>CM038214.1:140641644-141084133 GCA_021442155.1 Cymbidium sinense
TTAAAAATAAAATAAAATAAGTAAAATAAAAAATAAACCTAAACCTAAACTAAAATAAATAAATAAACCTAAACCTAAATCTATACCTAAACTAAATAAAATAAATAAACTAAAAATAAACCTAAACTTAAACTAAAAAATAAAACCTAAAACCTAAACCTAAAAAAAAAAATTAAAACCTAAACCTAAAAAAAAACCCTAAACCTAAAAAATAAAATAAAAATAACACTAAACTAAAAAATAAGCATAAACCTAAACCTAAAAAATAAAATAAAATGAAAAACCTAAACTAAAATAAATAAACCAAAAATAAAAAAACTAAACTAAATAGAAATAAAAAATAAACCTAAATAATAATAATAAAAACTAATAAATAAAATAAACTAAATAAACCTAAACCTTAAAAACTCTAAACCCTAAACCTAAAACCCTAAACTCTAAATCCTAAACCCTAAAATTAACCCTAAACCCTAAGCCATAAACCTACAACCCTAAACCCTAAACTAACCCTAAATCCTAAACCCTAACCCTAACTCTAAACCATAAACCCTAAACCTTAAACCCCAAACACTAAAACCCTAAACTAATCCTAAACCCTAAACCCTAAATTAAAACCTAAGCTCAAATCCTGCAAACATAAATTAACCTTAAATCTTATGCTAACCCTAAATCCTAAACCCTAAACTCTCAAAACCCTAAACCCTAAAGCCTAAACATTAAACCTTAAAAACTCTAAAAATGTAAACCCTAAAACCCTAAACCCTAAACCCTAAACCCTAAACCCTAAACCCTAAACCCTAAAAAACCCTAAAAACTCTAAAAACTAAATCTAAACTAAATATAACCTACTAATAATATGAATAAAAAAACCTAGACCTAGAAAAAATAAAAAATAAAAAATAATAAAAAAAATAAATCAAAATAAAAACTAAAAAACCTAAAATAAAATATATAAAAACCTAAACTAAACTAAAATAAATAAAATAAACCTAAGAATAAAAAACCTGAATAAATTAAAAAGTAAACGTAACATTAGAATAAAAAATCCAAAAAATAAAATAAAATAAAAATCTAATTAAAAACTTAAACCTAAAAAATAAACTTAAAAATAAAACATAGAAATAAATAAAAAATAAAACCTAAACCCTAAACTAGAAAAAAAATCTAAACCTAAAATAAAAAGTAAAATTAACCTAAACCTAAACTAAAATAAACTAAAGTAAAATAAATAAGTCCTAAACCTAAACCTAAACCTAAAAGAAACTAATCCTAAACCTAAACCAAAACTTAAAAAAAATAAAATAATTAAAAATAAACCTAAACCTAAACTAAAAAATAAAATCAAAATGATACCTCAAAAAATAACCTAAAACCTAAACCTAAAAAGCTAAAATTAAAACCCAAACTTAAACCTAAAAATTAAAAATAAAATGTAAACTTAAAAATAAAATAATAATCAAACTCAACTAAAAAATAAACCTAAACCTAAAATAATAAACTAAAATAAAAAACCTAAACTAAAAAAAATAAACAAAACTAAATAAAAAATAAACTTAAATAAAAAATAAAAAAATAAAGTAAACTTAATAAATAAAAAAATAAACTAAATAAACTAAGCTTACCTAATTTACTAATTTAAAATAAAAATCCTAAACCCTAAACCCTAAAGTCTAAACCCCAAACTAACTCTAAACACTAAACTATACCTACAACCCTAAAATCTAAAACACTAAACCCTAAATCTTAAAACCCTAAACCCTAAATCCTAAACCCTAAACCATTAAATCTACAACACTAAAGCCTAAACCCCAAAACTTAAACCCTAAACCCCAAACCCTAAACCCTAAACCCTCAACCCTAAAGTAACCTTAAACCCTAAACTCTAAACTAACCCTAAATCCTAAACCCTAAGAACGGACAAAACCTTGGCGAAAGGAACATCACCTCAATTAGCCATATCTAAGCGTGGAGAAGGCAAAAGTAGCTGTCATAATGGTGGTGAGGGATATGGAGGTGCTGGTGGATATGGAGGTGGTGGTCAGAGTAGTCATGGTTATGGAGGCAGGAGGAGTGACGGAGGATACATCCGCAGTGGTGGCAGATGGAGAGATCGGGGATATGATGGTGAATCCTGCTACTGGGGAGGTGGGGGTGGTTCTGATGGGAACTAGAAAAATTGAAGAATGGTTGTTCTAATATGGAACTATTTCTTTATAGAGATTGTTCCACTTATCTAAGGTTTTGATTTTCTATGGGTGCTCATTTTTGATCCATGTCATTGTGTCTTAAAAAAAACTTGGGGTCCTACTTGGTTGATGAAATTGAAGAGAAGAAATGTTGAATCTAAATTTGTTCTCTTTTAAAATAAACCTTAAACCCTAAACCATAAACTAAAACTTTAACCCTAAACTTTAAACTCTAAACCATTAACCCTAACCCCAAACTCTAAACCCTAAACCCTAAACCCTAAACCCAAACCTAAAAGCTAAAAAAGCAAAACCTAAACTAAATAAAACCTAAAAAAGAAAATAAATAAATAAAAGCTTAAACCAAAATAATATAAAAATATAATAAAATAAAAACATAAACTAAAACCTAAACCTAAACCTAAACTTAAACCTAAAGCTAAAAAAATAATCTAAAAACTAAAAACTAAACCAAAATAAAATAAATAAAAACCTAAACTAAGCTAAAAAAAATAAAAAACCTAAATATAATAATAACTAAACCTAAAATAAAAATAAATAAATAAAAAATAAATTAAAATAAAAACTAAATAAAAACATAAACCTAAAAAATAAACTAAACCCTAAACAAAATATAAATAAAAAAATAAAATCTAAACCCTAAACTAAAACCTAAACATAAAATAAAATAAAATAAACCTAACTTATACTAAAATAAATAAAACCTAAACCTAAACCTAAAATAAACTAAACCCAAACCTAATCAGAAGCTAAACTAAATAACAAAAAATAAACTAAAAAATAAAACTTAAAATAAACATAAAATAAAAACCTAAAACCTAAACCTAAAAAATAAAATAAAAATAAAACTCAACTAAAAAAATAAACCTAAACCAAATAAAATAAAAATAAACTAAAATAAATAAATAAAGTAAATAAAAAAATAAAATAAACTTAGATAAATAAAAAAAAACTAAAACAAGCTAAACCTACCAGTTTACTTAATTTTTAAAAAAAACCCTCCCTAAATCCTAAACCCTAAAATAAACCCTAAAACCTAAAACCTAAAACCTAAACCTAGAACCCTAAAGCTATAACCCTAAACCATAAACCATTAACCCCAAAGCCCTAAACCTTAAACCTTAAACTCCAAACCCTAAACCTTAAACCCTAAACCCTAAACTCAATAACCTAAACCCTAAAATAATAAACCTTAAACCCTAAAACCTACAACCCTAAATCCTAAACCCCAAACCTTAAACCCTACACTAACCTTAAACACTAAATTAACCCTAAACCCTAAATTAATGATAAGCCCTAAGAATGGGCAGAACCTTAATGAAAGGAACATCATTGTCAACTAGGCTCAGTCTTAATATGGCGATGGAGGCAAAGGCGGAGGAGATGGCTATCATAGTGGTGGTGGCGAATCTAGAGGTTTTTGGAGGTGGTGGTCTGGAGCAAGCAGGGGGGAGGAGAAACGGAGGTTATAATGGTGGTGGTGGAGGGAGACATTGGGATATAATGGCAGATCCAGCTACTCAAGATGTGGGGGTGGTTCTAATGTGAATTGGAGAAACTAAAGAATGGCCGATCTGATCTGTTGCTTATGGAACTATGTCTTTATAGTAGAGATGATTCTACTTATCTAGGATTTTTTATTTGCTCTATGGGTGCTCTCCTTTTTTTATTTCATCACTTGTGTCCTAGAAAACTTGGGGTGCTACTTTGTTGATGAAATCAAAAAGAAGATATGTTGAATCTATTCTTTATTAAGAAAATCTTTAAACCTTATACCCTAAACCCTAAGCTAAAACTTAAACCTAAATTGAAAACCTAAACCATAAACCCTAAACCCTAAATCCTAAATCTAAACCTTAAAGCCTAAACCCAAAACCCTAAACCATAAACCCCAAACCTCAAATCCTAAACCCTAGACCCTAAACCCTAAACCATTAACCCTAAACCCTAAACCCTAAAAACATAATAACCTAAACCTAAATTGAATAAAACCTAATAATAAATAAAACCTAAACCCTAAACCCATATAAACCCTAACCATAAAACATAAACCCTATACCCTAAACCTCCCTAAACCTCAAACCCTAAACCTAAATAAATTAATCCTAAATAAACCATAAACCCTAACCCTAACCCTAAACCCTAAATCTTAAAACTTGAATAAAGATGTCATTAGGAGTAGATCTAAAGAATGACCTAATCCTAACATAGTTATGGTAGCTAAATAAAATTTCTTCAAGAGATGATCCCTTGAATATTAGGGATTTGAATACCCTAAACCCTAACCATAAATCATATTATAATACCACATATTATAGTATAATGTAGTATGATATATTTGAGCATGTAGTGATGTCTTATAAGATGTTATAAGATGTTTTGAAATATTTTTGTATATTATGGTATTGTTCCCTATTGTTATGTTAATATAAATCATAAAAATATTGATTTAATAAATTAGATGATGAAATTTGTTAAATTTAAAGTGGGAATTAGGTTGTAGTAATAAAGGTGTGTTATGCCACTTGGTCTAAAAAAAGAAAGATTTTATGTTCAAAACAAATATTATATGTTGTAGCATAGTATAACATCATATATCATAATATATTATTCTAAGCATTTTAAATTCTTTTAGTATTTTACAATTATGCCTACACACTAGCATTATTTATAAAAATGTTGATTTAGACTTTAAAATGGTAGAATTTGGCCAAATTCATAATAGGTAAGCATGGCATCATAATATATTATTTCAATTTGAAATATGTAAGTGATAAGACTAAAATATATTGTTTTTTTTATTTTTAGATTAATTTTATGATTTTTTATCTTAAGCAACCACTTGTGATGTGATATGCAATATAATATAATATAATATGTTATTTTGTCTTATAATATAGGATGCCATAACATAGTGTAGCATCATGCATTATGGCATACTATTGTATATTAATACTTGTTGTTTAGCATATTTTAGTTAGTTATAGTATGATGTAGTAGTTTCATAAAAAATAATTTATAGGAGATGATGGGATTTGGCCAAATTTAAGCTAAGCTTTAGGGAACATCATTGGGGTGTGATACAGTGTGTCATTTAATTAAAAGAATGGAATTTTTCATCCAAAATAAATGTTCATTTTTCAACCAAATTTTATAAATTTTTTGCTTAAAGTGATTCATTTTAAGGTGTAATGTAAGATAATATATTATATGAAAGCATATTAAAATATAATGTACATAAAATATAACTTCACATATATATATGAATGTGGTGGTGTGTTACTAAATGTTGTTGTACATTTTAGTATGTTTTACTTTTGTTATAATACATTGGGTCAAAACTCACAAAAATGGTAATTTGAAGATTGAGATGGAAGAATTTTACCAAATTCATGGCACACACCAAGAAGTGACACCAAAATTATGCTATTTTGTACCATTTATAAAAGAAAATTAACAAGTTTACATCCAAAATGAACATTATTCATATTTTGAGAAAATTTTGTTATTTATTCTTTTTAAGTGATTCTAATGAGGTGTAATTTTAGGCAATATATTATATTATAGTAAATTAAAATATAACATTATATATTCTAATATAATCTTGTGTGTTAATTCACACTATAATATGTTTAGCATGATATTGTATAGTTATTTTGAGCTTGCACCATCACAAATCATAAAATGTTGATTACTATGTTAAGATGATGTAATTTGAATGAATACATTATTAGGCTTTTGGTTGAAGTATTAAAGGTGTGCATAAAAGAAGAAATAAGATTTGAAGGGAATTCCATGTCAAGGACATGGAGGGAGATACCGCTAGGGGATCACACATGCATTGCACATGACATGTGAGGGGTCTATGTCAAGGGCATAAATGAAGAAAATCTATTTGGGATAAGGTTTGAATTTGATTTAATTATATGACTTGTGGAATGAAGATCCGAGATCAAAATCTATAATCCACAAAGGATTAAGATCAAATCGACTTTAATTTATTTTGTTTTAATTGATGTGGAGGCATATCTACTAGAGATATGGGTTCGAGTCCGCTAGGGATCGGGTATATGAACCTTCAACTAGGGAAGTAGGTTTCAGGCTATCTACTGGGGATTGGGATTTGAGTTTGATTTCATATATTTGTTTGCTGATGTATCTACTAGGAATAAAAGTTTGGTTTGATTCTATTAATTTAGACTCTACTGGGGGAGTTGGTTTAATTTGGCTCCACTGGAGAGGTTAGTTTTGAATTTTATTTATTTGCTTGACTTATTTATATATGATTTGGGGCTCTACTGGGGAGAAGGGTGTGATTTAACTCCACTTGAGAAAATTATATTGGGTTTAATTTAATCTAAATTAATATATGGACCGGTGTGCAATGGACCCATTGAGAAATATATCAACCTTGACCTACCAGTTTACAAATCTAGAGGGATACTACTAGCAATGGGGTAGAGCTAGCTAACCTAAGGGGATGCCCAATGCTATGCTGGGAAGAAGGCTTAGTAGACTTACATCATCTTCCAAAATGAGGAACAATTGGGGTGACCTTTTGGATGCACAAAATCAACTCAGACTACCGAAAGTGAATGCTTGAGACTTATGTCAACTCAAAAGTAATTATGATTAATTTTATCTTAATTTTATGTGATTTGATATGGTTTATTTGGTTTAGTTTGATTTTGAAAGGGCATATCCACTGGAGATCTAAGCTCAATCAAATTTGATAGATTTAATTTATGGACCATGTCAGTGTGCGATGGACCCACTGAGAAGGGGCTATATTAGACTTATCCTATCTAAGATTTATAAATCCAAAGAGATAGTATACTATCTATGGGGTAGAGCTAGCCAACCTAAGGGGTTTCCTGTGCAATGGTCATGCTAAGAAGAAGGCATAGCGACTTACATCTTCTAATGCAGGGAACAACCGTGACCGCTAGTAGCACAACAAATCAAACCTAACTTAGGTGACTATTAAGTGAATTAGAGAGGACTTATATCAACTCAAGAGTAGTTAGGCAATTCCTATAGGGAGTTTTGCTCACACTAGCCTAAAGATAGAATGCCTGCATGGGAAAAGGTTCTACTAGGGGTGTCCTCCTAATCCACAAGTGAATACATATTTTGTTTTCATGTTTGCATGGACCCTATTGGTGTATGAGGGATCACACTGGGAAGGGGATATGTCAGCCTTGACCTATCTCAAATTTATTAGACCAAGGAAGAATCTACACATCCAAAGGATGGATTCTCTAACCACAAGAGTGGTTACTAGAGAAGGGAAACTGTCTAATCCGATAGTAACCCAGGTAGTGTCTAAATGGGGTCACAAATGATATGATCCAAATATAGTGCCCATAGGGGAGATGCACGCTGGAAAAGAAAGCTAGGGGTGTCCTCTTAGGGGCATTATCTTGAGCCTTGGAAAATAAAGCTTATAGGTGTATGGTGGCCAACTCAAGGAGAAAGCATAGCAGACTTACATCTGCCATGAGTGATGTATCCTAAGGTGTGAGAACAACCCAACCTAAGGTGTATCCGTGAGCATGAGTGGTGTACCTATCAACATAGTGAGAACCAACCAACCTAAGGTACCCATCGATGTCCAACAATTAATCTAGAAAGAAAGCCTATAGGCTTACAACTTTTCAAGCGGAGCTGATCATCGGGATAGTATGTCATCGGCAAGATAGATGTTATCTAACCTAGAGTGAATACTAAGAGGGGATCCCCTGGAAGGACTAGACCTAGACATGAAGCAGTCAGGAGGGAAGGAGCCACTAGGGGACTTATCCCAAACCTCAAATATACTCGACCTAGTTAGTGCACAAAGGCTAATCCAAGAAGAAGACATAGTAGACTCACATCCTCTTAAATGAAGCCAACATGAGTTAGCTTACCAGCCACACAGTAAGGCTTACCAAACTAACAAAGAACTCATCGATGTGCAGTGGCCAAGTAAGGAAAGAAAGCATACTAGACTTACATCCTCCAAAGCAAGAAGACCACTAGGGTGACACACTAATAAGGTAGCACGCCACCAGACGCTGAGTGAGTATTGGGGCATTATCTTAACTCAGATTATCCCAAGATAAAAGATATATGTTTGCTTTATTTGTTTGTGTGTAGTTTGTATTTGTGTTATGTCGGTAAAGGATAGGATGTCGCTTCCTTACACCTTCCCTAAACACATCATGGTGGATTCACAAACAAGAATACTTTCAACATGGAAGTGATTGAATTTGAAATGAAATTTTCATTGATGATAATTATTTTCAAACATGATTTATAATATTTCTTTAAGTAGAAATTGTAGATAAGAAGCTTTGGGTGCTCTCCCTTATGATTAATAAGCTAATAAAATCCTCCTTGGTTGGCCTTCTCTATGATAAAAGGGCCTTCCCAAGTGGGTTCAAACTTGTCTCCCATCTTACAACAATAGTCTCCTTAGAACTAAATAAGCTCTCCTACCTGAAAAGCTTTAGGATGGACCAATTGTTGTGAGCTTGAATCAATGTGGGTTTGTATAACTTGAGGTTTTGGCATGCCCACAGGAGTCTCTCCTCGAAACCTTTGAGCTCTTCTAACTGTAACTTGGCGTTATGCTTTGTTGTCATCTTGCTACCCACAACTATCCTTAGTGATGAGAGTTGGACTTCTAATGATAGAATGTCTTCAGACCCAAACACTAAAGCCAAAGGAGTAGACTGAGTTATAGTTCTATATGTGGTGCAGTAGGCCCATAAGGCTTCAACTAACTACTCATGCCACTATCACTTATTGTTGTTGAGTGTCTTCTTCAGTATTTAGATGATAGTTTTGTTGAAGGCTTCTACTAAGCCATTTTCCCTTGGGTAGTAGATGGTAGAATATCTCTAATATATGTTATGTCTTTGGGCAAAGTTGTTGATCTCGGTGCTCTTGAATGCAATACCATTATCAGATAAAATTTATTGAGGCACTCTAAACCTATATATGATATGGTTCCTAAAAAATTGGAGAGCATGTTGAACTATGTTCGCTCTGAGCAGAATCACTTTTGCCCATTTGAAAAATTAGTCAGTAGCAGCTAAGATGAACCAATGACCCCTGGAAGAAGAAGGATCAATTAAACCAACTATGTCGATACCCCAACACTCAAATTCCCATGAGGGCAATGTATTGGTGTAAGACCACACTGTGTATTTGACATTGGTGGAATCGCCTAGCCATATCCATGCAATATTTGATCATCGATGGCCAGTAGTATCCTAGTCACTTGATCTTGGCTTTCACCTTTGACTGATTGTTCCACATAATCTATGTACCTCAATCATCATCTTGCTTGTGCTTGTCTAAATAATGCCCATATGATTGAAAGACCACTAGTATAAGACACCATCCACAAGAGTGTAAGAAAGCGCTCTCTACTTCATATGATGGGAGTTTGTCTTTATTTAAGTAATCCATGAATGGTTGCCTCTAATCTTACTCCTCGTCCTTCTTGGCAATGGCAACCTCCCCTTCAAGAGAGTACTTTTTGATGAGTTGAATATCAATATGGGATAAGACTTATCTACTTTGGACCTTTATTGATATGGACTCATCCTCCAGACATACCAACTCCTTGGAAAGCTTGGCTAAAGCATATGATACAACATTCTCTCCACGAGGAATCTTATAAATGGTAACAACTAGGATTTGGGACAACAACTATATGGTGTACTTGTGATAGTGGTGGAGCTTGGGCTTTCTAACCTTATAGGACCCAGTGATTTGGTTGATAACTAGCTCAAAATCCTAGAAGATGTTGATGTTCTAGATGATTAGAGTAATGGCTAACTCCAAACTGGGAATCAGAGCCTCATATTCGACTTTATTATTGGTGCAAGGATTGGACATATGATGTGACAATCTCATCACATTGTGGTCTGGAGTTAAGAGAACTATTTCTACCCATGCCTTTCAGTAGTAGATTATGGTTCTTCTCCTCTTTGACAAGAAGCCACACCATCAAAGTACATCTTCAAGCAGTGAATGCTAGCATCCCCTAAGTTCATGATTTGTTCATCAGGGAGATCGCCACTAAGCGAGAGTCACAGAAGTGGATGCTAAGAAATGCTAGCACTTATCTTTTCACTGCACAGAGAGGTATGAAGGTAATATCAAACTACATAAGGATCATGGACCATTGTGCCAACCATCCGAATAGTATCGGATGTGTCATGAGATACTATAGTGAATTGATCCTAAAGTTTAAGTTCACCTTAGAAAAAGTATATAGTGTTGTAGCTTTTGGTATGAAAAGATTAAAGCTAGATAATGTTTTAATGGGTCAATAATTAGCAAGTAGGGATTAGACAAAGGCTGAGGTAATATAATGCATTTTCCTTCCCTTCATCATTGTATTAGGCCAACAAAGCACTTGGAGTCATCTAACATAGTAGTAAAGTATGAGCGGCTTACCTAGGATAGCTAGAATCGATGATGTCATCAGGTAATGCTTGATATCTTTAAAGGCATGCTCACACTTATCATCCCACTTGAACTTGGCATCCTTTTTGACAAGTGCTGAGATTGGCTGACAACTTTCCAATTAGTTGGATATAAAGAGTCTTAGAGACACCAGCCTCTCTTGGAATGATCTGAGTTGAATTAAATTTTTAGTGGGTCAAATTTCTAATATCTTCTTGATATTTTCCATCAATTTTGATTCCTAGTGTCGGACAATAAACCCAAATAATTTCCTTAAAATTGCTCAAAGCATACTTCACAATTTGAGGTAAAATTATCTTAACAATTCAAAACTACTCAAGTCAAAGAGATGATATTTCTTTTCTCTACTTTTGACTACAAGATCATCCATAGAACTTGACTTGATGATGAATAAGTTCGAAGATTCAAGTCATATATCTGGCATCTGGTATTTTTAAGGCTGAAAGGCATGACCTTATAACAATATATTTCGATCAAAGCAATGTTTCTTTCATCTTTAAGGGTCTTCTTTATTTGGTTATATCCAGATGAGACATGCATAAAAGATAAGACTACATGAGATGAGGCAATGTCCACCATCAGCTCTGGGATTGGAAGTGGAAATTCATCTTTTGGACATCCCTTATTTAAATCCATAAAATCGATGCATGAATTTATCCATTCTTTTCTTAATTGGGACAATGCTAGCTAAGTATTTTTTTTCTTCTTAGATGAAGCCGATCGATTTCTTGACTTCATAAATGACCTATTATTTTATGTTTAATTACATACGTCTAGGAGCTTGCTTGATAGGGTAAGCTGTAGGCTCTATTGCTAGTTTATGGATCACTACATCAGGAGCCAATCCATCTATTCATAACAAAGCATGAAAAGTAGTCCTTAAACTCAATCAATAGCCTAACTAAGTCATTGGTTTCAATTTCATTCAACCGACGCTTTTTGGATCTTCTTTAGTAAGTTGATTTCCTAGAACTCATTTATGGTTGACTTGATCTATTCTTTGAACTCGGTAGTGCATCTTTGACTTCAAAATCATCTGGATCATCTAAAATTTTTAAGAATATCTCCTCATATGAGTTAATATGATTTGAAAAGAACATATCAGATTCTAAGAGATTGGTGATGACTAAGTAGTAATCATTATCATTGACTGGACCCAATGAACAGAATCCTAGTCCCAATATTGATTGATAGCTTTTGCATTTATTCTTCCATATTCTTTTGAAGTAGTCTAACTTGTGCCTTGACCAAGTATATGAGATTAAACCTTTCTTTGCTAAATTATGAACACAAGGAAAGTACCAATCAAAAGGTAATTATATTAAATCTATAAATCATCCTCAAGTTCTACATTAACTTCTTGACTTGAGGATGATGCTCTAAAAAAGAACTCAGGCTTCACACTGTGGATGACTTAGGGGCTTCCTTAACTACCAAACTCACCTTTTGAGAGGAAAGTGGGGTTAAAGCTAAGGTTCCCAATTGATGCTTAACTATTTCATATATTGACTTGGATACGCTTATGTATTTCTTTGGAGCCCGAACTTCATCGCCCACTCAAGTGTCACCTCAAGAGAATCTACTACTAAGAAGAGATGGCTGGAGTGGTAATCGTATAAGACTCATCCTATGAACTAGATTCTAAGTTTATATGGATAGCAGGTCTACTCCTAGAAGTTGGGACATATCATCTATTGGGTGGCTAATAAGAAGGTTTTCCACCCCTAGGACTGCCTCTGAACTGCCTCTTCCTCTACCTGGTCGAGGTCAGGTAGTCCTACCCATATGTTCGAATAGAGTAATGAACTATGGGTTGAATCTAATGTAAGGCTCCACTTCCTCCTCCAACTCTTTTTCCGCTCCCTTTTATTTTCTTTTTCATTTTCTCTTTTATTTTCTTTTAATTTTTCTCTTTCTTTTTTTTTTTTTTTCTTTTATTTTTAAAGCAAGTTTGAGAATAGACTTGTTGATTTTGAGGGAGTTAAGCATCCTCATATATGCTCCTCATGAACTATAAATGGCTTCAGATCTCCTTTAACAAAGTAAAGCATCCCACCTCACACGAACTTCATGCACTGATCTAGAGAGGATGGAACTATGTTGTTCTCATGTATCTATGGTCTCCCAAGCAAAGAATTGAAAGATATATCTGAGTCTACAATGTGAAACTTGCTTTGGTCTTCCAATCATCTATCTCCAAGGGCAACACTATGGAGCATAAGGCCTGCTGACTTCACTTTTGGAGTGTAGATTCAATCTATATACACTTAACCCTTTTGACTTGAAATGTTCAAATGAAGTAAAACCCATTTGAACCCAAACCAATTGCAATTAAATTTATATATCAATCATAAATCCATATATAAACTCAACCCAAAATCAAGCCAACTAAACCCAATTGGTCCACTTGACCCAAAGTGGCCAATTTGACCTATTTGACCCAAGTTATAATTCTACCCAAATTGAATTGAACCAAGCCCATAAAACCTCCCATCATGATTGTTGATCACGCTAAGTTGACCAATTATCATAAATTGGGTCAAACCAAGCTAACTTGGTCATTTGATTAAGTCAACCCCTTTCCCATATGAACCTAAACTAGCCAAATTGCAACCTAAGCAAATCCCTTGAAACTAATGATGCATACCAAATAAAAATCAATATTTGAATATGGATTGACCTTCAATTGAGTCAAACCAAGCCCAATTGGCTCTCTTGACCCAAGTTATCCCAAATTGACCTAAAAGACCAAATTGGGTCAAATAAAAATATAAACCAAATTGATTGCAAACCAATGGCTCAAGTTCATTCCAAATTGATTGTTGAACTTGACCAAAGCCATAATTAGACCCAATTGAAACCGATTGACCTACATAGCCAAAATTGACCTAATGGTTCAAGTTGGACTAAATCTAAACCAAAACCAAATTAATTGAAACCAAAGCTTACAATTATCATAAATTGGTCAACTAAACTCAACCCAACACTCAAGCCAATTTGGCTAATTTGATCAAATTGCTAAATGAATTCAAATGTGCCAAAATCAAATCTAAGCCAAACTAAACCAAACCAATTAAACCAAAACATCCTAAATGATCATATGTATTTGACCCAACCTTGTTGACCCTTTGACCAATATTAATACCCAACCTAATCCAATTTGACCTAAATGAATCAAATTGAGCTAAAATTAACTAAATAGACTCCAATTGACTTAAAATTTGGGCTAACCCACATTTTGGCTCATTTCAAATCTGCCCAAATCAAATCCAATGCAAAATGATCATTCTACCCTTGGGGCAAGGGCATCACATTAGACAAATCACCCATATAAATTGTCATTTCCATTCCTTGATGACTTGGTACTCTCCCAATGGTCCACCTAGGCACCTAGGACACTATCCAACCTGACCCAATGGGTGATTTGGTTGACCATGACCCATGGGAGGTGAAATCACCTCACCCTCTCCATTGGAGCATTTGAAACCCATAGGACACCCATGATTCCTCCTTGGCAGCCCCCTCCACACCTTCAATGAAGCAAGCCGAGCCAACTCACCTCCTCCCTATGACGCATGACTCCCAGAGATGGCTGGACGGCCACTATAAGCTAAACCCAATCCCACTGTCTGATCAAGATGATGGGGGTATACACCCCCTCATTTCCACTCAAACACACACAAATATTATTCCTATAACCCTAGCTACCCAATACAAGCTACTAGAGCCATTCCCTAAGCTCCTAAGCTCTTTCCTCGATCGAAAAATGCCATTCCCATCCATCTCGAAATTAGGCACTCCCATTTTTGACCTAACTTTTCCAATTCTCCATCAAATTCAAATTAATTCCATGCATGCTTATATTTGATTATCCTCTTTCCAATCATGTTAAATTTGGTATGTCATTTGAATTCATGCTTCCATCTTTTCAAAATCAAGTAAAATAAAATGGATTTCCTTTATGTAAGCTTGCATGTTTTGAATTAATTTAATATATGCATGGATATTATCTCTATTCATGTGTTGATTTATATAAGATTGAATGATAACGGGTATATAGTCTGGACATCCCAAGAACAAGAGGCTTTAGCTAGCCCCAAGGAGGTCATTTTGTTACCTCACTTGCCTGGTTTAGCAATGGCACGTACCCATTTGATTTCATTCTTATGTATTTCAACATTAAAATTTGGATAGAGCTTTAATTCATATATATAAATGATTCAATCAAAAAAATATAAAAAATCTTTGCATGGGTTTCTTTCCCTCATTTATGTATACATCCATGTGTTGAAAAAAAGCAAGTATATAGTCTAGACATCTTGGGAATAAGAGACTTTAGTTAGCCCCAAGGAGCTCATTTGATTACCTCACTTCCCTGGTTTGACAATGACACGTACTTGCCTAAATTTTTGTACATGTATTTGTATATGTGATTAGTTAATGAAAATCCCATTTTACATTAAAATTGCATGCATTCATAATTGAGTAAGTGGTTGAATTAATTAGCCATATGATTTGGAGCTTACTATGTTCATGTATATGAATTTTCATATGTTTGAATGCAAATGGGTATATAGTCTAGACATCCTAGAAATGAGGATTTAGCTTGCTCCAAGGAGGTCATTTTGATTACCTCACTTCACTAGTGTAACAACGGCACATGCCCATTTAATTTCATTCTTATGTCCTTTTGTATAAGAATTTGGATAAAGTTTTAAATTAATATGGTTAAATAATTTAATCAAATAAAATATAAATTCTAAACATACACATACATTCATAATTTAAGTGTGCTAAAATATATTGCATGTATAGATACATTTAGGATTAAATCATATGCATGTTACATGTGATGTAAAGGAATGATTTAATATATATCATGTGGTAGTAATTCAATTAAATTAATCATAAGATGCTTTTTATTTTGAATAGGATTATTTAAATTGAACGTAAACTTAGGATTAATTAAATCATTTAATAAGCCATTCACTAAAGAGAACTTAATCAAATTAATATACTTTAGAAAGTGAGTTAAGGTTGGGACGAAAGAGGGCAATCCTCTTTTCCTCTCTTTATAACACTCAAATGAAACAAAAGTAAACAAAAATTAAAATTCTCAAATCAATTAAACTACTTCAAGTGATATCAACCTTTCATGTTAAATTGAATCCTTCTACACTTAGAAAATACAACACTAATGCCTAACAAGACTTAACACACAATCCTTAATACATACATTAGAATTAAGTCACCACTTCTAGCTCTAAGTTAGGTCAGTGTGTGATGTGATGTATATTTTGTTTTATGATGTATTATTTTAGATTGGATGTTAGGGTGTATGCTTCGTACACTGGATGATAGGCCAATATTAGCTTAATCATGTTTTTTCAGGGGATTATGCTTAAGGGATGCATAAAAATAAATGTGAATGCTCTTTTTATAGGTTGCTTAAATCCTTAAGCTAAATTTAAGTTAGGATATGTGGGCTTAGTTACATGTGTTTAAAGTGCTAAGTTCAAATTATAAATACAATTGCTTGGGATTATATGTATATTTAGCTAACCTCTATTCTGTAGGTGTAGTTAGATTTACTTTTTCCACATTAATGTAATTTTTGTAATAGTAATTAGGATTAGTGTTATGGGGGATTAGGATGAGCAATGGCTAGAAGGCTTTGTCATGTGGTGCACTGTGATGCCTTTGAAGCAAGCACCATCCAAATCAAAGAAAGAACCAAATCAGAATTGGAGATATGAAGAAAGAAGACCCCAATAGCATTTAATACAATTATAATTATTCTTTCATATTCCAAGTTATATAAGGGTAGTGCTCGGCTACCCATTTTTTCTCTTTTCATGTTGTACGATGCTACCGACTACATTTTTATTATTTTATGATAGTTTATATAATTGTTTAATGTTATGTTTACATTGCATTAGGCATGCTTTTCTTAGTTTCTTAAATGATTGAAGCTTTAATGTGTGCCTTGGATATGATTAGGCTCTTAGGATAAAAATAACTTTTCTACCCAACTAATCACTCATAACTAAATTTTAAATAACTCATAACCTCATCATAAAGCCTAAGACATAAATAAGATAATTAAAAGACTTAACAATCCCTTAACTATATGGTTGTATGTTTCACATCATGCATGAATATTCTTTCTCTTTTGAACATGAAGGATCTCCATCCTTGCACGATAAAGGAATGCTTGACTGTGAGGGCATCCTTTGTGGTGGAGAACACCTTCTAGCTGATTTGACCCATAACCTATTTCAACATGCATTTAGAATAAGAAATACTAAAGCCTCTATCAAAATGATGTGTCTAAAATGAAATAAAATTTGAAAATATTTTGCATATATAGATTAAGTTATATGCTCACACCACTCATGCTCTAGTCTCTTAAAGAGTGTGCTTAGGACTTTAGTCTTTTTTGTAATTAAATAACTACTCTAGCTATCTTGCAATTCATAAGACCGGACTACATGGTTTTAAATTGTAGGAGGAGTTAGCTGGTGGCACAAAAACCTAAATAAAATATAAACTAAGTAAAAACCTAAACCTAAAAAATAAACCTAACAACTAAACCAAAAAATAAATAAAAAATAAAAGCTAAACCCTAAACTAAAAAAAACTTAAACCTAAAATAAACAAAATAAAATAAACATAAACCTAAATTAAAATAAATAAAACCTAAATCTAAAATAAATTAAACCAACCCGCTAACCTAAATAAAATAAAATAAACTAAAAATAAACCCAAACTAAAAATAAACCTAAAACAAAAACTTAAAACCTAAACCTAAAAAAATAAAATGAAAACCTAAACCTAAAACTCAAAATAAAAAATAAAACCTAAACTTATAAAATAAATTAAAAATAAAAATAAATTAAAAAATAAACCTAAACCTAAACCTAAACCTAAACCAAAAAAAATAAACTAAAATAAAAAACTTAAACTAAAATAAATAAACTAATCAAAATAAAAGTAAAAAAACCTAAATAAAAATAAAAAATTAAATAAATTAAAATAAATCAAAAATAAACTAAATAAACATAAACTTATGAGTTTATTTAATTTTTTTTAAGAAAACCCTAAAACCTAAACCCAAAACCCTAAATCCTAAACTATAAACCATAACACTAAAATGTAAAACTAACCCTAAACCTACAGCCTTAAACCCTAAACCCTAAACCCTAAACCCTAAAAAACCTTAAACCCTAAACCCTAAACTAACTCTATCCTAAACCATAACCTAAATAACTAACCCTAAACCTCTAAATTCTAAACCCTAAAACCCTAAACCCTAAACCCTAAACCTAAACTAAACCCTAAATCTAAACCTAAACTAAACCTAAACCCTAACCCTAACCCCTAAACCAAACCCTAAACCTACAACCTAAACCCTAAATCCTAAACCCTAAAATCATAAATCAGAACCCTAAATCCAGATCTTCATTTTGGATCTTCTCAGAATTTTGTTTCCCATGTGGAGGCACGACCCTCTATGGCTTTTTTGTGGCAATTTATGTTGTTGCTTCCATTTTGGCAAGTTTGATAACCATTCAACTTCTCTTGTCATGTGCCATTGTTGATCATGGTTACAATTTCTACTTCCTCATAGGAAAATCCTAATAATCTGGCTGCTCCCACTAATGTTTCTGGCTCTTTGGGGGTTTCGCTTAAATCCATCACTGGCTTCAAAATCATTTGAGGATGTTCTTGCTAGTAAGCCTTATTGTGCTGGTGAGTCTCTCAAGCTTATTTCGACTTCCTTCTAGGGTTTAACGATGATAATGTGTTCTGATTCAATTATGGAAAGGCTTACGAAGCCTTTTGAATTGGTGGGTAAAGCTTATGCGTTGTCCTACAATATTCGATCTTTCTTCCATAGCTTGAAAATCTCTAGAATTTTTTCAGTCAGATTGATTGATTCCCATCATGTATTAATCTAGCTTTCCAACAATTTGGATTACTCTCATGTTTTTTTCTCATTGCTCATATTTTGTTTTAATTATCAGATGAGATTATTGAAATGGATGCCTCTTTTTGATATTTAGGAGGAATCTCCTATTGTTTCGTTTTAGATCTCCCTTCCTAATTTGCATGTCCATTTCATTAATCTTGAATTATTTTTATGTGGGTGCGCTGTTTGGTCATCCTCATCAAGTGATCAAGAGACTACTTCTAATATTCGGCCCTCTATTTCTTAGATTCTAGTCGAGTTGGATATAACTAAAAAATTTCCTAAGGAAATTTGGCTAGGATCAAAGAAATATGGATATTTACAAAAAGTGGAATTTGAGAATTTTTAATTTTTATTCCCATTGTAAAATTCTGGCAATCTGATTATTTTTTAGTTCACCCTCACCTTAAGAATCCAAAATTAGTTAATAATAATTTGGATCCCAACCTTAAGGTGCCATCAGTTAAAGCATAAAATTTTGCTCCTATGGTCATTTCTTTACTTGAAACTGAGGGACATTGTCTTGATCCACCCACTGTTCCTATGGAGAATGTTACAGTTCTTAAGCCTGATCAGTTTTTGGATGTTAGTCATGTTAATAAGGATGCCTTACCCTTCAATGATTCTATACAGTTTAATGCCCCCGATATTAGTAATAATATGGCTAATAATATGTTTTTGAAACTTATGGATGATGATTCTGTCTCAAATGATTCAATTCCTGCTTCTATTCCACCATTAATTCATGAGAATGTGATCCTAGATGAGGGTTTGAATGGTGAGAAAACTATTGAAAAGGCTTCTAATTTTGACTTGGGCACTTGTGCTTTAAATGACTCTAATCCCTTTCCTACCTCCTCTTTTAATGTTGAACTGATTTCTATTTTGACATTTCAACCTAATACTAATTTGGAAGTGGTGAAGTGGCTTGCAATGATGCTTTAAATGTGCAAATTTCCTCCAAAAATAACCCTAAACAATCTCTCTCGGATGGTGATGTAGTGGATATGAACAATAAGTTCCAAATTATTTTTATAAAGAAAAATAAAACTCATAAAACCAAACATCCTAATTTTGTAGATTTACTAGATCTGGCTCTTCTGCTTAAAAATAAATGGTTTCTTTCTTAATTTAGAATGTGAGAGGGATTAGTACCCTCTCTGTTAGAAATAGAATTAGAAACTTAGTTCATCTCATGACATTTTCTTCTTGGCTATCTTGAAACTATTTATTCTTCCTTCTAACATTTCTTATGTTGCTAGAATGATTGGCTTTAGCATTTTTTTGCTAACTCTAGCAATAAAATTTTTGATTTTTTGGAATAGTCTTTATGTTTTATAGATTTTAGATGATTTATCCAATGTTGTGAATGTTAAGATTACTTATGATAATTTTAGTTGTTTTGGTTTCTTTATTTATGCTTCTTGTAATGGAAATGGTAGATGCATTCTTTGGGAGAAACTGATTAGTTTTTCTTCTTCTATTGATGCTCCTTGGTTTGTGGGTATAGATTTTAATACTATCGTTTCTTCCTCTAAAAGTGTTGGTGGAAATACTCCTAACTTATTTCCTATGGAATATTTTAATAACATGATTCTTAAATGTCATCTTACTGACATTGGCTTTACTAGGTCCCAATCTACATGGAATAATTATAGACTGGGGCAAAGGCTTGATATGGTTCTTTTTAATCATCCGTGGATTAATCTTTTCCCTATTACTTTTGTGGAGCACTTAAACAGAACCCTATCAAGCCATTTCTCCCTTGCTTATTAATGTTAATTTTAATGCTAACAAATCCTTCTCCCGTATCACTTTTCATTTCCAAAATATGTGGCTTATGGATGATATATTTCAATGTCTTAGTAACTTGGGAACCTCTCCATCCTGATGACACTATTTTTGGGATGAAGAGATTGTGATTCAAATTAAAATGACTTAAATAATGCCTTTCTTGGTGGAATAAAAACTATTTTAAGAATCTTTTTGTCAATATTAATAAAATAGAGAATGAGGTGATCTCTTTGGAAGATGCTATTGTTAATGATCCTTCTAAAATTCAGATGTTGGCTCAAGCTAAAGATAGGTTGACATGTTTTCAAGATATGGAGGAGCCTTATCAAAAAAGCTTCTATGAAATGGATCTGATGGCGATCACAATACCAAATATTTCCTTGCCATGGTTAAAAAGAAAAAAATCTATAAACCATATTCATAAAATTAAAATTAATGATGGAGTTTGGTGTTTGGATAAAAAGGAGCTTGTTAAGGTTTTTTTTATAAAATGCTCAATAAAATGTTTCTTATGAAGATATTTCATGGCCTGAAGTTATTCCTAATCTTATTTTTGATGAGGATAACAATATGCTTTCTTCCTTACCTTTTGAGACTAAAATTTTTGATATTTTGTAGAGTATGAATGAAGACTATGTGGCTAGGGCTGACGGTTATAGTACCTTTTTTTTTCCAAAAATGTTGGATTTTCATTAAAGAGGACCTAATTAAAGCAGTTCTTGATTTTTTTAAGGGTAGTATGCTTCCCAAATATTTTTCTAACACCTCCATTATTTTAATTCCTAAAAAAGACAAT
Source organism: Cymbidium sinense (assembly GCA_021442155.1). NCBI lineage: Eukaryota > Viridiplantae > Streptophyta > Magnoliopsida > Asparagales > Orchidaceae > Cymbidium > Cymbidium sinense. Next base: position 140,662,898 of record CM038214.1, read on the forward strand.
CCTAAAGTTTGGCTGATTAGCCTTTGCTCCTTTTTTAATAAACTTATCTCTAAGATTTTGGCTAAAAGATTGAGCATCTTGCTTCCTAAAATTATCTCCCCTCATCAAAACAATTTTGTTAAAGGGAGATCCATTTCTGATAATGTTCTTTTAGCTCAAGAGATGATCCATGATTTGAATGCCAAAGTTCATAATGGAAACCTACTTTTTAAGCTTGACATTTCCAAAGCCTATGATAATATTGGTTGTTGGTTTTCCAGATAAAATTTTTTGCTTTATTTGGGTTCTCTAATCAACTTATTTCTTTAATTAAAAATGAGATTGAGCATTATTGGTTTTCTATGCTTCTTAATGGGGAAGTGCATGGTTTTTTTTCCTTTTCTCATGGGCTAAGGTAAGGTGACCCTCTTTCTCTTGCTCTTTTCATTATTATTGTGGAATATCTTTCTAGATGTCTTGAGCATATTTTTGGGTGAATGCCTAACATGTTCTATAGAACCATTGGTGGGTTTCTAATTTCTCACCTTAGTTTTGTTGATGATTTCATTATAATTTGCAATGGCTCCACTCATTACATTAAAAAATTATGTAAGTTCTTAATTCATTTTGGTAGAGAGAGTAGCTTGAATATCAGTCTTGATAAAAGTTTTTTTTATTACCAGCTCTTCTATCTCCTTATCTAAGATCAATGTTATTAGAAATATTATAAGTTTCTTTCATCAAAATCTTCTTATCAAGTATCTAGGGACTCCCTTATATAGAGGCACAAAAGATCTTCTTCATTTGATGAAGTTATTCAAAAAAATAAATAAGAAAACCTCCTCTTTGAAAATTTATTTAGTCTCCTTTGGTACTATACTTATCCTGATCAAAAGTACCCTTTGCACTCTGCCAATGTATCTCATGTCTACTATTGTCCCTACCCATTCTATTATTAAAAGGATTAATAGACTTTTTAATAAATTTTTTTGGGGATCTAATACATGTACCAAAAGATTACATTAGGCTAGTTGGCATAATTGTTGTGGTACTAAAAATTATGGTGGCTTGGGTTGCAAAACCTTAGAGGATTCTATTAATTATTTTTCCTATAAAATGTGGTGAAACTTTAGAAATAAAGATAGTTATTGGTCAAAGTTTATGCATGCTAAATACTGTCAGGGCAAACACCCCTCATTAGTGCTTTCAAATCTAGTGATTCTCCTATTTGGAGAAGACTTTGTAGTATCAAATGGAGTGCTGAGAATTTAATTTCTTGGGGTATGAATCGGTTCCTCATTTTTTAGCAAGATAATTGGCTTGGTCGTGATCTATTGATTGCCTTCAATACTCATTCCACGTGGTGCTTAAGGTTCATCGGTTAATTAATAATAATTGGGATGTGGCTCAATTGAATAACCTGTCCTTAATGTGATCATCAAGAAAATCCTTAAAATTTTCCATCACCCTAATGAACCCGACCAAATTCTTTTCAAAATTTCTTCTTCTGGAGTTTTTATTTTTAAGGATGTGTGTCATTTTATCAGATTTATTTATCAAGAGTCCTTGGTTTTTACTAAAATCTAGAATAATAGTATCTCTATTTTTTTCTCGGTCTTAACTTGGCACATTCTTAAGCATTATATCCTTGTGGATGCAAAACATTTGAAAAAAGGTTTCCAACACCCCTCTAAATGTCACTTTTGCTATCACATTGAATGTTTGGATCATGTTTCTATGAATGGCCCTATTGCTGCTAAAATGTGGAACTGGTATGATAATATTTTTAATTCTTTCCACTTTAATGGTTCAATTTTTATTATGCAACTCCTTGAAGCATGATTCTCTCATACTTCTAAGGGTCATGTTAAAATTGTATTATTTATTACTATTCTTTGGTATATTTGGATGGATAGAAATGATGCAAATCACTATAATGTTCTTATGAATTATAATCATATCATAGCTAGATCCAAATATAAAATTTTGTCTCTTTTCAAATCCAATCTTCTTACTCACTCCAATTTTAAAGGGTACAAGTCTGGTCTTGAAATTTGGGATTAACCTTCCTCCTTGTAATGTCTCACCTACCCAAAAAATTATATATTGGATTAAACCTAATTATCATTACATCAAGGATAACACTGATGGCTCAGTGTCTAATGGTTATTATCGTTGTGTCAGAATTTTAAGAGATCATGGTGGCAAGGTTATTTATGCTTTTGCTGTCCCTTTAGAGCCTTGTTCTAATTTATTTGCTGAACTTAAAGGCATTCATCATGGCATTTCCATTTGTTTACAATAAGGTTCTATTAAGATTTAGTTTGAAGTTGATGCTCTCCTTCTTTTAGATTTATTTAAATATAATTCCCATGGTAAGTGTTTTATTTGCTTAATCAAACTAGGAGTCTTCTTGCAAACCTAGATTTTCAATTTTCTCATATTTATAGGGAAGGCAATTCTTGTGCTAATTTTCTTGCTAGTTTGGGGTGAAGTCTTCTTGTATGGAAATGTTTTCAAATGATGACATACTTTTCCTTTTAAAGGGACTTATGAATCTAGATAAAATTGGATTGCCTTACCTTAGAGGCTTTTAGATTTTCCTTCCTCCATTGGGGCTTTGGCTTTCTCTATGGTGGTGTTTTTTCTTAGTACTGGTTAATTCCTATGCTGGTTTGGTCTTCAATTTTCTCTTCACCTAAATCTATTTTTATTCTCTTTGAGTTATTCCTATCTTTGTATTGTTGGGTTATTTTTGTTTTATGGCTTTCTACTACAATTTTTGGTTTCTGGTTTGTTTTCTATCCCACCATGGTGGATGTGTGCAGAAGTGTCTTGGGTTTTGCTTGTCTTCTAGTTGGTGTGGTTCTCTTTATTGGTTGGATCTCTATAGCCTAGTTTTTGTCTTGGACTTTTGGTTGGTTAGTTTTTCCTAGTGGTGTTATCCGGATGTGGGGTATTTCCTTCATGGGTGTTGCTCACTGGATTTTACACTTTGGTAGCTCTCTTTCGGTGGTCATTTTTTTGAGTTTTTCTAGAATGGTTGTTCAGTGGATGGATGACCTATCACCTAGTTATTTACTGATTAGGGTGGTTATTCCTAGTGCTTTTTGTTGTCCATTATCTCATGAGTTTCACCCTTCTCACCTACCCTTATCCTTTAGGGTTTTTGCTATGCTATTTGGTGTGTGGGTTTCTTGGTTGTGGTTTCATAATCAGATTATGGCTTTGACAGCTATGTTTATGTGGTTATTGCTCTTGCTGCTAAGAGGGGTTGGGTGCCCTTGAGGGCTATTTGTTGTTTTATTGTAGCTTGGAGAACTATTTTTTTGTGACTCTTTACCCTTACTTTGTTTTTGTTCTGGATGAGTTTGAGGATTGATGCAACAGGATTGTTATATCTTCTAAATATGGGTTTGTCCTCCCCCTATATTACTAAGGTTTTGGTTTTGGTTTTAACGCATCTGAAGACTACTTGGTGGCTATTTTTGTCCTTGGGTGATGGTGGTTCTGGGTTTCTATTTGCTACTATTTCTATTCTTGGATTGTATTTTAATGGGCATTTTGTTTTTCTATCATTGGCATTATCTTTATCTTTTGGACTAAATTCTCCTTTCCTTGGATTGGGATTGGTATCGACTATTTCTATTGGGATATTTTCAAAGTTTGTGAGGATGACTATTGTTTTTTTTTTCGATGATTTTGATGACTTGAATCTTTGGTCATATGGTGGCTTGTGGGTGGTCTTCCATCGGTTGCTTGGATTGTTTGTTCCTTAAAGGAGTATTTATTTTAGTATAATTTTCTGCTCCTTTGGAGACTATGGAACCACTTATCTTTCTATCATTCTTTTCTTCTAGTTTCTTTTGGGCTTTTTTCCATTCTGCTGTGAACCTCCCCTTTCTTGATTGGATGGTTGCATTACTGCCTAACCCTCTTGCTATTACTCTTACTATTAGATTGGGTATTATTTCTTTGGGCTTATTGCATGTCCTTTTAATGGAGGATCCTACCACCTATGTGTTTTCTTTTGCTTTTGTCTTGTCTCTATTTAGTGCTTTTTCTCATATTCTGTTGTTTGTTCTTAATAATTTTGTTAGCCATTCTTGGTGGTGGCTTTGGTGGAGCTCCTTCTGGTCTGGTGCTATCCTGATGGTTTACCTCATTATCTATTATACTAAACTTAATATCTCTGAGTGCTGGGTGTTTAGAGGTTATATTTGTTGTTTGAAGTTTTATGCAGGTTCATGTGATCATCATACTTAGATAAGATGCTACAAGAGGTATGCTGGCAATGATGGCCTTGATGTTTCCCACTCTTTCATCTTTTGGATGGTAGAGCTATATGTAATGGTAACCCTTCACCTAAAGTTTGGATGCTTTTATATAGTGTTGCTCCTTGAGATGATTGTAATTGAGCCTGAGCCTTTTCTTAATCTTATTCCTTTTATCTGCACTTACTCTTTATGATTGATTAATTATTTGATTATCTATACTCATCCCTTTAAAAGCTTGTTGCAGATCTTTTTTACAGGTTGGGAGACTATTGATGGTGGATCGTGCTAGTTTGAAAAGGAGCCCAGGAAGTTTGTTGGTGCTTAAATGGACTTTCTTTCATGGATCACTATTTCTATTTTCCTTTTCTTGCTTTCTATAACTATTGTATTAGTTAAGGGGATTATCTCTTTAGGACTTTTAGTAGCTCTTTGAGCATTAGCTTAGATTTGCCCCTCTAAGGACTTTGTACCTTTTCTTTGTGTCAATAAAATTTTTCTAATTTCCCTTAAAAAAAAAACCCTAAACCCTAAACCTAAAACCCTAAACCCTAAACCTTAAATCATAAACCCTAAACCCTAAACCCTAAACCCTAAACCATAAACCTTAAAACCTATAACCGTAAACCCAAAACCCCAAACCCTCAACCCTAAATACTAAACACTAAACCTCAAACCCTGTACCATAAACTATAAAAATGAAAAACCTAAAAACCTAAACCTAAATAAAATAAAAAAATAAAATAAAAAAAAAACCTAAACTAAAACCTAAATCTAAACCTAAAAATAAAAAAATAAAAAAAATAAAAACTTAATTAAAATAAAATAAATAAAAACCTAAACTAAACTAAAAAATAAAATAAACTTAAAAATAAAAAACCTAAATAAAATAAAAACTAAATGTAAAATAAAAATAAAATAAACTTAAAATAAATAAAATAAAATAAAAACCAAATAAAAACCTAAACCAAAAAAATAAACTTAAAAATAAATAAAAAAATAAAACCTAAACCCAAAACTAAAAAAATCTAAACTTAAAAATAAACAAAATAAATTAAACCTAACCAAAAATAAAATAAATAAAACTTAAACCTAAACCTAAAATAAACTAAACCTAAACCCTAAACTAAATAAAAGAAAATAAACTAAAATAAACATAAATCTAAACTAAAAAAAAAATAATACCTATAAAACCTAAAACCTAAACATATAAAAATAAAATAAAAACCTAAACATAAACCTAAAAATAGAAAATACAACCTAAACCTTAAAAATAAACCTAATCCTAATCCTAAAACTAAAAAATAAACTAAAATAAATAAACTAAACTAAATAAAAATAAAAATAAACCTAAATATAAATAAAAAATAAAATAAACTAGAATAAATAAAAAATAAACTAAATAAACATAAACATACGAGTTTACTTAAATTAAAAATTTAATAAAAAATAAAAAACAAATAAAAACAAAAATAACCCAAAACTCTAAACCCTAAATGCTAAACCCCAAAACCACAAACCCTAAACCCTAAACCTTAAACCCTAAACCCTAAAATCCTGAACCCTACACCCTAAACCCTAAACCTTAAAATCTATAACCCAAAACTCACAAACCCTAAACTCAAACCCTAAACCCTAAACCCTAAACACTAAACCTTCAACCCTAAACCCTAAAAACCTAAAACCTTAAACCTAAACTAAATAAAACTTTAAAAATAAAAAAAATAAAAAACCAAAACCAATATAAAATAAAAAAATAAACTAAAACTTAAACTTAAACCTAAAACTAAAGGAAAATAAAAATAAAAAATTAAAACTATTCAAAAATAAAATAAATAAAAACCTAAACTAAATTAAAAAAATAAAAAACCAAAATAAAATAAAAAATAAAGCTAAAATAAAAATAAAATAAGCCTAAAAGAAAACAAAATAAAAGTTAAATAAAAATCTAAACCTAAGCAATAAACTTGAAAATAAAACCTAAAAGAAAATAAAAAATAAAACTGAAACCCTAAACTAAAAAAAAAAACTAAACCTAAAATAAAAATAAATTAAACCTAAACCTAAACTAAAATAAATAAAACCTAAACCTAAAATAAACTAAACCTAAACCTAAACCTAAACTAAATAAAATAAAATGAACTAAAATAAACCTACACCTAAACTAAAAAATAAACCCTAAAATAAACCTGAAATGAATACGTATAACCTAAACTTAATAAACTAAAATAAAAACCTAAACCTAAGCATAAAAAAAAATTGAAACCTAAAAAATAAAATAAAAATAAAATAAAACTAAAAAATAAACCTAAAGCTAAACCTAAAAAATAAACTAAAATAAAAGGCCTAAACTAAAATAAATAAACCTAAAATAAATAAAATAAAATAAATCAAAATAAGAAAAACCTAAATCAAAATAAAAATTAAAATAAACTAAAAATAAAATAAATAATCAAACTTGCTAGTTTACTTAATTTAAGAGAAATTAAAAAAAATAAAAAAATAAAAAAACCCTACCCTAATAGCTAAAATTAACCCTACACCCTAAACTCTAAACCCCAACTCTACAACCCTAAACCATAAACCCTAAAACCCTAAACCCCAAACCCTAAATTGTAAACCTTAAACTCTAAATCCTTCCCTAAACCCTAAACCCTAAACCCTAAAGCCTACAACCCTAAATCCTAACACGTAAACCCCAAAGCCTAAACCCTAAATCTAAACTAAATAAAATTGAAAAATAAAATAAATAAAAAACCTTAAATCTATATGATAGTAAAAATAAACTAAATCAACATAAATAATAAAATATAAAAAAATAAACTAAATAAACCTAAATCTACTAGTTTACTTAATTTAACAAAAATAAAAAAATTAAAAAATAATAAAATAAAACCCTAACCGTAAACCCTAAACCTAAAACCCTAAACCATAAATCTGAAACCCTAAACCCTAAACCCTAAACCATAAACCCTAAACCGTAAACCCTAAACCCTAAAACCTACAACCCTAAACCCTAAACCCCAAACACTTAAACCTAAATCCTTAACCTTAAACCACAAACCCTAAACCCAAAACCCTAAATACCTAAAAACATAAACCTAAATTAAATAAAATCTAAAAATATAATAAATAAAAAAACATAAACCTAAATAAAATAAAAGAAATAAAATAAAATAAAAACTTAAACAAAAACTTAAACCTAAACCTTAACCTAAACCTAAACATAAACCTAAAAAAAAGCTAAAATAAAATAAAATTAATAAAATCCTAAATAAACTAAAAAAAATAAAATAAAACTAAAAATAAAAACCTAAATAAAATAAAAATTAAAGATGAAAAATATAATAAACATAAAATAAAATAAAATAAAAACTAAATAAAACCTAAGCCTAAAAATAAATAAAGAATACCTAAACCTAAAATAAACAAAATAAAATAAACCTAAGCCTGCACTAAATAAACTAAACTAATATAAATAAAACCTAAACCTTAACTTAAAATAAACTAAACCTAAACCTTAAACTAAATAGAATAAAATAAACAAAAAATAAACCTAAACCAAAACTAAAAAATAATACCTAAAAAAAAACCAAAAATAAAAACCTAAAACCTAAACCTAGAAAAATTAAAGAAAACCTAAAAATAAAAAATAAAAGCTAAACCTAAAAAATAAAATAAAAATTAAATAAAATAAAAAATAAACGTAAACCTAGAAAAATAAACTTAATTAAATAAACCTAAAATAAATAAATAAAACTAAATAAAAATAAAAAAACAAACCTCAAAACCTAAAAACCTAGATCTAAACTAAATAAAACCTAAAAATAAAATAAATAAAAAAAACCTAACTAAATAATATAAAAATAAAATAAAATAAAAACCTAAACCAAAACTTAAACTTAGAAATAAAATAAAATAAATTAATAAAAATTAACTAAAATAAAATATATAATAAGCTATACTAAACTAAAAAAGTGAAATAAACTTATGAATAAAAAACATAAATAAAATAAAAACTAAATGTAAAATAAAAAAATTACAATTAAAATTAATGTAAAATAAAATAAAATAAAAACTAAACGTAAAAAATAAAGTTAAAAATAAAACCTAAAAATAAATAAAAAATCAAACCTTAACCCTAAACTAAAAAAAACATAAACATAAAATGAAAATAAAATAAACAAAATGAAATAAACCTAAACATAAACTAAAATAAACTAAACTAAAAGAAATATAACCTAAACCTAAACCTTAAATAAATTAAACCTAAACTAAATAAAATAAAATAAACTAAAATTAAACCTAAACCTGAACTAAAAAATAAAACCTAAAAAAGAAACCTAAAATAAAAACCTAAAAGTTAAGCCTAAAAAATAAAATAAAAACCCAAACTTAAAAATAAAAAATAAAACCCAAACCTAAAAAATAAAATAAGAAAAACCTAAGCCTAAAAAATAAACCTAAACCAAAACCTAAACCTTAAAAATAAACTAAAATAAAAAAAACTAAAATAAAATAAATAAACCTAAAATAAATCAAAAAAACCCTAATCCTAAACCCTAAATTCTAAACCCTAAACTTACAACCCTAAACCTTAAACCTTAAATCCTAAAACCTATAACCCTAAACCCTAAAAATCTAAAAACCTAAACCTAAACTAGATGAAATCTAAAACTAAAAGAAATAAATAAACCTAAGCCTAAATAAAATAAAATAAATTAAAATAAAATGAAAACCTAAACTAAAACCTAAACCAAGACCTAAACTTAAACCTAAACTAAACCAAAAAATAAAATAAAAAATAAAATAAAAACTAAAATAAAATAAAATAAAATAAATAAAAGCTTAATCTAAATTAAAAAATAAAATAAACTTAAAAAATTAAAAAAAACATAAATAAAATAAAAACTAAAGGTAAAATAAAAAAAATAAACCTAAAATAAAATAAAATAAAAACTAAATAAAACATAAACCTAAAAATAAATAAAGAATACCTAAACCTAAAATTAACAAAATAAAATAAACCTAAAAAATAAACTAAACTAAAAAAACCCTAAACCTTAACCTAAAATAAACTAAACCTAAACCTTAAACTAAATAAAATAAAATAAACAAAAAATAAACCTAAACCTAAACAAAAAATAATACCTAAAAAAAAAACTAAAATAAAACCTACCTAGAAAAAAAAAAAAAAACTAAAAAAAAAAAACTAAACTTAAAAATAAAATAAAAATTAAACAAAATGAAAAATAAACCTATAACACCTAAACCTAGAAAAATAAACATAATTAAATAAACCAAAAAATAAATAAACAAAACTAAATAAAAAATAAAACAAACCTAAAAAAATCTAGACCTAAACTAAATAAAACCTAAAATAAATAATAAATAAAAACTTAAACTTAAATAATATAGAAAATAAAATAAAATAAAAACCTAAAACAAAACCTAAACTTAGAAATAAAATAAAATAAATTAATAAAAATAAACTAAAATAAAATATATAATAACCTAAACTAAACTAAAAAAGTAAAATAAACTTAAGAATAAAAAAACCTAAATAAAATAAAAACTAAATATAAAATAAAAAATTAAAATTAAAATTAACCTAAAATGAAATAAAATAAAAACTAAACCTGAAAAATAAAGTTAAAAATAATACCTAAAAATAAATAAAAAATCAATCCTTAACCCTAAACTAAAAAAACATAAACCTAAAATAAAAATAAAATAAACAAAATGAAATAAACCTAAACATAAACTAAAATAAACTAAACTAAAATAAATAAAACTTAAACCTAAACCTTAAATAAATTAAACCTAAACTTAAACCTAAACTAAATAAAATAAAATAAACTAAAATTAAACCTAAACCTAAACTAAAAAATAAAATAAAAATTAAACCTAAAACTTAAGCCTAAAAAATAAAATAAAAAGCTAAACTTAAAATAAAAAAAAATAAATAAAAACCTAAAAATAAAAAAATAAAACTCAAATAAAAAATAAACCAAAACCTAAACCTTAAAAATAAACTAAAATAAAAAAAAACTAAAATAAAATAAATAAACCTAAAATAAATCAAAAAAACCCTAAACCTAAACCCTAAATTCTAAACCCTAAACTTACAACCCTAAACCCTAAACCCTAAATCCTAAAACCTATAACCCTAAACCCTAAAAATCTAAAAACCTAAACCTAAACTAGATGAAATCTAAAACTAAAAGAAATAAATAAACCTAAATAAAATAAAATAAATTAAAATAAAATGAAAACCTAAACTAAAACCTAAACCAAGACCTAAACTTAAACCTAAACCTAAGCCAAAAAATAAAATAAAAAATAAAATAAAAACTAAAATAAAATAAAATAAAATAAACAAAAGCTTAATCTAAATTAAAAAATAAAATAAACTTTAAAAATTAAAAAAAACATAAATAAAATAAAACTAAAAATAAAATAAAAAAATAAACCTAAAATAAAATAAAATAAAACTAAATAAAAAACATAAACCTAAAAAATAAATAAAGAATACCTAAACCTAAACAAAATAAAATAAACCTAAGCTACTAAATAAATAAACTAAACTAAAAAAAAAAACCCTAAACCTTAACCTAAAATAAACTAAACCTAAACCTTAAACTAAATAAAATAAAATAAACAAAAAATAAGCCTAAACCTAAACAAAAAAATAATACCTAAAAAAAACTAAAATAAAAACCTAATACCTAGACCTAGAAAAAATAAATAAAAACCTAAACCTGAACCTTAAAAAAAAAAACTAAACTTAAAAATAAAATAAAAATTAAACAAAATGAAAAATAAACCTATACCTAAACCTAAACCTAGAAAAATAAACATAATTAAATAAACCAAAAATAAATAAACAAAACTAAATAAAAATAAAAAAACAAACCTAAAAATCTAGACCTAAACTAAATAAAACCTAAAAATAAAATAAATAAAAACCTAAACTTAAATAATATATGAAAATAAAATAAAATAAAAACCTAAAACAAAACCTAAACTTAGAAATAAAATAAAATAAATTAATAAAATAAATAAATAAAATATATAATAACCTAAACTAAATAAAGTAAAATAAACTTAATAAAAACCTAAATAAAATAAAACTAAATATAAATAAAAATTAAAATTAAAATTAACCTAAAATAAATAAAATAAAACTAAACCTGAAAATAAAGTTAAAATAAACCTAAAAAATAAATAAAAAATCAATCCTTAACCCTAAACTAAAAAACATAAACCTAAAATAAAAATAAAATAAACAAAATGAAATAAACCTAAACATAAACTAAAATAAACTAAACTAAAATAAAAATAAACCTAAAAATAAATTAAACCTAAACTTAAACCTAAACTAAATAAAATAAAATAAACCAAAATTAAACCTAAACCTAAATTAAAAAATAAAATAAAAATTAAACCTAAAACTTAAGCCTAAAAAATAAAATAAAAAGCTAAACTTAAAAATAAAAAAAATAAAACCTAAGCCTAAAAAATAAAATAAAAATAAAACTCAAATAAAAAATAAACCTAAACCTAAACCTTAGAAATAAACTAAAATAAAAAACCTAAAGTAAAATAAATAAACCTAAAATAAATCAAAAAACCCTAACCCTAAACCCTAAATTCTAAACCCTAAACTTACAACCCTAAACCCTAAACCCTAAACCCTAAAACCATAAACCTAAACCCTAAAAATCTAAAAACCTAAACCTAAACTAGATGAAATCTAAAACTAAAATAAATAAATAAACCTAAGCCTAAATAAAATAAAATAAAGTAAAATAAAATAAAAACCTAAACTAAAACCTAAACCTAAACCTAAAAATAAAATAAAAAATAAAATAAAATTATAAATAAAATAAAAATAAATAAAACTAAATTAAAGTAAAATAAACCTAAAATAAAAACATTAAAAAAATTAAAACTAAATGTAAAATAAAAATAAAATAAACCTAAAATATAATAAAATAAAAATTAAATAAGAAACTAAACGTAGAAAGTAAACCAGAAAATAAAACCTAAAAACAAACCTAAACATAAAATAAATAAAATAAAATAAAACTAAACCTAAACTAAAATAAACTAAATAAAAATAAATAAAACCTAAACCTAAACCTAAAATAAACTAAACCTAAATGCTAAACTAATAAAAGAAATAAGCTAAAAATAAACCTAAACCTAAACTAAAAAATAATACCTAAAAATAAACCTAAAATAAAAAACCAAAAACCTAACCTAAAAAATTAAATAAAACCTAAACCTAAACCTAAAATAAAAAAAATATAACCTAAAAACTAAAAAAATAAAATAAAAATAAAACTAAACTAAAAAATAAACCTAAACCTAAACCTAAACCTAAACCTAAACCTAAAATTAACTAAAGTAAATGCACTTAAAATAAATATACTAAAATAAAAAAAGAAAAATAAACCTAAATAAAAATAAAAAATAAACCTTAAAACCTAAAACCTTAAACCTAAACTAAATAAAACATATAAGTAAAATAAATAAAAAAACCTAAATCTAAATATAATAAAAAATCAAAACTTAAACCTAAAAATAAAATAAAATAATCTAATACAAATAAACTAAACTAAAATAAATAATAACTTAAACTAAACTAAAAAACAAAATAAACCTAAGAATAAATGCCTTAATAAAATAGAAAACTAAACGTAAAATACATATAAAATAAACTTAAAATAAACTTAAAATAAAATAAAATAAAAATAAAATAAAAACTTAAACCATAAAAAATAAACCTAAAAATAAATAAATAATAAAACCTAAACCCTATAAATTAAAGAAAACCAAATCTAAAATAAAAATAAAAGAAATGAAATCAAATAAACTAAACCTAAACTAAATAAAATAAACTAAGCTAAACAAAATAAAACCTAAATAAACCTAAAATAAACTAAACTTAAACCGAAACCAAAACTAAATAAAATAAAATAAACTAAAAATAAACCTAAACCTAAACTAAAAAATAAAACCTAAAATAAACTTAAAATAAGAACCTAAAACCTAAACATAAAAATAAAATAAAATAAAAACCTAAAGCTCAACCCTAAAAAAAATAAAACCTAAACCTAAAAAATAAAATAAAAATAAAACTCAACTAAAAAATAAACATAAACCTAAAAAATAAACTAAAATAAGAAACTTATACTAAAATAAATAAACCTAAAATAAATAAACTAAACTAAATAAAAAACATAAATAAAAAATAAAATAAAATAAAGAAAAATAAGTAAAAATAACTTAATAAAAATAAACCTAAACTAAAAAAACCTAAACAACAAATAAACCCTAAACTCTAAAACTAACCCTAAACTAAACCTAAACAAATAAACCTAAAAAACCTAAATAAACTAAATAAAACCTTAAACCCTAAATAACCCTAACTAAAAAAAAACCAAAACACTAAACCTAAAGGAACCTAAACCTAAACTTAAAACTATAAACCCTAAAGTTTAAAACTAAATCCTAAACTAACTAACTATAAATAAACCTAAACCCTAAAACAAAACCCTAAACTCCAAAACTCTAAACTAAAGCATAAACAAAACAATAAACCCTAAACCTTAAACCCAACCCTAAACCTAAAACTAAACATTAAAACAACCTAAACCCTAACCTAAACCCTTAACTTTAAAGCATAACCCTTAAAACCCTAACCCCTAAACTTTAAACCATAAACCCTAAACCCTAAACCCTAAACCCTAAACCCCAAACCAAAACCTAAACCTAAAGTAAAAATAAATTAAAAAATAACCCTAAACCCAATATAAACCTAAACCATAAGAATGGCTAAACCTTGATGGTAAACATCACTAAAACCGCTCAATCTAGATCATATAATGGAGGTGAAGGCAGGTGGTGATTATCAAGTGGTGGTGGGGATCTAGTGTTGGTGGATATGGAGGTGGTAAAGCAAATGGAAATGGAGGCGGAGGAGAAAAATTCTAGTCGTGGTGGTGGCGAGGAGAGAGGATATGATGGTGGATCAACAAGGCCTGGTTCTAATGGGAATTGAAGAAAAGAATGACCGATCCAATGATGCATCTAAGGTGTCTTTATAATAGTTCAAGTTATCTATGGTTTTATTTGCTCTATGCTTGCTCATTTTGATCTATGTCATCGTAAAACTAGGTGTTAATTGATTGATGAAATCAAAAAGAAGAAATGTTGAATCTGAGTTTTTTCTCCTTAAAAAAAATAACCAAAAATGCTAAACCCTAAACTAAAACTTGATCCTTAGACCTAAAATCTAAACCTTAAAACCCAAATCCTAAACCCTAAAAACCCTAAACCCTAAACCCTAAACCATAAACCCTAAACCCTAAACCCTAAACCTTAAAACCCTAAACACTAAACCCTAAACCCTAAACCCAAAAACCCTAAACTTTAAACCCTAAACCATAAACCCTAAAATATAAACCCTAAACCTTAAACCCTACACCCCAAACCCTAAACCCTAAACCCTCAACTGCTAAATTAAACCTAAACTAAATAAAACTAAAATAAAATAAATAAAAAACCTAAACCAAAATTAAATAAAATAATAAAATAAAATAAAATAAACTAAAACCTAAACCTAAACCTAAACCTAAACCTATAAAGAAAATAAAATAAAAATAAAAACTAAAATAAAATAAAATAAATAAAAACCTAAACTAAACTAAAAAAAATAAAAAATCTAAATAAAATAAAAACTAAAGTTAAAATAAAAAATAAACCTAAAATAAAATAAAATAAAAGCTAAATAAAAACCTAAACCTAAAAAATAAACCTAAAATAGAAAACCTAAAAATAAATAAAATAAAACCTCAACACTAAACAAAAAAAACCTAAACCTAAAATAAAAATAAAAATAACCTAAACCTAAATTAAGTAAACTAAACTAAAATAAATAAAACCCAAACCTAAACCTAAAATAAACTAACCTAAACCCTAAATAAAATAAAATAAACCAAAAGTAAACCTAAACTTAAACTAAAAAATAAAACCTAAAACCTAAACCTAAAAAAAATAAAATTAGAATGTAAACTTAATAAATAAAATAAAAATAAAACTAAACTAAAAAATAAGCTTAAATATAAACCTCAACCTTTAAAATAAACTTAAACCTAAAATAAATAAACTAGACAAAATAAAAATAAAAATCACTAAAATAAAAATAAAAAATAAACTAAACTAAAATATTAATAAAATAAATAAATAAATAAGATAAACCTAAACCTATGAGTTTACTTAATTTTAAAAAATAAAAAAAACTAAAAAATAAACCCTAACCATAAACCCTAAACCCTAAACCGTGAACCCTAAACCATGAACCCTAAACCTTAAAACCCAAAACCCAAAACACTAAACCCTAAACCCTAAAATGCTAAACCCTAAACCCTAAACCCTAAACCCAAACCTAAAACCTAAACCCTAAACCCTAAACCCTAAACCCTAAAAGCCAAAAAACCTAAACCTAAACTAAAGAAAATCTAAAAATAAAATAAATAAAGAAAAAACCTAAATAAAATAAAAACCTAAACTAAAACCTAAACCTAAACCTAAACCTAAACATAAACATAAACATAAAAATAAAATAAAATAAAAATAAAATCTAAACTAAAATGAAATAAATAAAAAACAAAACAAAACAAAAAATAAGATAAACATAAAAATAAAAATTTTAAATAAAATTAAATAAACATAAAATAAAAATAAAATAAAAAAAAAATAAAAAACTAAATTAAAACATAAACATAAAAAATAAACATAAAAATAGAACAAAAAATAAATAAAAAATAAAACCTGAACCCTAAACTAAAATAGAAAAACTTAAACATAAAATAAATATAAAATAAACTTGAACCTAAACTAAAATAAACTAAACTAAAATAAATAAAACCTAAACCGAAACCTAAAATAAACTAAACTTAAACTAAAACCTAAACTAAATAAAATAAAATAAACTTAAAAAACCTAAACCTAAACTAAAAAAATAAAACCTAAAAATGAAGATAAAAAAAACCTAAATCCTAAAACCTAAACTTAAAAAAAAAAGAAAAGAAAAACCTAAACCTAAACCTAAAAATGAAAAATAAAACATAAACCTAAAAAATAAAATAAAAATAAACCTTAACTAAAAAATAAATCTAAACTTAAAAAAAAATAATTTAAAAGAAAAACCTAAACTAATATAATAAACCTAAATAACAAATAAAATAAAACTAAAAAAAAACCTAAATAAAAAAAATAAAATAAAATAAACTAAAAATAAAATAAAAAACTAAATAAACCAATCCTACTGGTTTACTTAATTTTTTTTATAAAAACCCTAAACCCTAAACCCTAAAAAACCCAAAACTCGAAACCCTAAAACATGAACCCTAAGGTAAGCCTAAACCTTAACCCCTAACTAACCTTAATACCTTAACCCTAAACCCTAAACATTAAACTTTACATCCTAAACCCTAAACTAACCATAAACCCTAAATCCTAAACCCTAAACTAGTTCTAAACCCTAAGCTAACTCTAAACCCTAAACCCTAAGCCTAAACCCTAAACCATACACTAAAACCCTAAACCCTAAAAACATAAAACCCTAAAACCTTAACCCTAAACCCTAAACCTTAAAAACTTAAAAAACTAAACCTAAACTAAATAAAACCTAATAATAAAAGAAAATAAATAAACTAAACTTAAATAAAATAAATAAAATAAAATAAAATAAAACCTTAAATTAAACCTTATACTTAAATGTAAAAATAAAATAAAATAAAAAATAAAAATAAACTAAAATAAAATAAATTAAAAATCTAAAAAAACTAAAAAAATAAATAAACCTAAGAATAAAAAACTAAATAAAATAAAAACTAAACATAAAATAAAAATAAAATAAAATAAACACTAAATAAAACATAAACTTAAAAAATAAACCTAAAAATAAATAAAAATAAAACCTAAACTCTATTCTAAAAATAAAACCTAAACCTAGAATAAAAATAAATTAAACCTAAACCTAAACTAAAATAAGCCAAACTAAAACAAATAAAACATAAACCTAAACCTAAAATAAACTAAACCTAAACCTAAACATAAACTAAATAAAATAAATAAACAAAAAATAAACCTAAACATAAACTAAACAATAAAACCTAAATCAAAACCTAAAACCTATACCTAAAAAAATAAAATAAAAACCTAAGCCTAAACCTAAAAATAAAAAATAAAATCAAAACCTAAAAAAGAAAAAAAAATAAAACTCAACTAAAAAATAAACCTAAACAATAAAAAAACTAAAATAAAAAACATAAACTAAAATAAATAAAATTAAATAAGTAAACTAAACTAGATAAAAAAACAAACCTAAATAAAAATAAAAAATAAAATAAAATCGAATAAATAAAAAATAAACTAAATAAACCTAAACCTACCAGTTTTCTTAATTTTTTTAAAAAAACCCTAAACCCTAAATCCGTAAACCTTAAACCTAAACTCTAAATGCTAAATGCTAAAACCTAAAACATAAACTTTAAACCCTGAATCCCAAACCATAAACCCTAAACTAACCCTTAACCCTAAACCTAAACTATTACTAAACCCAAAGAATGGGTAGAACCTAAACAGATCATCACCATCAACCAGTTTAGTCAACCTAGTGGAGGAGAAGGAAATGGCGATTATTATAGTGGTGGTGGGGATCTAGGTGTTATGGATATGGAGGGTTGGTCGGTAAATAGTTAAAATAACAAAAATGGTGGTGGAGGGAGAGATTGCAGATATGATGAAGGATCCCACTAAAATAAATCTTATGGAACTGTTCTATAACACAATTTTAAATATTTTCTATGGGTGCTCATTTATCTATGTCACTTGTGTCTTAAAAACAAGGTGCTACTAGGTTGATGAAATAAAAAGAAGAAATGTAATCAATTTATTCTCTTGCTAATAAAAAACCTAAACCCTAAACCCTAAACTAAAACATAAACACTAAACCCCAAACAAACCTAAACCTAAACCATAAACCCTAAACCCTAAAAGCTAAAAACCTAAACCTAAACTAAAAAAACATAAAATAAAAAAACCTAAACCAAATTAAAATAAAAATTAAATAAAATAAAAAACATAAACTAAAACCTTAAACCTAAACCTAAAAAAAGATAATAAAATAAAAAATAAAAATAACTAAAATAAAATAAATAAAAACCTAAACTAAAAAAAAACCAAAATAAATGAAAAATTAAACTTAAAATAAATAAAATAAAAACTTAATAAAAACCTAAACCTAAAAAATAACCTAAAAATAAAACCTAAAAATAAAAAATAAAATCTAAAAAAACTAAGAAAAAAAACTATAAAATAAAATAAGTAAAAAAAATAAAAAATATACAAACCTAAACTAATAAAAATAAACCTAAACTAAAAAAAAACTAAACCTAAACCCAAACATAAAAAATAAAATAAATAAAATAAACCTAAACTAAACTAAAAATAAAACCTAAAATAAACCAAAAATAAAAAACCTAAACCTAAACCTAAAATATAATAAAAAATAACTATAAATAAATAAAATAAAACAAAAATAAACTCAACTAAATAAACCTAAAATAAACTAAAATAAGAAAACCAAACTAAAATAAATAAACCTAAACAAATAAACTAAATTAAAAATAAACCTAAACCTAAAATAAATAAACCTAAACCAAAAAATCTATACTAAATAAACCAAAACCTAAACTATCAAATAAACCTAAACCTAAACCTAAACCTAAACCTAAAATAAAAAGAAAAAATAAAAGTCAACTAAAATAAACCTAAATTTAAAAAATAAACTAAAATAAAAAAACCTAAACTAAAATAAATAAACCTAAAATAAATAAACTAAATTTATTAAAAATAAAAAATAAACCTAAACAAAAATAAATAAAATAAAATAAACATAGATAAATAAATAATAAACCTAAACTTATCGATTAACTTAATATTAAAAAAACTCTAAACCCTAAATCCTAAACCTACAACCCTAAACCTTAATCCCTAAAATCCTAAAGCATAAACCCTAAACCTGAAACCCTAAACCCTAAACCCTAAAATAAACCCTAACAAACCTAAATCCTAAACCCTAAACTAAACACTAAACCCTAAGCTAATCAAAACCTAAAAAGAAACCCCAAACCCCAAACCATAAACCTTAAACTAACCCTAAACCCCAAACCTAAACTAAAAAAAAATGGGCTAACCTTGATGGTAAGAACATCACCAAGCCAAGGCTCAATCTAGATTTGTGAAGAGGAGGAGAATTGTCTCAGTGGTGGTCGGATCCGAGGTTCCTGGTGGGTGATAAAAGGTTATGGAGATGGGAGGAGCGACAGAGGTTACAATCATGGTGGAGATGGAGGGGGACATCAGAGATATGATGGTGGATCCCACTAATCGAGAGGCAGGGGTGGTTCTGATGGGAATTGGAGAAATCAAGAATATAAACTTTATGGAACTGCCTTTACAGAGAGATGGTTCTACTTATTTAGGGTTTTAATTTACTCTATGGGTGCTTTTTTATCTAAACGTGTCTTAGAATACTTGGTGTGATACTTCATTGATGAAATAGAAAAGAAGAAATGTTGAATCTGAATTTGTTCTCTATTAAATAAAAAAATCTCAAACCCTAAACCCTAAACCCTAAACCTAAACTAAAACTTAAACCCTAAACCATAATCTATAAACCATAAACCCTAAACCCTAAACCCTAAAAATCATAAACCTTAAACTCTAAACCCTAAACCCTAAATCCCCAAACCCTAATCCCCAAACCCTAAACCCTATAACCCTAAGACCTAAACCTTAAACCCTAAAACCTAAAACCCTAAACCCTAAGAATGGCCTAACCCAACAAAAAGAACATCAAACCAAAATAGATCTTGGAGGTAAACATAAATCACAATGGTGGGGATCTAGGTGGATATGGAGGTGGTGGTTTGTGTAGTGGTGGTTATGGAGGCGGGAGGAATAATGGAGGTTACATCCGTGGTGGTGGCAGAGGGAGAGATCAAGGTTATGATGGAAGATCCAACTACTCAAAAGATTTGATGGAAACTAGAAAACTAAAGAATACCTGATCCATGCTTATGGAAATGTCTTTATAATAGAGATGATTCTACTTATTTAGGATATTTTATCTGCTCTATGGCAGCTCATGTTTTATCTATATCATCACTTATTTTTTAGAAAACTTGAGGTCCTACTTGGTTGATGAAATAGAAAAGAAGAAATATTGAATCTAAATTTATTCTTCATTAAAAAAAACCTTAAACCCTAAACCCTAAATCATAAACTAAAACTTAAGCCCTATACCTAAAATCTAAATCCTTAAACCCTAAACTCTAAACCCTAAACCCTGAAAACCCAAAACCCTAAACACTAAGCCCTAAACCCTAAACCCTAAACCCTAAACCCTAAAGCCTAAACCCTAAACCCTAAATCTTAAACCATAAACCCTAAAACCATAAACCCTAAACCCTAAAACCTACAACCCTAAATCGTAAACCCTAAACCCCAAACCCTAAACCCTAAACACTAAACTAACCCTAAACTCTAAACCCCTAACTAAACCCTAAACCTAAACAAAATAAACCTTATTCATTAAATCAAAGAATGACCTAATCCTAACATAGTTATGGTAGCTAAAGAAAATATCCTCAAGAGACTTTCCTTGATTATTAGGGATTTGAATACCCTAATCATATTATAATACCATATAATAGTATAATGTAGCATCATATATTTGGCGTGTAGTGATGTGTTTTAGATATTATTAGATGTTTGAAATGTTTTAGTATATTATGGTATTGTGACTTATACTATATTAATATAAATCATAAAAATATTAATTTAATAAATCATATAATGAAATATGTTAAATTTGAATTGAATTAGTAGTAGAAAAAAGTAAAAGGTAAGATTTTATGTTCAAAATAAATATTATATGTTGAAAATATATAACATCATATATCTTAATATATTGTTCTATGCATTTTAAATTCTTTTACAATTTTACAATAATGCAATTGAGCCTACACTAGCATTATTGATAAAAATGTTGATTTAGACTTTAAAATGGTTGAATTTGGCCAAATTCATAATAGGTAGAGCATGGAATAATAATATAATTTTTCAATTTAAAATATGTAAGTGATTTGACTAAAATATATAATTTTCTATTGTTTGGACTAATTTTATGACTTTTTATCTTAAGTATTCCCTTATGATGTGATATGTAATATAATATAATATAATATGTTATAGTGTGTTATAACATGCCATAATATAGTGTAGCATTATATTATAGCATTATTATGTATTAGTACTTGTTGTTTAGCATTTTAGTTTGTTAATGATATAGAAGAGTTTGTAAAATAATTCATAAAAATACTAATTTATACGAGATGATAAATTAGCCAAATTTAAGGCTACTTAACATCATTAGGGGTTTGCTATGGTGTGTCATTTATAACTAAAATAAAATAAATAAAACATAAATAAACTAAAAAAAATAATATATCTAAACATAATAAAAAACTAAACTTAAAATAAAAATAAATAAACATAAAATAAAAAATAAAATAAAAAACTAAATAAAATCTAAACTAAACCTAAAAATAAAACCTAAAAAAATAAAAAAATAAAACCTAAACCCTAAACTAAAAAAATAACCTAAAATAAAAAAATAAAATAAACATAAACCTAAACTAAACTAAATTGAAATAAATAAAACCTAAACATAAACTTGAACCCCAAATAAAATAAAATAAACTAAAAATAAACCTATGCCTAAACTAAAAAAAATAAAAATTGAAAACCTAAATCTAAAAAAAAAATACAATAATAACCTAAACCTAAACCAAAAAATAAGAAATAAAACTTAAACCTAAAAAAACAAAATAAAGATAAAACTAAACTAAAAATAAACCTAAACCTAAAAAAATAAACTAAAATAAAAAACCTAAACTAAAATAAATAAACCTAAAATAAATAAACTAAACTAAATAAAAAAAATAAAATAAACCTAAATAGAAATAAAAAATAAAATAAACATAAATAAATAAAAAATAAACTAAATAAACCTAAACCTATGAGTTTACTTAATTTAAAAAAATAATAATAAATAAATAAATATAAAATAACCCTAACCCTAAACCCTAAACTCTAAAACCCTAAACCTACAACCCTAAACCCTAAAACCCTAAACCCTAAATAATATAATATGTTATAGTGTGTTATAATATAAGATGCCATAATATAGTGTAACATTATGCATTATAGCATACTATTATGTATTACTACTTGTTGTTTAGCATATTTTAGTTTGTTATAGTATGATATAGAAGAGTTTGTACTAGCATAATTCATAAAAATACTAATTTATATGCTGAGATGATGGGATTTGGCCAAATTTAAGGCTATCTTTAGGGAACATCATTAGGGGTTTGCTATGGGATGCATTATCTGGTAAGGACACTTCCTCTAATGCTTCGATCAATTTGATCACAACATCTTTTCATGGTATGCCTGCTATAATGTGCTCGGATCTTGACGTGGAAAAGTTGGTGAAGCCTTTTGAATTCTCATTAGTTGGTAAATTTTCCTTACGTTGCCCGACTCTTGATAACATTCGATCCTTTTTCATAGCCTAAAGCACTATGGAATTTTCACTATCTGATTGATTGATCCTAGGCATATCCTTATTCAGCTATCTAATGACTTAGATTACTCAAGAGTTTTTGCTCGCTCCTACTTTGTGTATAATTGTCAAATGAGACTTTTGAAATGGTCTCCTCTTTTGATGTCAAAGAGAATCCCCAATTGTTCCTTTATGGCTAGCTTTTCCAAACATGAGAATACATTACATTATCCATCAAGTTCTCTTTTTGGTTGGGGCTCTCTTTAGTCAGCCCCTTCAAATTGATTAGGCCACCGCTGCGAGATCATGACCATCAGTTGCTTGTATTTTGGTTGAGATTGATATTACCAAAAAGTATCCAAAAGAAGTTTGGATCAGCTCTGAGAAAGTTGGGTATAATCAAAAAGTGGAATTTGAAAATTTCCCTATTTTTTGTACACATTGTAAGATCCATGGTCATGATCACTCTGAATGCTTTGTTTTGCATCCTCATCTTAAAAAGAATAAATTGTCAAATCCTAATCCCTTTCTAGCAAATGAAAAACCAATAAATGTGCCTAAAGTCACTCAAAATGGAACCCACCCTTCTACCCCCACTCTTTTATTATCTACAGATTTGCCTATTGGAGAGTCATCTGAGCTTGGTAAAAATAATGCTTATGTGGTTTGTGAGGAGGCTAATGATAACTTACTTAACATTGCCTCTAATTGTAATAATTTGTCCCCTCAAGATAATACCTTGATTCATATGAACCCTAATGGTGATTTGAATGTGAATTTCAAGTTGTATCAAAATCTCAAAACTAATTCTAGAATTGTTCTAAAAAATGTTGATACTTTGGTGACGGACCAAAATATGAAAAGTAATCCAAAAAATGAACATGAAATTTGTGCTATTAATTGTGTCACAACCTCTGATTCTATTACCCTTCAGAGTGATACACATGCTAACCCAATTTCTCAACCCAATTCTAACACTGAAGAAGGGGAAATCACCATTAGGAATGCTTTGATAGATACTGATCCTACTCTAAATATCACAAACCACTCTCTTTCAGATGGAGATACTTTGGACATAGATAGACCTTTTCAAATTGTATTAAAAAAATCCTTTAAAGCTAGAATGTTCACTAATAGCTCCACTAGAACCACTAGATCTTCTCTAACTTCCCATAAATAATTGTTTCATGTTTTCTCTTCTCCTTGCTTTTTATTTTTTTAGTTTTCCTTTTTTGTTTCCTTCTAATTTATTATGATCAATTTTCTTATTTGGAATGTTTGGGGTATTGGGACTTTCTTTGTCTGCAACTATATTAGAAGTCTTTATCGTACTCATAACATAGCCTTGTTGTTATTGAACCATTCATACACTCTTCTAAGATTTCCCTTGTTGCTAGAACGTTGGGCTTTCAAAATTTCTTTTATAATATTAGTAATAAAATTTGGTGCTTTTGGAATAATTTAATCAACATCTCTATCCTTGATGATCTCCAATAATTGGTTAATGTTTAAATCTCATCGGGTGAATTTTTTGCTCTTAGTTCCTTTATCTAAGCATCTTGTAATAGAGTTGCTAGGAACATCCTTTGGGATAACTTAAGAACCTTTGCCTCCTCTGTCAACAAACCCAGTTGGTTGGGGTGACTTCAACACTATTCTTGCTTCCTCAGAAAGAATGGGAGGTTGCTCTCCTAACATCCACTCTATGGAAGACTTTTCTAATATGATTTTTGATTGCAATCTGATTGATATTGGTTTTTTAGGCTCACATGGCATAACTCTAGACTCTGGCAGTGGCTTGATAGAACACTCTTTAATTCCCTTTAGATCAATCAATGGCCTCTCACTTTTATTGAGCATTTGAGCAGACCTTTGTCTAGACCATGCTCCGCTTTTAATTTCTGTCAAAACTCCTTCCAGTACAATATCCTCCCCCACCTCTTTTAGATTCCAAAATATGTGGATCCAACATAGCGATTTCATTAATGTTGTTTCCATTAATTGGATGGCCCCTATTCATCCAGACAATTTTGTTAAAGGCATGATTCAGCTTTGGATTAAGCTTAAAAGACTTAAACAAAACCTAAATTGGTGGAACAAGCATCATTTTAAAAATCTTTTTTCCAATCTCAAAAATATGGAACAATTAGTTTGTTCCCTTGTAGATATTGTGTTAACTGACTCTAATAAGCTTGATGATGTGAAGGCAGCTAAAGATAACTTAGTTAATTATCAAAATTTGGAGGAAACCTACTGGCGACAAAAGGCCACTAGCAAACATATTGCTAATGGTGACAGAAATACAAGGTATTTCCATGCTCTTTTCAAAAAAAGGAATGCCTTAAACTCTATTAAAAAATCAAAAATGTTAATGGTAGCTGGATCACTGATAATAGTGGAATTAAAGATTTTGTTATACAACATTTTAAAAACTTATTAAACAACAACCCTTCCTTAGAACCCTCTCCAAGACACACCTGATCACCTCGATGGTTACTAATGATGACAACCACTTACTCACTTTGCGTCCTATGGAAGCTGAGATTGGTAGTATTCTCAATAGCATGAACCCTGATGGCTACACGACTAAATTCTTTCAGCATTGTTGGTCAATTATTAAGTCTGACCTGTTGATGATGTTGTTGATTTTTTTGATGGCAACCTTTTACCTAGATTTTTTTCTAGCACTTCCATTGTTCTCATTCCCAAAACTAATAATCCTGATTCTTAGGGTGATTTTAGACCTATCAGTCTTTACAACTTCTTTCATAAACTCATTGCTAAATTAGTTGCTAATAGGATTAGTCCACTGCTGCCTAAAATTATTTCTCCTAACCAAACTAGCTTCGTTAAAGGTAGAGCTATGTCTGATAACATACTTCTAGCCCAAGAGGTGATTCATGACATTGACATTCCTACCAGAGGTGGCAACATCCTCTTCAAACTGGACATCTCTAAAGCATTTGACAACCTCTCTTGAGATTTCCTCTTTCAAATTCTTCATTTGCTTCGGTTTTAAGATATTTTCATCTTCCTCATCAAAAATTATATTACCAATGTTTGGTTCTCCGTAATCATGAATGGTGAGTCCTTATGTTTCTTTACTTTGATGCATGGCTTGAGACAAGGAGATCCCCTTTCACCCTCTCTTTTATTATTATTGAATACCTTTGAGGAGCTGAATGATCTTTTCTAAAAATCCTAACATGTTTTTTAGAACTCAAGGCGTCTTCTTTTCTCATCTTACTTTTGCTGATGACTTTATAATCTTTAGCAATGCCTCTATTCTGCACATTAAAACTATTAAGAACCTTTTAAATAAATTTGGAAATGAAAGTGGCCTCTTTCTAAAAGAAGGAAAATGTTGTTTCATTCCTTCCTCTAAAATATTTAGTAATAGGATCAACCAAATCTTGAGAATTACTAATTTTCAGCAACAACAACTTCCTATTAATTATCTTGGTGCTCCACTTTTTAAAGGTCTGAAAAGATCTCATCTTTTTGATGAGCTAATCCAGAAAATTTCTAATAAAATTTTTGTTTGGGAATTCCATTTACTCTCTTTCGGTGGTAGGCTCACTTTGATTAAGAGCACCCTTAACTCCATGCTTTTTTACCTCATTCAAACCATTGTGCCGACCAATTCTATCATGAACAGAATTGAGCATCTCCTTAACAAATTTTTCTGGGTCTCTAATAACTCCTCTAAAAGAATACACTGGACCTCTTGGTATAAAAGTTGTGGCACTCTAAGGGGTCTTGGTTGTGTAATCAATCAAAAACTATCACTACCTTTTCCTATAAACTTTTGTGGAATTTTAGGAGTAACAATAGTCTTTGGGCTAATTTCATGATTGGTAAATATTGCCAAGGTAAGCACTCTCTCATTTGCCCCTATAAAGTGGGAGACTCTCCTATTTGGAAAATACTTTGTTCCATCAAATGGGATACCGAATCATTAATTTCTTGGGGGATTAACTCTGGCTCCTCTTTCTTTTGGCAAGGTAACTGGACTGGAGGTGGGTCCATTGAAGACTTACTTTCTACCCACTCCACTGTTGCTATTGAAGTGAACTCTTTCTGGTAGAATAATATGTGGAACAATAGTAAGATTACTGATTATATTCCTTTCTTTCTTTTAAACAAGCTTACTACTATTCCTATCATTCCTAGCAATCAAGATCAGATCCTTTTAAGCTTTCACATAAAGGTGATTTCAACTTTAAAAATGTTTGGATTCACATTAAAGAAGCTCAAGATTTTTCCAATGTATTTTTAAAACTATGGAATAACACTATCCCTGCTTCTTATTCTATTTTTGCTTGGCCTATTCTGAAAAACTTCATTCCTGTAGACTCCTTGTTGTGGGGTAAAGGTTTTTAATTACCTTCAAAATATTCCGCTTTCACATTGAGAATGTGAATCATGTTTTGTTAATGGGCCATTTCTTCTAAACTTTGGATTTGGTATGATGACCTCTTTAACATTGTCATTTATAATGGCTCCTTAACTTTATACCAGCTTCTTGAAGTTTATTTTGACAACACTATTAAAGGTCACATTAAAGCCATAACTACTATCACTCTTATTTGTTCATATGGATGGACCGAAATGATGCAAAACATCGTAGGATCCCTATGAACCACATGAGGATAATTGCTAGAATTAAAAATAAAATTCGTGACTTATTTAATGCCAATCTCATTAACTACAAACAATTCAAAGGTTGTAAATTTGTGGCTAATAAATTGGGTTTTAACTTGCCAGATCAACCACATTGTAAAGATGACAAGATTGTCTATTGGGAAAAACCTCATGCTAATACTATTAAAACTAACACTAATGGCTCTGTCTCTTATAAAGGTTCAGGCTGTGGTGGCATTTTCAGAAACCTTAACGGTAAAGTCCTATGTGCTTTTGCTTACCCCCTTAATTCTTGCTCTATTCCCTTTGCTGAGCTCATGGCAGTGTACAAAGCTCTTGAGATTTTCCTTTAAAAGGTTGGCTCAATATTTGAATTGAGGTGGATGCCCTTCTGCTGATTGATCTTTTGACTTCCACCAAAATGGGCAATATAGAATTGTACTATCTTCTCAAGCAAACTAGAGCTCTCCTTACCCAACTCGAATTTAAAATCACTCATGTATGGTGTGAGGGTAATGCATGTGCTGATTACCTGGCCAATCTGGGTGCTAGATTTGATGGAATAAATTTCTTTGATCAACTAACACTACCTAAACATTTGCATGGCTTGGTTAATCTGGACAATACTGGGCTCCCTTATCTCAAAAATTAATCTAACTTTTGGATTCACCTAGTTCAATACCTGTTTAAATGCATGATCACTTTCTACTTAGTGTTGTTGTTTCTTTGGTATTTGTTGATGCATCATCCTAATATCCCTTGCTGCTTCTTTGTTGATCTCTGTGGCATGTGCTATTGGTTTAATTTCCATAACTTTAATTGGGAGCTTACTACTTCTATTGCTTTTACTATTAATGTGTTGTTGTTCCTTTGGAATTTACTGATGCATCATCCTATTACTCCTTCCTGTTCCTTTGCTGAGCTATGTGGCATCTGCTGTTGGTTTAATTATCCCAACCTTGTTTGGGGTTTTACTGTTACTAGTAAGATGTTTCTTGTTTGCTGGAGGGAGATGTATTACTTAATGCTCTATTTTCTGCTGTATTTTTTGATCAACAGGGATAGATTTCTTTCCTTTTTCTGGAATTATATTATGGGACCCTTGCCTCAATGTCTAATTGCTATACTTTTGTATAACTTTATGGTTGACCCTAATTTATCTGATATTCTTCCCCTTATTATGATTGTAGCCTCTCCTATGCTCCATAACCTTACCTCCACAACCTCTAAGGAGAGATCTTGCATTATCCTTGCTATTATAACTTCTTCTCTGCATAATTGGAATTATTTCTTGAATCCCAATATTACTGATGCTGTGGGATTAGCTACTAGCCTCATATTATGTGTCTCAATGGATATTAAAGATGACTTTTCTTTGAACCACTTAATAAACTATGTTGTACCATTGCTCTTTACTAGTTTATCTTATGTAGGGTGCAATATCTATGTTGATGTTTTAACTGTTGGTTGTTGGATTTTTGGGCCTTTTGTCCTGCAGGCCTCTATTGAGGTTGTTGACTGCATGGTGGCTTTTACTTTTCTGCTTGATTTTCTTGTTAGCAATAAGGCTTTTGCTGAACTTTACATGTTTGTGGTCTTTCTAAACTACTGCTATTTTTAACAGTTTGGTTCAACTAGCCTTGGCCAGACCACTTCCCTATCTATCTGGGATTTATCTTATGCATTGTCTATTTTGAATGGGTGGTTTTATGGCCAACTTGCTATTATTTCTTATCTTGCTTGTTGGATGATCTGGATCATTGAATCTTATGTCCAGCTTGCTACTACTGGGGTTGCCCATCATGTTCAACAGGGTGCTTTTGGAGTTGTTTTGCTATTTGCTTTGGCTAACCTCATATACCCATCCAACAAGGAGAGAAACTGCAATTTCTCATTTGTTTTTTTTATCTCATTGCAGGATTGGACTTACTTATTGGCTTTTCAGTTTGTCTTTATTGAGGATGTGGGCTTAGCTGCAAGCCTGATCATCTTTATCTAGAAGGATATTTATGTTCATTTCCTTTGAACCCTTTTTATTTCTATTTTACATCTCTGAATTTTAATGGAGTTTTATATGGTGGGAGTAATAATTGTATTATTATTTCCACTGTTGGCCTTTGGAATTTTGGGTCCTTTGTCCAGCAGGTTGTCTTTGTGGTTTGCTTTTTTCCTTTCGATTTTATTACTATTTGTTAACATCTCGCCGCTAACTTCACCACCGCTATTTTTTCCATCCTCGCTCTAGTCTTGGCCATTCTATCTGGGAATTAACTTATGCAATATCTATTTGAATGGGTGGTTTTATGGCCAACTTGCTGTTATTTTCTTTCTCGGTTGTTGGCTGATCTAGTTCATTGAGTCTTATGTCCAACAAGTTGCTACTGGGATTGCTTATCATGTTCAACAGGGTGCTTTTGGAGTTGTTTTGCTAATTATTTTGGCTAACCTCATATACCCAACTTGCCAAGAGAGAAACTGCAATTTCTTGTTCAATTTTATTATTTCATTGCAGGTTTGGACTTACTTAATGGCTTATCAGTTTGCCTTTATTGAGGATGTGGGTTTAGCTGCTAGCCTAATCATCTTTATCTGAAAGGATTTTTCTGTTGATTATCTTTTGAACCCATTTTATTTCTATTTTACATCTATGATTTTTAATGGATTTTTATATGGTGGGTGTAATAATTGTATTTTTGTTTCCACTGTTGGTTTTGGAATTTTTGGGTCCTTTCTCCAGCAAGTTGTCTTTGTGGTTGTTGGCTGTTTCTTACCTTTTGATTTTCTAATTGTTTTTTCTATTAACATCTGGGCTATAGCTGATCTCTCTGCTATTGTTTTATCCCTCTTGGTTCTCTTAGAATTGTGCAGATCATTGTGATTATGCTTTTGCTTTACTTGATTTTAACCTATGTACTACTCTAAATGGATGGACTTATGGCCGCTTGTCCTATTTATCATGATGCTGGTAACTAGACTATTGAGTTTGCTGCTAAGCAAGCTGCTTCTGGGGTGTTATCTCTGATTGACTTTTATTGGAATTATTTGTGGTGGGGAGCAGCCTTTTACCTATTTCTTCTAATCTGCTGTTGTATTCCCATCTCTTCTCTGATAGACTTCTACAATTCCTATCATAATTTGGGCTGGGGGTATGCTGTCTTCCTTTACACTTGCTGGTTTCTAACTTCTACAACAAGGAGGTTGTTAACATCTGCATTACTTACATTCATTGGACTTCCTTTTCTGGGAAATATCCTTGGGTTGTTTACTAGGCTGTTTACCAAGACTGTATATTTATTATTGTCATATACGTTTGGGATGGAGTTAATACCATGCTTTTATATTTGCCTGGCTTGTTTTCAGCAGGTATTACATCTGATCTTTTATTGCTTCTTACCTTTGCCTGACCATTTCTATACCTTGTGGTGGGTCTTCTTGCTGGTCTCATTAAACCCTTAGATCTGGTTAAAAATATGGTTGACCTGAAAATGATGGCTTTCTTTCATTTGTGTTAAGATTACCATGCCATGGGGACTAATATGATGACATATATTTTTCATGGGATCCTTTTATCCATTCTGCTCTTTGTTGCTCTTTCTTCTACTCTATATATGGCTTTGCTTATGTTTGCAGGTAATAAGGCTCAAAAGATCTTCTTCAAATGGCTGCTATATAGGTTTGTTGGCTATGATGGTTGTGATGATTTTAGTCCCCTTTGGTTTGGTAGTAGCTCTTGTGATGTAACCCTTTTGCTGAAGTTTGGATGCTCATATTTGCATCTGCCCCAACTTGGTGTGACTGAGCCTGAGCCTTCTCTATCACACTTCTTAACTATCATTCTCAAATTATGCTATTTTCAGTTATCATTTTGTCTGTATTACCTTAACTGCTCCAACTTCTTTCTATCTACAATTTTGCAGGTGCTTCTCTCTTGTCCTCTTGTAGGTTTTCTCCATAGTGTCATGCATTCTCACATCCTGCAGAGCATTGGCCTTAATCTTCCATTGGCTTCTTATGTTAATCAATTTGTATCTTTTGCTTGCTTTATTTTTTTCTTTTGCTTTTGGGAGTACTTAGATAGGTGATTTACTCCCTAGGCTGATTGTAGCTCTTTGAGCAGTAGTTCTGGAGTTTATCCCCTTTAAGGACCTTGTAACCCTCTTTTTGTGGCAATAAAATTCCCCTATATGGGGTTTCCCAAAAATAAAAAAAAATAAAAAAAAAACCCTAAACCCTAAACCCTAAAACCCACAACCATAAACCCTAAACCCTAAACCCTAAAACCAAAAAAATTAAACCTAAACTAAATAAATGTTAACCTTAAACCTTAAATGCTAAAACAAACCCTAAACCCTAACCCTAAACCCTAAACTCTAAACCATAAACCCTAAACCCTAAACCCTAAACCCTAAACACTAAACCTACAACCCTAACCCTAAACCCTAAAAACCTTAAAACCAAAACCTAAACTAAATAAAACATAAAAATAAAATAAATAAATAAACCTAAACCTAAATAAAATAAAATAAAATAAAAACCTAAACTAAAATCTAAACCTAAACCTACACTTAACAACAACAACAATAACAACAAGCCTTAATCCCACTAGGTGGGGTCGGCTACATGAATCATTCGTCTCCATTGTGTCCTATTATGTGTCAAATTCTCATTTAAATCAAGTATACTAAGATCATTTTTTATACATCTTAACCAAGTCTTTTGAGGTCTACCTCTACCTTTCTTAACATAAGGCAAATCTAATGCATCTACTCTCCTAATGGTCATCGGACGTGACGCTTTATGTGGCCAAACCATCTAAGGTGACTCTCCTAATCTTATCTACCACCTGAGCTACCATCTTTCTCCCAACATACTCATTTCGCATTTTATCTCTAAGAGTAAAGCCACTCATCCACCTGAGCATCCTCATCTCTGTAACACTTAACTTAGCCAACATTCTGCACCATAAGTCATTGCAGGTCTTACCACCATCTTATAAAATTTTCCCTTAAGTTTAAGTGGAACTTTTCTATCACATAATAGGCCAAATGCATTCCTCCACTTCAACCATCCAACTTGGAGGTCAACCACTAAAACTTCTACAACTAAAATTACACTCCATATATTCAGTTTTAGATCTGCTTAAACAAAAACCTTTAGACTCTAAAGTTGACCTCCATAATTCAAGTTTCTTTTGGACTCCCTCTCTAGTCTTATCAACAAGAAGAATGTCATCAGCAAAAAGCATACACTAAGGTACATCTTCTTGTAAATGCCTTGTAAGAACATCCATAACTAAAGTAAAAAAGATAAGGGCTTAATGTTGATCCTTGATGTAATCCAACCTGAAATAGGAAAATATTTTGTCAATCCTCCTTGTGTTTGGACACAAGTGACATCTAGTATACATATCCTTAATGACTTGAATATAACCAATATTAACTTCTTTCTATTCTAGAACTCTCCAAAGAACATCTCTTGAGACTTTATCATAAGCTTTCTCTAAATCAATAAATATCATATGTAGATCCTTTTATTTTCTTTATGCTTCTCCATCAAACCTCTTAACAAATGTATAGCATCCATAGTAGATCTACGGCATGAAACCAAAGCGTGAGAAACTTGTATCACATAACCTATGCTCAATTACTCTCTCCCATAATTTTAATGTATGGCACATTAACTTAATTCCTCTATAATTTGCACACTCTTGTGCATCACCTTTATTCTTAAATATAGAACCAACAAACTCTTTCTCCACTCATCCGACATCTTTTTAGTCTTTAAAATAACATTAAAAGATTTGTAAGAAATTCCTTGAACTCCTAAACATTTCCACACTTCTATTGGAATATTATCTCCTATGCTTTTCCACATTTCATTTTCTTTAAAGCTTCACTAACTTAGATTTAATATGATAAAAATGAAATTCTCTATTTTGTTTAGAAATTAAGGTTGCTAAAATCAATCGCTTTCAGATCCTTCATTGAAAAGTTTATTAAAATACCTCATCCACCTATTTTCAATATCTTTTTCTAAGAAAAGCACTTTATTATTTTCATCCTTAATACTCCTCACTTGAACTATGTCTTTACTTCCCCTATCTCTTTGGTTTGCTAACTTATACATACATCTTTCACCTTCTTTGGTATCTAATCTATTGTATAAATCACTAAAAGCTAAATTTTTTGCATCATATATTGCTTTCTTAGAATCTCTACAGCCATTTTATATCTTTCCCAATTCTCTGAGTTTTTACATCTAAACCAAATTTTATAACAATGCTTCTTATTTCTTATCTTTTTGCACACTCGACTCCACCAAAGAACTATTCTTATTAAAAGAAACTTTTCCTTTTGATTCCAAGCACATCTTTAGCAACTTGTTTAATAGCACTTGATACTTTTTCCCACATAACGTTAGCTTCCTTATGAACATCTAAACTTTAATTTCTTGTAGCTTGCTCTTAAAAAAATTTTTATTTGTGTTCTTTAAGTGTCCCCATCTAATCCTAGGATAATAATTAAATTTATTTTTTCTCTTACAACCTTTCATCTTAAAATCTAATACTAATAGTCGATGTTGGGTACTTAAAATTTCACTTGGAGTGACCTTACAATCTTTACAATCTAGACGATCTATTTTTCTTATAAAAAAATAATCAATTTGTGTTTTACTAGATCCATTTTTATAAGTAATAATATGTTCATCTCTTTTCTTAAATAAAGTATTAGCAACTACAAAATTATAAGCTAAGGCAAAATCTAATATAGTCCTACCTTCTTCATTAGTCACTCCAAATCCATAACCACCATGAATACTTTTAAAATCTTCTACCACTCTACCAACATGTCCATTTAAATCTCCCCCAATAAATACTTTTTCTTCAAGAGGTATCTTTTGTATTAATCCCTCTAATTCATTCCAAAATTTTCTTTTGAGCTTACCTCCAAACCTACTTGAGGAGCATTGACACTTATAACATTGATAATCTTAGTATCAACAATAATCTTTAAAACTATAATTATATCTCCACATCTATTAATACTTATAACATTATCCTTCAAACTTTTATCTATAATCACCTACACCATTTCTAGTTCGACTTCTACCTAATACCAAAGTTTAAAACCTAAACTATCAATCTCCTTGGCCTTCTCACCAACCCATTTAGTTTCTTGAACACATAAAATATTTATCTTTCTATGAACCATAATATCTATTAATTCCATAAATTTACGAGTACCTATATTCCAAGATCCTAACCTAATTCTAGTTTCATGGACTAACTTCTTTGCCCGCATCCGTCCATAATGTGGGAACCCTTGCTTATTTAACGCACCAAGCGTGACTTTAGCACACATTTTCTCAGATTCAAGCCATAAATTTGCTGTGGGACGCCTAGCATTAACATAATGATTTAAAGGATTCATGTCATGATTATTTCAACAAATTTTACACTGGTTGTTGACTACCTAACACAACCCTCCACTTTTTGCATCCGGACTTGGGACTGGCAATGGTAGTGTAAAACCTACACTTAAAAATAAAATAAATTAAAAAAATAAAAACTAAACTAAAATAAAATAAATAAAAACCTAAACTAAACTAAATAAACAAAATAAACCTAAATAAATTAAAAACTAAAGGTAAAATAAAAATAAAGTAAACCTAAGATAAAAAAACTCAATAAAACCCAAAACTTAAACAGTAAACCTAAAAAATAAAACCTAAAAATAAATAAATAAACCTAAAACTTAAATTAAAAAAAAAACCTAAACCTAAAATATACAAAATAAACCTAAACCTAAACCTAAACTAAAATAAACTAAACTAAAATAAATAAAACCTAAATGTAAACATAAACCCTAAACTAAATAAAATAAAATAAACTATAAATAAACCAAAACGTAAACTAAAAATAAAGCCTAAAAATAAACTAAAATGAAAACCTAAAACCAAAACCAAAAAAAAACAAATCCTTAAACCTAAACCTAAAAAAAGTACCTAAACCTAAACCTAAAAATAAAAAATAAAACCAAAACCTAAAAAATAAAATAAAAATCAATATAAACTAAAAAATATGTAAAAACCTAAACTTAATCTTAAAAATAAACTAAAATAAATAAAGTAAACTAAATAAAAATAAAAACCTAAATAAAAATAAAAAATAAAATAAACTAAAATAAAAAAATAAAAACCTAAACTAAACTAAAAAATAAAAAATTGAAAGCAAATAAAAAATAAACCTAAAATAAAAATATAATAAACCTAAAATAAAATAAAATAAGAACTAAATAAAAATCTAAACCTAAAAAATAAACCTAAAAATGAAACATAAAAAAATAAAAAATAAAACCTAAAGCCTAAACTAAAAAAAAACTTAATCATAAAATAAAAATAAAATAAACATAAACTTAAACTAAAATAAATAAAACCTAAACATAAACATAAACCCCAAATATAATAA
Source organism: Cymbidium sinense (assembly GCA_021442155.1). Classification (NCBI taxonomy): domain Eukaryota; kingdom Viridiplantae; phylum Streptophyta; class Magnoliopsida; order Asparagales; family Orchidaceae; genus Cymbidium; species Cymbidium sinense. The sequence goes on from CM038214.1 coordinate 140,698,971, forward strand.
AACAAACTAAAAATAAACATAAACATAAACTGAAAAATAAAACCTAAAAGTAAACCTAAAATGAAAACCTAAAACCTAAACCTAAAAAAATACAAAAAAAAATAAAACCTAAACCTAAGAAAAAAAATAAAAATAGAACTAAACTTAAAAAAATATTAACCTAACCTAAACCTAAAAAAAAACTAAAATAAAAAATGTAAACTAAAATAAATAAACCTAAAGTAAATCAATTAAACTAATAAAAATAAAATAAACATAAACAAAAATAAAAAAAATAAAATACACATAAATAAATAAAAAATAATCTAAATAAACGTAGACTTATGAGTTTAGTTAAATTAAAAATAATAATAGTGAATAAAAAAATATAAAATAATCCTAACCCTAAACCTACAACCCTAAACCCTAAACCTTAAACCCTAAACCCTAAACCCTAAAACCCTAAACCCTTAACCCTAAACCCAAAAACCTAAACCCTAAACCCTAAAACCTATAACCATAAACCCTAAACCCTAAACCCCAAACCCTAAACCCTAAACCCTAAACCCTAAAATCCTGTAAACCTAAACCTAAACTAAATAAAACCTAAAAATAAAATAAATAAATAAACCTAGACCTAAATAAAATAAAATAAAATAAAATAAAAACCTAAACTAAAACCTAAATCTAAACCTAAACGAAAAAAAAACAAATTAGAAAATAAAAATTAAACTAAAATAAAATAAATAAAAACCTAAAATAAACTAAAAGATTAACTTAAAAATAAAAAACCTAAATAAAATATAAACTAAACGTAAAAGAAAAATAAAATAAACTTGAAATAAAATAAAATAAAATAAAAACCTAAACCTAAATAGTAAACTTAAAAAATAAAACCTAAAAAAAATAAAAAAATAAAAAATAAAATCTAAACCCTAAACAAAAAAAAACTAAATCTAAAATATGCAAAATAAACCTAAACCTAAACCAAAACTAAACTAAATAAAACCTAAATGATAACCTAAAGTAAACTAAACCTAAACCCTAAACTAAATAAAATAAAATAAACTAAAAATAAACCAAAAGCTAAACTAAAAAATAAAACATAAAAAAAACCTAAAATCAAAACCTAAAAAATTAAAAAAAACCCTTAAACCTAAACCTAAAAAAAAAGGTACTTAAACCTAAACCTAAAAATAAAAAATAAAACCTAAACCTAAAAAGTAAAATAAAAATAAAACTAAACTAAAAAATAAACATAAACCTAAACCTAATCTTAAAAAATAAACTAAAATAAATAAACCTAAAATTAATAAACTAAACTAAATAAAAATAAAAATAAACCTAAATAAAAGAAAACAAAATAAACTAAAATGAAAAATAAACTAAAACCTACCCATTTACTTATTTTAAAAATTTTAAAAAAATCCTAAACCCATAACCATAAATCCTAAATCTTAAAACTAACCCTAAACCTACAACCCTAAACCCTAAACCCTAAACTGTAAACTCTAAACCTTAACCCTAACCATAAACCCTAAACCCTAAACCCTAAAGCTTAAACCCTAAACCCTAAAACCCTAAACCATAAACCCTATACCATAAAAACCCTAAACCCTAAAGCCTAAACCATAAATTAACCCTAAGCCCTAAGCTAACCCTAAACCTTAAACCCTAAGCCCTAAATCATAAACCCTCAAAACCTAACCCCTAAAACCTAAACACTAGACCCTAAACCCTAAACCCTAAACCCTAAACCCTAAACCTTAACCCTAAATCCTAACCCCTAAAACCCTAAACCCTAAAACCATATGACCTAAATCATAAAGCCTAAACACTAAACACTAAAAACCTAAAAACTTAAACTTAAACTAAATAAAACCTAATAATAAAATAAATAAAAAAGCTAAACTTCACTAAAATAAATAAAATAAAAACCTAAACATGATGGTGGATACTAATACTCAAGAGGCCGAGGTGGTTCTGATGGGAGCTAGAGAAATTGAAGAATGACCGATCCTATTTGCTAGTTATGGAACTACATCTTTACAGTAGAGACGATTCTAATTATCTAAGTTTTTTTATTTTCTCTATGCATGCTCATTTTTTATCTATGTCGTTGCTTGTGTCTTAGAAAACTTGTGTTACTTGGTTGATGAAATTGAAAAGAAGAAATGTTGAATCTGAATTTGTTCTGTATTAAAAATCAAATACCGAAAACTAGAAACCCTAAACTAAAACCTGAACCCTAACCATAAAACCTAAAACCTAAACCCTAAATGCTAAATCCTAAACTCTAAAAACCCTAAACCCTAAGCATACAACCCTAAACCCTAAACCCTAAACCCTAAACCCTAAAACCCTAAACATTAAACCTTAATCCTTAAACCCTAAACTTTGTTATAAAAAAACCTTAAACCCTAAACCCTAAACTAAAACCTAAACCATAAACCTAAAGCTAAACCCTAATCCCTAATCCATTAAAATCCTAAACCCTAAACCCTAAATGCTAAACCCTAAAACCCTAAACCATTAAGCCTAAAACCTAAACCTAAATAAATAAAATAAAATAAAAACCTAAGCTAAAACTTAAACCCAAAGCTAAAGCTAAATCTAAAAATAAAATAAAATTGAAAATAAAAACTAAAATAAAATAAAATAAATAAAAACCTAAACTAAACTAAATAAAATAAAATAAATTGAAAAATAAAAAACCTAAATAAAATAAAAACTAAACCTAAAATAAAAAATAAACCTAATATAAAATAAAATGAAAACTAAATAAAACCTAAACCTTAAAAATAAACCTAAAAGTAAATAAAAAAATAACACCTAAACCTTAAACTATGAAAAACTAAAACCTAAAATAAAACTAAACTAAACAAAATAAAATAAATTGAAACCTAAACTAAAATAAACAAAACTAAAATAAAAAAAACCTAAAGCTAAACTTAAACTTAAACCTAAACTAAATAAAATAAAAGAAGCTAAAAATAAATCCTAAATTAAAAAATAAAACCTAAAAATAAACCTAAAATAACAACCTATAACCTGAACCTAAAAAATTAAAATAAAAACCTAAATCTAAACCTAATAATAAAACATAAAACCTAAACCTAAAAAATAAAATAAAAATAAAATTAAACTAAAACATAGACCTAAACCTAAACCTAAATGTAAAAAATAAACTAAGATAAAGAAAACCTAAACTAAAATAAATAATCCTAAAATAAATAAATTAAATTAAATAAAAATAAATAAACCTAAACAAAAATAAATAAAAAATAAATTAAATTAACCTACCAATTTACTAATTTTTTTAAAAAAAAACCCTAAACCTTAAACCTTTAACCATAAACACTAAACACCCTAAACCCTAAACCCTAAATCCTTAACCCTAAACTCTAAACTCTAAACCATAAACCCTAAACCCCTAAACCTACAACCCTAAATAGTGCAACACTAAACCCTAAACCCTAAAGAACCATAAACCCTAAACCTTAAACCCCCTATAACCCAAAACCCTGTACCCTAAACCCTACAACCCTAAACCATAAACTCTAAACCCAAAACCCTAAACCCTAAACCATAAATGCTAAACCCTAAACCCTAAATAACACTAAATCCTAAAACCCTAAACCCTAAACCCAAACCCTAAACCCTAAACACTAAACACTAAACCCTAAACCCTAAACCTTAAAGTTGAAACCCTAAACCCTAAACCCTAAAATCCTAAACCGTAAACCCTAAGTCCTATAAACCTTAAATAACCTAAACAAGCTAAACCCTAAACCTAAACCTAAACCCTAACTAATAAAACCCTAAACCCCAAACCTAAACTAAAAGGTAACTAATTAAAAAATAAACTTAAGCCATAGAACCTAATAAACCTAAATCTAAACCTAAACCCTAAGAATGGTCAGAACCTTGATGGCAGGAACATCACCATCAATGAGTCTAAGTCTAGATCTGGTGGTGGAGGTGAAGGTAGAGGTGATGGTTATCACAGTGGTGATGGGGGATCTGGAGGTGCTGGTGGTTATGGAGGTGTTCGTCCGAGCAATGCTGGTTATGGAGGCACGAGGAGTAATGAAGGTTGCAACCATTGTGGTGGCGGAGGAGGTTGGGATATTATGTTGGATGTCGCTACTCAAGAGGTCGAGGTGGTTTTGATGGGAATTAGAGAAACTGAGTAACGGTCAATTTGATCTTCTGCTTATGGAATTGTGCCTTTGTAGTATTGATGGTTCTAGTTATCTAGGGTTTTTTATTTTCTCTATGCGTACTCATTTTTTATCTATGTTGTCGCATGTGTCTTAGAAAACTTGGTGCATTACTTGGTTGATGAAATCAAAAAGATGAAATATCGAATATGAATTTGTTCTTTGTTAAAAAAATAACCCAAAAACCCTAGACCCTAAACTAAAAATTGAACTCTAAACATAAAATATAAACCCTAAACCCTAAACCCAAAAACCCTAAACCCTAAGCCCTAAAAACTAAACCCTAAACCTTAAACCTAAACTTAAATAAACTAAACTAAATAAACCTGAATAAAACCTAAACTAAATAAACCTAAAATACACTTAAATAAATCTAAATAAATAAAATGAACCTAAATTAAATAAACTTAAACTAAGAATAAAATAAAAACTAAACTAAATAAAATAAATAAAATAAACTTAAACCCCTAAACCCCCTCCCTTGTGGTGCTCTAGCGATTTCATTTTCTCGTTCATCAATGCATCCCCTTCTGGCATTTTTGGTGGATCCTTCCTCATTCTAAACTAATTTCTAAATTTTTTCAATCTCTGGCTGCTCACATGATGTGTCTCTTCTGATTATGGTTGTGGTGACCTCAAACCCGTAGCTTATTTCTCCCATTTTGGATGATCTGCTAGGGCATCCAATTTTATGTGGATTCTTAAACCTAATTCCATTCCTACTATTAAATCCTCTAAGGATGCACTTTCTAGTAAAAGCTCTACCTCTTCAAACTCGATGAATCTTATTTTGACTTCTTTTTGAGTTATGCCTGTGATCATGTGTTCAAATCTTAATGTCAAAAAGCTTATAAAACCATTAAAATTAACTTGATTGGAAAATTTTCATTATGTTGGCCAAATTTGGATAAGATCTGATCTTTTTTCCATAACCTTAAACTTTCAAGTGCTTTCTTTATTGGGTTGATTGAACCAAGACATATTCTAATTCAACTTATGAATGATTTGGATTATTCAAGGTTTTCTCACGTTGATCTTATTTTGTCTTTAATTATCAAATGCATTTGTTGAAGTGGTATCCCCTTTTTGATATAAAGGAGGAATCACCTACTATTCCTATGTGGTTAGCTCTTCCAAATATGAGAATCCACAATGTTACCCACCAGGTTTTATTTGCTATCGAGGCTCTTTTCAATCAGTCACTCCAAATTGATCAGGAGACCGCTATGAGATCCCGTCCCTCATTGCAAGTATGTGGTTGAACTTGACATATCTAAAAAACATTCTAAGGATTTCTGGATCGAATCTAAAAAGCTTGATTATTTACAAAAGGTCCAATTTAAAATTTTTCCAATTTTCTATTTCCATTGCAAGATACATGTTCATGATAATTTGGAGTGTTTTGTTCTTCACCATCATCTTAAAAAGAACATTATGAATGATCCTAACTCTAAATTAACTACTGATAAAGTTAATAAAGCTATTTTTGTGCTTAAAATTAACTTAAATGTTGATATTAGGTCAGATTCTTTGGAATCTTCTAATGTTCCTAAAATTATTATTTCTGCTTCTCATTCTGACCATGATAAAGGTACTAATAATGTTGAAAAAGATGATTTGTCCAACAACCTTTCTTTACATGAGAATATGCCTATTATGGCTAATTCCATATTCAAAGAGGCTAAAAAATGATGATTCATTCTCTAATGAGTCTATTCCTACTTCTTTGCCGACATTAATTGACGAGAATGATGTTTTAAATGATAGCTTGAATGCGACTAAAATTCTTGAGCAAAACACTCATTCTGACATTGGTAATTGTTCTTTGAATGGTATAATTTCTTCTCCTTCCCCTAGTTCCAAGATTGATCTTCATTCTAATCCCACTTTTCAACAAAATGCTAATTTGGAAGAGGGGGAAGTTGTGATTAGAGATGTTCTTGCTGATCATTATTCTATTAATAATATTCCTAATCAATCTTATTAAGATGGTGACACTTTGGATAAAAAATAGAAAATTTTGAACTATCTTTAAAAAGAAAACTAAGAAGTCTAAGATGTAACCTCCTAATCTTGCCAGATCTAGTAGATATAGATCCTCTTCACATAAATAATGTGTTGTTTCAATTTTTGGCTTAAGAGAGGATTTGTTATTCTTTCTGTCTCTCTTTATTATTATCATTTAATTTCTTTTACAATTTTTTATGTTTAGTTCTCTTATTTGGAATGTTTGAGGGATTGGTACCCTAACTGTTCATAATCGTATTAGAAATCCCTATAGAATTAACAATATCTTTTACTTATTATTATCAAACCTCTTATACATGCTGATAAAATCAATCATGTTGCTAGAATGCTTAATTTTAGTAATTTTTTCTCTAACATCAGTAATAAAATTTGGTGCTTTTAGAATAGCTTCTTAAATGTTTTAGTTTTAGATGATCTTCAACATGTTGTCAATGCTCAAATTTCTTTTGGTAATTCTTGTGTGCTTGGCTCTTTTGTTTATGCTTCTTACAATAGAGCTGGTCGGAATGTTCTTTGGGAGAATTTGAGAAGTTTTTCTCTTTCAATTAACAAACCTTAGTTGGTTGGGGGCGATTTCAACACTATTCTATATTCATCTGAAAGATGGGGTGGTTGCTCTCCTAATATTAATTCTATGGAAGAACTTTCAAATATGATTCTTATTTGCAATCTTATTAACATTGGCTTTAAAGGCTATAAGTATACATGGCAAAACTCTAAGCTCTAGCCACATCTTGACAGAATTATTTTCAACTATCATTGGATTAATCAATGGCCTCTTACCTATGTTGACCATTTGAGTAAAACTTTATCTGATCATGCTACTCTTTTGGTTTCTGTTAAAGATAACTCTAAAAGATTAAACACCTCGCCCTATTTCAGATTTCAAAATATGTGAATTCTACATCTGGATTTTCTTAAAGTCGTGGCCATTAATTGGATTGCCCCTTTACACCCTGATAATTTGATTAGGGGTATGCATTGATTATGGTTTAAGCTTAAAAGGCTCAAACAAAATCGGGTTTGGTGAAATAAACATTATTTCAAAAATATTTTTACTAATACAAAAAATATGGAACTTTTGGTTTGTGATCTTGAAAATGCTATTTTGACTGATTCTTCTAAGCTTGAGGATTTGAATGAAGCAAAAGATAATCTTGTTAATTATTTGAATATGGAAGAGACCTATTGGCAAAAAAACTGCTAGTAAACATATTAATGATGGGGATAGGAATACTTAGTATTTTCATGCTTTATTTAATAAAAAGAGAGCTTTAAATTCTATCCAAAAAAAATTAAAAGTGATAATGGAGATTGGATCACTAATATTAATGTTAATAAAGATTCTTTTATTAACCACTTTAGAAATATGCTTAACAAAAGCCACTCTTATGAAGTTATTTCTAATTCACTTTTAATCCCCTCTATTATTACTAATGATGACAATCATTGGCTTATTAGGTTACCTACTAAAGATGAGATTGGTAAAGTTCTCAATGGCATGAACATTTATTCCATTGCTGGTCCAGAGGGTTATACAAATCAATTTTTTCAAAATTGTTGGTCTACTTTTAAGCATTACTTAGTTGATGATATTGTTGATTTCTTAATTGGTAATCCTCTCCCTAAATATTTTTCAAGCACTTCCATTATTCGCATACCTAAAAATGATAATCTGAATTCATGGAGTGATTTCAAACCTATTATTCTTTGCACTTTCTTTAATAAATTGATTTCTAAAATTTTTGCAAATAGATTAAGTCCTGTGCTTCAAAAAATTATCTCTCTCAACCAAACTGGTTTTATTAGAGGAGATCTATATCTAATAACATTCTTCTTGCTCAAGAGCTTATTCATGATTTGGATGTTCTAACTAGAAGTGATAACATCCTTTTTAAATTAGATATTTCTAAAGCACTTGATAATATCTCTTGAGATTTCCTTTTAAATATTTTGCATTTATTTGGTTTCTCTGATAATTTCATTAACCTTATTAAAAACTATATTAATAATGCCTTGTTTTCATTCTTCTTAATGGTGAAGCTTTAAGCTTTTTTCCTTCTTCTCATGGTTTGAGATAAGGAGATCCTTTGTCCCCTTCTTTGTTTATTATTACTGTGGAATACCTTTTTATGAGTTTAAATGATTTATTAAATAACAATCCTAGCATGTACTTTAGAACTCTTGGTGGTATTCTTATTTCTCAGCTTAGCTTTGCTGATGATTTCAATATCTTTTCTAATGCTTCCTTTCATCATATTAAAAGACTTAAGAAATTTTTAAATAATTTTGGTAGACAAAGTGGTCTTTCTATTAATGAAAGTAAGAGCTACTTTATTAGCACCTTTAAAATTTTTAATAATAAAATTAATCATATCTTCAGAATCACTAACTTTAAACACCAACAACTCCCTATTAAATATCTGGGTGCTCCTATTTTTAAAGGTCAAAAAAGATCCCATCTTTTTGATGAGCTTATCCAAAAAAGTTTTAATAAAATTTTGGTGTGAGAATTTCACATACTCTTTTTTGGTGCAGGCTTACTTTGCTTAAGAGTACTCTTAATTTGATGCCTTTATATCTTATTCAAACGATTATTTCTACTAATTCTATCTTAAATAGAATTGATCATGTCCTTAATAAATTTTTTTGGGCCTCTAATAATTCGGTTAAAAAGATGCATTAGACTTCTTAACATAAATGTTGTGGTCCTCTAGGTGAAGGTGGGCTTGGCTGCTAACCTATTCGTGAAGCTATTACTACCTTCTCACATAAACTCTAGTAGAATTTTAGAAAAAAGGATAGCCTTTGGGCTAATTTTATGATAGCTAAATACTATCATGGTTAGTACCCTCTAATCTATACTTATAATGTGGGTGACTCCATGATTTGGAAAAGGTTTTCTCCATTAAATGGGAGGCTGAATCCTTGATATTTTGGGGTATAAATTCTAGATCTTCTTTCTTTTGGCAAGGAAACTAGATTTGTTGTGGTTCTATTGATTCTTTTTTATCAACCCATTCTATTGTTGTTACTAAAGTTAACTCTTTTTGGCTTAATAACAGGTGGAATGATAGTAACCTTAGCGACTTTATTCCTATCTCTCTTTTTTATAAATTTACTGATATTCCTATCCTTTCCAACAAGCCTGGTCAAATTCTTTTTAAGCTATCTTATAATGGTGATTTCATTCTAAAAGAGGCTTGGAATTATATTAGAGACGCTCATATTTCATGTAATGTATTTATTAAACCTTGGAATAATATCATCCCGATCTCTTATTTCATTCTTACTTGGAGAATTCTGAAGAACTTCATTCTTGTTGATTCCTTGCTCTAGGATAAAGGTTTTCATTTGCCTTCCAAATGTAATTGTAGATTTCATATTGAAAATGTTAATCATGTTTTGTTAATGATGTTATTGCCTCCAAATTATGATTTTGGTATGCTGATCTTTTTAATACTAACCATTTCCATGGTTTTCTTTCTTTATATCAATTTCTTGAAGCATGTTTCCAAAAAACTATGAAAGGTCATATCAAAGTTTTAATTGCCATTTCCCTTATTAGGTTCATATGGATGGATAGAAATGATGTTAAATATCAAGGTATTCCTATGAATCATAAAAGGATTATTGCTAGAACCAAAGAAAAAAATTCATGCTTTAGTTAATGCTAATTTAATTAGTAACACTCATTTTAGAGGTTGCAAATTTGTGGCCAAAAAATTGGTTCTTTACTTTCCTGAGATCACCTTCTGTAAAGAAGATAAGATTATATATTGGATAAAATCTCATAATAATATTATTAAAATTAATACAGATGGCTCTATCTCTCAGAATACATTTGGTTATGGTGGTATTTTTAGGGGTTTTAAAGGTAATGTCATTTGTGCTTTTGCTTATCCTCTTAAAGCTTGTTCTGTTATCTATGCTGAATTAATGGCTGTAAACAAAGCTATTGACATTTCTTTGCAAAAAGGTTATATCAGTATTTGGATTGAAGTTGATGCTCTCTTACTCTTTGACATGCTGACTTCCACTAAGATGGGGAATGAAGATTTATTCTACCTTCTTAATCATACTAGAAAACTCTTCTCTCAATTTTTCTTTAAACTTTCTCACATTTGGTGTGAAGGAAATGTCTGTGCAGATTATCTGGCTAATCTAAGTGCTAAATTAAATGATCTCACTCTTTATGAACATCATAATTTACCTAGACAATTGAGAGGCTTGGTTAATCTAGATAACATTAGATTACCTTATCTTAGAAATTAAGTTTACTTTGTGTATTTTAGGTTCTCTATGATTTTCTCTGCGTGCATTTTCATATTGCTGCATTTTTTTGGTTTTTTCACTCTCTTGTCTAGTTTGTACTGTAGTACTTGGGAGATCTCTTTGAGGTGGTGGCTGGCTATTCAGCCAATTTTGTTGGAGAGGTGTTCTCTTTGGCTGGCTATTTTATTTAGGGATCTAAATGTCAACAGTTTCTTCATGTGCTACCTTGATTTTGTGGTGGCCCCTTTCTAGGTTATGCCTCTATGTGATTTTGGCTTTTCTCCTTTCTTAATTGGTCCTAGTTTTTCCTCTAATTTTGGCTGGCTATTTGTTTACCTAGGGAGTTTTTTCTACTTCTATTTTTGGGTTTGGTGGGTTCTACTATTTGCTACTACCCTCTACATGGCTATCTTGGGTGGCTATTATTTGATGACTGCTACCAATCTTTTTACTCTTGAGTTTTTGCTAGGCCTTTTGGTGGTTTTTGTGTTTGGATGGGGCCTTGGACTATTTTCCTTGCAACTCTGGTTGGCTGTATGTGGTTGGGTGGTCCTCCTAGGCTATGGAATTTTGTCTGATTGGGTGATTACCATTTATTTCTTGGTAGTTTTGGGTGGCTTCATGTTAGTTGTCAATATGCCATCGCTTGTGTCTTAGAAAACTTGGTGTGTTACTTGGTTGATGAAATCAAAAAGAAGAAATATTACATATTAATTTGTTCTTTGTTAAAAAAAATCCTTATACCCTAAGCTTAAACCTGAACCCTAAACCTAAAATCTCTAAACCCTAAACCCTAAACCCTAAACCCAAAATCCTAAACCCTAAAACCCTAAACCAAACACCCTAAACCATAAAACCTAAATCTCACACCTTAAACCCTAAACCCCAAACCTTAAATCCTAAACCCTAAACCCTATACCTGAAACTAAACTTAAACCCTAAACCTGAAACCCTAAACCCTAAAAAGGTAAAAACCCAAACCTAAACTAAATAAAACCTTAAAATAAAATAAATAAACAAACCTAAACCAAAATGAAATAAAAATAAAATAAAATAAAAACATAAACCAAAACCTAAACCTAAACTTAAACCTAAAAAAATATAATAAAAATTTAAAATAAAACAAAAATAAAATAAATAAAAACTTGAACTAAAGTAAAAAAATAAAAACCTAAATAAAATAAAAACTAAACTTAAATTAAAAATAAAAAACCTAAAATAAAAAAATAAAAACTAAATAAAATCCTAAACTTAAAAAATAAACCTAAAAATAATAAAAAAATAAAACCTAAACCCTAAACTAATAAAAAAAACTAAACCTAAAATAAAAATAAAATAAACATAACATAAACTAAAATAAACTGAACTAAAATAAAAAAAACATAATCCTAAACCTAAAATAAACTAATGCTAAACTAAATAAAATAAAATAAACTAAAAATAAACCTAAACCTAAATAGAAAAATAAAACCTAAAAATAAACCTAAAATAAAAACCTAAAACCTAAACCTTAAAATTAATATAAAACCTAAACCTTAAAAAATAAAAAAAATAAACCTAAACCAAAAAAAATATAAAATAAAACTAAAGTAAAAAAAACCTAAATGAAAACCTGAACCTAAAAAAATAAACTAAAATAAATAAACCTAAAATAAATATACTAAACTAAATAAAATAAAATAAACCTAAACAAAAATAAAAAATAACATAAGCTAAAATAAATAAAAAATAAATTTAATATACTTAAACCTATAAGTTTACTTAATTTTAAAAAATAAAACATAAATAAATAAATAAAATAAAAAAACTCTAACCTAAACCCTAAACCTAAAACCTACAACCCTAAACCTTAAACCCTAAACCCTAAACCTAAAAAAAATAAAAAAAATAAAAAAAAATTTAAAATCTAAAAAACCAAACCCCTCCCCCCCCCTTAAAATCAAAAGCCCTAAACCTTTTTTCGCAGTCCCTTCCTATCTTGAGCTCTGACGATTCTTGAATCCTTTTCCTTTTCAATCTCTTTCTCATCCTTTTTGGCTTGTTTTCCAAAAATTTCTTCTGGTTTGGCTTGACCTTTGGCTAATCCTTGTTTGGTTCTTAAGTGGCACCATTTGCCATAACACCAGTTTCTGTGAATAATTGGGGAAAACTAAATGCTCCAGCTGCTCTAGCTTGTGCTTCTAATTCTTTAGGTCTAGCTAAACCTTTTGCCTCTAAATCCTTCAAATATGCCTTATCTAGTAAGGATTCTTCAACTTCTTTGATATTTCCTTAAACCTGGTTCATACGACCTTCAAAAGTGTTCTGGCTATTATGTGCTCTTATTTGGAAATTGAAAAACTAGCTGAGCTTTCTACAATCATTGCAAAACACATGGACAGATGTCTTAGAATGTTTTGTTACTCATCCACATCTTGGGAAGAAACTGGTTAAAGTTCCTAAGGTTGCTGGAAAAATTGGAGATTTGAAAAGTAAAAAAAGAAAATTGCTTTAAATGAAAAGGATAATGGTGCTATGAATGATATTATTGATGTTTCTAATGTTGTTCCTAATGTTTCTAATGTTGTTCCCAATGTAAGTGGTAGCGATAAGCTTATTAAAAATGCTTCTGAAACTATTTTGGAGAGTAATCAGGTTTTGGCTACTATTATTTTTGTTATTCCTGAAAATTTGCAAGTTGATGATTTTTTTATTTTAGTTTCAGATTCTAAGGAGATTTGTGTTGCTGAAAATCTAGAAAATGGTTCTTTTCACTAAGAAAATCTTTAAAATAAAATATTGTTTTATCTTCTTTGAATTTGGGCAAGAATGATGGTATAGAGCTTCTAGATAATGTACAACCAAGTGTTTGTTTGCTTAATAAATCTGTTTCTACCCCTTCTTTAACTGTTATTCTGGATGGTACTTTGCTTAGTGATAATTCTCGTTTAATGGATAAGAAGGATTTGTCTTCTTGTCAAATGAGATCTTCTCCTAAATCTATTGTTAATAATGATGATAAAACTTTTCTAATGATGAATCAATGGAGAATGAGACCAGTTTTCAAACTATTTTTTATGAAAATGAAAAAGATAGTTTAAAAATTATCCTCCTAAAGTTTCTAGATCTACTCGTTCTTCTTAATTTTCTTTTCCTAATAAAAATTAATGTTTAACTTTTTTATTTGGTATGTGAGGGGCATTGGTACTCTTGCCATTAGGAATAGAATTATGAATCTTTGTAGAATTTATAATGCGGTTTCTCGGTTATTCTTGAACCTCTTAATGTTTCTTCTAAAATAATGCATGTAGGAAGGATGATTGGTTTTATCAACTTTTATTTCAATAACAATAAAAAAGATTTTGGTTATTTTGGAATAATTCTCTTACTATTTATGTTATGAATGATTTTCATCAAGTTATTAATGTGGATATTTCATTTGGTGATTATAATGGTTTTGGCTCTTTTGTTTATGCTGCTTGTAACAAGTTAGAGAGGAGAATTCTTTGGGATCAATTATCTAGTTTTGATTCTATTGTTAATGATTCTTGGATTGTTGGTGGGGATTTCAATACGGTACTTTCTTTGAATGAAAGGAAAGGGGGTTCTTTACTGAATTTACATTCAATGGAATATTTTGCAATTATGATTTTGGATTGAAATCTTCATGATGTTGGTTTCATTAGCTCTCAATTTACTTGGAATAATCATCGATTGTGGCAACGGTTGGATCATGCCTTATTTAGTAATTATTGGTTAAACCGTTGCCATTAACTTTGGTGGAGCATCTTAGTGGAACTCTCTGGATCATCTCTATTAAGGAAGTTGTTCATAATAATATCATGAAAAAATTTTGTTTTCAAAATATGTGGTTACAAGATAAAAGTTTTCTTGATGTTAATGCTAATAATTAGTGTGCTCCTCTTTCTCCTGATGATTTTGCATTTGGTATGATGAGGTTTTGGCTTAAGCTTAAATGGCTTAAGCATAATATCACTTAGTGGAATACAAACTATTTTAAAAATCTTTTTGAAAATATCAAGAATATGGAACAAAAGGTGAAATATTTGGAAGAACTTGTTATTAGTGATTCTTCTTTTTGTTGTAATCTTACTAAAGCTGAAGATAATCTCATTAAGTTTCAGGATATGGAGAATAATTATTGGATACAAAAAGTTGCCTCTAAGCATCTTTTTAAAGGAGAAAGAAACACTAAATATTTTTATGCTTTGGTAATGAAAAGGAGAGTTCTTGGTCGCATTCATAAAATCAAGAACTTTGATAATTCTTAGCGTACCAAAAAAGAGGATATATTTTCTTCTGCTCTTAATTATTTTAAAGATCTTTTAAATAAAAATTATCAGCTTGAGCATTAATCCAATCTCTTTATCATCCCTTCTATTATGTCTATAAGGGATAATGAGTGCTTGGTTACTCCTCCTTATGACAATGAAATTTTTAATATTCTTAATGGTATAAATGTTGATTTTATTATAAGGTCTGATAGTTACACTACTTTATTCTTTCAAAAAGCTTGGTTCATTATTAAAGTTGATCTTGTTAATGCTATTGAGATTTTTTTTCAAAGGAATTCTATTCCTAAATATTTTACTAGCATTTCTATTATTCTTATTTCTAAGAAAGATACTCTTGACTTTTGGAATGACTTTAGACCTATTAGTCTTTGTAACTTTTTCAATAAATTGATTTCTAAAATTTTGACTAATAGGCTTAGTATGTTTTTTCCTAAGATTATCTCTCCTAATCAAACTAGCTTTGTGAAAGATAGAACCATTTTAGATAACATCTTGCTTCTTCAAGAATTGATTCATGATTTGAATGTTAAAACTAGAGGTGACAATTTGCATTTTAAGCTTGACATCACAAAAGCTTATGATAACATTTCTTAGGATTTTCTTAATAGAATTATAACTTTATTTGCTTTTCTAATCATTTTGTTTCTTTGGTTAACAATATAATTAGAAATGTTTGGTTTTCATTAGTTATCAATTGTGAAAACTTTGGTCTCCTTAATTCCTCTCAAGGTATAAGACAAGATGACCCTCTTTCTCTATCACTTTTTATTATTGCAATTGAATTTGTGTCTTGTTGGCTTAATCATTTTTTAAAGAATTCTAGTATGTATTTTAGGAATTTTGGTTGTTTGGCTATCTCTGATTTAAGCTTTGCTGATGATTTCATAGTATTTTGTAATGGCTCGTTACATTATGTTAAAAAGCTTGAGGGTTTTTTAAATAAATTTGAAAAGGAAAGTGGCCTTTTGATTAGTACTCATAAAAGTTATTTTGTCACTTCTACTTCTATTTCTGTTCATAGAATTAATAAAATAAAGGATATCACTGGTTTTTCTAATCAAAATCTACCTATTAAATATTTAGGCTCCCTTTTATATTGTGGTCATAGGAGATCCCATCTCTTTGATGAGGTAATTCATAATATTCAAAATAAAATTTCTACCCTTGAATTTCATTATTTTATCTTTTGGTGGTAGATTAATTATTATTAAAAGTATTCTTTATTCTCTTCTTTTTTATCTGTTGCTTAATATTGTTCCTACTTCTCTTGTTCTTATGTTGATTAAAAGACTTTTTAATAAATTTTTTTGGGGTTCTAGGAATTTGACCAAAAGTCTTCATTGGACTTCTTGGTCCAATATGTGTGGTACTGTTTATGAAAGTGGCCTTGGGTGCAGATCTTTGATGGAGTCCACCAATGTTTTTTCTTATAAACTTTGGTGGAATTTTCAGAAAAATGAAAGTCTTTGGGCCAAATTTATGAAATTTAAATATTACAAAGGTAAGCATCCTTTGATTTGCAATTATAAACATGGTGATTCTATTATTTGAAAATGGCTCTATGATATTAAATGGAAAGTGGAACCTCTCATTTTTTGGGGTATTAATAATGAGTCTTCCTTCTTTTAGCAAGATAACTAGATCGAGGATTTTTCCATTGATTCTTTGGTTAATAACCATTCTACTTCTTCTTTGAAAGTTAGTCATTTTATTTATAATGGGGAATGGAATTTCTCTTTTTTAAATGAGTTGATTCCTACTTTCATTAGTGATAACATCATTAATATTCCTATTGATGGTAATTTTTTTGATCAAATTATTTTTAAATTTTCTAGTAATGGAGAATTTTCTTTTAAAGATACTTGGCATTATATTAAAGTTAAAAAAAAATCCACTTCTCCTATTTTTCTTTAAATTTGGAATAATATTATTCCTACTTCTTACTCTATTCTTGTGTGGAGAATTTTAAGGGATTATATTGTTGTTGACTCTTTACTTTGGGACAAAGGCTTTTATCTACCTTCCAAATGCATGTGTTGTTTTCATATTGAGAATGCTAATCAAGTTTTTGTTAATGGTGCCATTGCCTCTAAAGTTTGGGGTTGGTATGAGGATTTATATAATCTAAGTTATCTTAATGAAAATTTAATGTTAATGCAACATCTGAATGCTTATTTTCTTACTACTGTTAAAGGGCATATCAAAATTGTGGTGACTATTACTTTGATTTAGTTTATTTAGCTTGATAGAAATAATGCTAAACATCGTGATGTGCCTATGAACCATAAGAGGATTATTGCTAGGACTAAAGAAAAGATTTCTTCTTTACATAAGGTTGTTCTTCTCGGTAGTACTAATTTTAGAGGGTGTATGCTTTTTGCCTCTAAATTGGGTATGATTTTCCATATTGTGACTCATCTCTTAAATATAAAATTATTCATTAGATTAAGCCTCCTAATTGTGCATTAAAATTAATACTGATGGAACTATTGCACATAACAAGTTAGGTTGTGGTGGTATTTTCAAAAACAATCATGGGAATATTATCTTTGCATTAAAATTAATACTAAATCAGTTATTTTTGTTGAATTGATGTCTATTTTTTATGCTCTTAAGCTTTGTTTGGAGAGAAATTTTCAAGCTATTGGAATCTTATGCTAAGATGTTTGCTTCTAGGATCAATTCTAACCATAAGGGTAATGCTAGGCTTTTCTATTTAATTAAAAATATTAAAGCTATTATCCCTAAACTTTCTTTTAAAATTACACATATTTTAAGAGAAGGTAACTCTTATGTTGATTTTTAAGCTAGTTTGGTGTACGATCTCTCAGATTTTACTTTATTTACCAATGATAATATTCTTAAGAAATTAAGAGATTTGTCTAATTTAGATAAATTTGGTTTTCCATATGTTAGATTCTTTTAGATTTTCATTATTTTTCTTTAGCTGTTTGATTTTCCTTTGGCTGGTTTGGCCTAGTTGTTTTGTTGGCCTTTGTCCTGGAACTTGGGTGACTGGTGCCTTGTCTCCTACTTTTATGTATTGCTTTGGCTTGTTTGGATTTTCTTTCAAGTGGTTGGCTTTCTTTGGCTTTGTTGTCTTTTGGTGCTTATGGATTTTGCTGTTTGTTTTTATGCTATGTTGCTTCCCTCTAGTTTCTTTGAGTTGGTTGGGCTGTTTAGGTTTTGGCTCTGACTTTTCCTTCCCTTTATGGTTTTGGTGGCTCTGCTATAGTTTGGTTTGGTTGGTCCTTTGTGGTTTTTCTTTCCCTTCTGATTTTGGTGGCTTTGCTACTGCTTGGTTTGGATGGTGGCTGTTGTGGTCCTTTTGGCTAGTGGTTGCATTGGTGGGCTGCTTATTATGGTTGTTGTTTTACCCTTGCTTTGGCTAGTTGCTGGTGGCTATTTTTTCTTTTAGGTTGTTGCTGCTCCTACTATTTCTTTGTGTTGGTGATTTGATGGCAGGTATTAGAACTTTGTTGGTTATTGGTTATGGGTTAGCTCCTTAGTTGAGGTAAGTTTGGTTGTGATGGCTGGAATGTTTTCTTTATTTTCTTTTTGCTGGTAGCATTATTTGTGACTGTAACCCTTCTTTTGGAGTTTGGATGCTCACAAATTTTGTTGCTCCTTTAGTTGATTGTGAGTGAGCTTGAGCCTTGTCCATGGATTTTATTTCTTTTCTCTCTCTATGTTGTTACATTCTTTTCATCTTTTCTCTTAGATTATCTCTCCTTAAGTTTCTTGTAAGTTTTTTTTCAGATCTTGGGTTCTTACAGGTGGTTTGTGATCAACTAAGAGGGTTTAAGTGTTGTTGCTAAGTTTTCTCTCTTTTCCTTTTGCTTTTCTTTTTCTCTTGTATTAGGAGATTTATCTCTTTAGGCTTTATTGTACCTCTTTGAGCATTAGTTTTGGAGATTTATCCCCTTTTAAAGACTTTCTAATCCTTTTCTTGAGGAAAGAAAATTTTCCCTTTCTTGGAAAAAAACCCTAAACCCTAAACCTTAAACCCTAAAAACCTAAAATCCTAACCCTGAACTAAATAAAACCTAAAAATAAAATAAATAAAAAAACTTAAACCTAAATAAGATACGTAAAATAAAATAAAATAAAATCCTAAACTAAAACCTAAACCTAAACCTAAACCTAAACCTAAACCTAAACTTAAAAATAAAATAAAATAAAAAATAAAAAGTAAATGAAAATAAATAAATAAAAACCTAAACTAAACTAAGAAAATAAAATAAACCTAAAAAAAAAAATCTAAACAAAATAAAACTTAAATGTAAAATAAAAATAAATTAAACTTTAAAGAAAATAAAAACTAAATAAAAACCTAAACCTAAAAATAAACCTAAAATAACCTAAAATAAAAAAATAAAAAAACCTAAAATAATTAAAACTAAGATATAACCTAAACCTAAAATAAAAATAAAATAAACAAAGTAAAATCAACCTAAACCTAAACTAGAATAAACTAAACTAAAAGAAATAAAACCTAAACCTAAAATAAACTAAACCTAAACATAAACCCAAACCAAATTAAATAAAATAAACTAAAATAAACCTAAACTAAAATAAAACCTAAAAATAAACATAAACCTAAACCTAATTATAATATAAAACCTAAAACACCTAAATAAAAAAATAAACCTAAACCTAAAAATAAAATAAAAAATAAAACTCAACTATAAAAAAATAATAAAAAAATAAAATAAATAAATAAAACCTAAATAATAAAACTAAACTAAATAAAATAAAATAAACCTAAATAAAATAAAAATAAAATAAACTAAAATAAATAAAAAATAACTAATAAACCTAAAAGTTTACTTATTTTAAAGAAAAAACACATATAACCATAAATCCTAAACCCTAAACCCTAAACCCTAAACCTACAAAATCCTAAACCATAAACAATAAAAAAGCCTAAACCTTAAACCTTAAAATAACTCTAAACCCTAAACCCTAAAAGTATAAACCCTAAAACCCTAAACCCTAAACCCAAACCTAAAATAAACAAAAGAAAAACTAAACTAACTAAATAATATAAAATAAACATAAACCCTAAAACCTAATAAACTAAACCTAAACCTAAAAAGAATGGGTAGAACCTTGAGGGTAGAACATCATAGTCAACTAGGCTTAGTCTAGATCTGGCGGTGGAGGAAAAGGCAGAGGTAGTGATTATCGTAGTGTTGGTGGGGGATCTGAAGGTGTTGGTGGATATGGAGGTGGTGGTCAAAATAGTGGTGGTTGTGGAGGCAGGAGGGGCGACAGAGGTTACAACTGTGGTGGGGGCAAAGGGAGAGATCAGGGATATGATGGTGGATCCTACTGCTCGAGAGGATGGGGTAGTTCTGATGGGAATAGGAGAAATTGAAGAACGACCCATCCGCCAATTAGTGCCTTTACAATAGAGGCCTTCTAGTTATCTAGGGTTTTGATTTGCTCTATGTGCTCATTCTTATCAAGTGTTACTTGGTTGATGAAATCAAATAAGAAATGTTGAATCAATTTATTCTCGTTAAAAAAAATTCTAAAACCTAAACCAACTAAAACCATGCTAAACCTAAAACCTAGACCCATAACCCAACCTAAACCCTAAACCCCAAAAACCCTAAACCCTAAACCTAAACCTAAAACCTAAATCCTAAATCCTAAACCTAACCACAAACAACCTAAACCCAACCTAAACCCACAAACTTAAACTAACCCTAAACCCTAAAAATAAAACCTAAACTAAACTAAATAAAACCTAAAAAAAAATTAATAAAAAACCTAAACCAAAATAAAAAATAAAATAAAATGAATTAAAACATAAACTAAAATAACCTAAACCAAAACCATAAAGAAAATAAACTAAAAAAATAAAAACTAAACTAAAATAAAATAAATAAAACCCTAAAATAAAAATTAAAACCTAAATATAATAAAACCTAAATGTAAAATAAGAATAAAATAAACACAAAATAAAATAAAATAAAACTAAAATAAACCTAAACCTAAAAATAAACCTAAATATAAAACTAAAATAAATAAAAAATAAAACCTAACCTACATTAAAAACCTAAACCTAAAATAAAAATAACAAATAAACCTAAACCTAAACTAAAATAACCTAAACCTAAACCCTAAAGTAAATAAAATAAAATAAAGTAAAAATAAGCCTAAACATAAACAAGAAAATAAAACCTAAAAATAATCCAAAAAAAAAAACCTAAAACCTAAACCTAAAAAATTAATATAAAAACCTAAACTTAAACCTAAAATAAAAATAAAACCTAAACTTAAAAAATAAAAAATAAACTAAACTAAAAATAAATAAACCTAAACCTAAGCTAAAAAATAAACTAAAATAAAAAAACCTAAACTCAAATAAATAAACATAAAATTAATAAACTAAACTAAATAAAAAATAAAACTCAAAAAATATAAAATAAATTAAATAAACTAAATAAAGGAAAACTATGGTTTACTTAATTTAAAAAAAACCCTAAACCCTACCCAAATCCTAAATCTAACTGAGCTTTAAATCACTGGCCATAAATAATTCAAACCTCTAAACCTAAAAAATCCAAACTTAACTACTACCATCCATAAACCCTCAACCCTCTCCAACCCTAAACTCTAAACCTAAACCCTCTAAACCTACTAAACCCCTACCCTACTACCCTTAAACCCTACCAGAAACTAACCCCACCCTACCTAAACCCTCCCAAACCTCCTACCCTACCCTACCCTCTACTAACCAACTTAAACCACAAAATCTAAAACTACCTAAAAAAAAATAAATAAAAAACTAAATAAATAAAATAAAAATAAAACCTATGAAACCTACTAAACCAAATAAAATAAAAACTAAAAATAAATTAAATTAAATAAATAATAATCTAAATTAAACTAAATAATCATATAAACTTAAGAATAAAAGTACATAAATAAAATAAAAAATGTAAAATAAAAAATAAACATAAAAATAAAATCTAAACATAAATAAAAAATAAAACATAAATGCTAAACTAAAAAAAAACCTAAACCTAAATTAAAAATAAAATAAATAAAATAAAATGACCCTAAAATTAAACTAAAATAAATAAACCTAAACCTAAACCTAAAAGAAACTAAACTTAAACTTAAACCTAAACTAAATAAAATAAAATAAATTGAAAATAAACCTAAAGATAAACTAAAAAAAAAACTTAAAATAAAAACCTAAAACCTAAACCTAAAAAAATAAAATAAAATCCTAAACCTAAACTTAAAAATAAAATATAAAACATAAACCTAAAAATAAAATAAAAATAAAACTCAACTAAAAAATAAACCTAAATCTAAACGTAAACTTAAAAATAAATGAATATAAAAATCTTAAATGAAAATAAATAAACTAAATTAAATTAAAATTAAAAATAAACATAAATAAAAATAAAAAATAAAATAAACTAAATATATTAAATAAACCTAAACCTACCGGTTTACTTAATTTAAAAAAAAACTTTAAACAAACCCAAAACTAAAATAAAACTTAAAATAAACCCTAAACCCTAAACTCTAAAACACAAACCTAAACCCTAACCCTAAACCCTAAACCCTAAACCCCAAACACTAAACCTAAACCTAAACCTAAAGTAACTAAAAAATAAACCTAAACTTAAACCCTAAGATTGGGAAAAACTTTGATGAGAGGAACATCACCATCAACCAGGCTCAGCCTAGATCTGGCGATGGAGGTGAAGCCAGAGGCGACGGTTATCATAGTGGTGGTGGGGGATCTGGAGGTGGTGGTCACAGCAATGGTGGTTATGGAAGTGGGAGGAGCTACAGAGATTACAGACGTGGTGGTGATAGAGGGAGAGATCGAGGAAGTCATGGTGGATCTCACTACCCGAGAGGCTAAGGTGGTTCTAATGGGAACTAGAGAAACTGAAGAACTGTTGATCTGATCTAATGCTTATGGAACTATCTTTATAGTAGAGATGGTTCTAGTTATTTAGAGTTTTTGAATTTCTCTATGCGTGCTCATTTTTTTCTATGTCATCACTTGTGTTTGAAAACTTGGTTTGTTACTTGGTTGATGAAATCGAAAAAAAAGAAACGTTGAATTTGAATTTGTTCTCTATTAAAAAAAACTAAAAACCCTACACCCTAAACTAAAACATAAACATTAAGACTAAAACCTAAACCCTAACCATAAAAACCCTAAACCCTAAACCCTAAATTAACCTTAAACCCTAAAAAACTAAAAACCTAAACTTAAGAAAAATAAAACCTAAAAATGAAATAAATAAAAAACTTAAACCAAAATAAAATAAAAATAAATTAAAGTAAAACTAAAACATAAATCTAAAAAAATAAAATAAAAAATAAAGATTAAAATAAAATAAATAATTGAAAACTTAAAACTAAACTAAAATATAAAAAACTTAAATAAAATAAAAACTAATTCTTAATATAAATAAAATAAACCTTAAATAAAATAAATTAAAAACTAAACAAACCTAAACCTAAAAAAATATTAAAATTAAATAAACCTAAACCTTTGCTTAATTTATAAAAATAAAATAAAATAAAATAAAAATGCCTAATCTTAACCCACCCTAAACTTAACCTAAATAAACCTACACTAAAATCCTAAATCTTAATCCCAACCCTAAACTAAAATAAAATCTAAACTAAACCCTAAAATCTTACTAAACCTTAAACCCTACCCTAAAAATTACTAAACCCTAAACCCCACCCTAAACTCTAAAATCATACCCTAACCCTAAACTAACCTTCCCTTAACCTAAACTTTATCTTAAACCCCTCTCCCTAAATCTTAAACCTTCCCTATTACTAAACCTAAACCACTAAACCCTAAAATCCTAAACCAAAACTTCTAAAAAACCCTAAACCCTAAACCTAAACCTTTTATCTAAACTTATTTTCACTTTTTTTGTTTTGTTGACCTCTTACTTCTGGGTTGGCTTGGTGGTTCTTATCTTTCTAGCTTGGGTTGGCTTAGTTTTCTCAGCTTGGCGACTACTGCCTTCTCTGCCTTGTTACTCTGGTTGCTAGTGGATGAGATGGTTTCTACTTTGGCTTTATTCTATTTTTTGAATTGGTTGGTTTGTTAGCTCTCGTCTTGAACTTGAATTACTTTTTGCTAGTTTTTTATGGTTGAATGGGTGGCCTTCCTAGTGGGAACAATTGTTGGTTGTTGCCTTTCTGGACCATCTTTTGGAGAGTTTCATGGCTACTTTTTTGGGGGTTGCCTCCCAGTTCCTTATTCTTTATTGCTAGATCCTTCTTTTTCTTTAGTTTTGTGTTTGGTTATTCTCCTAGTCTTAGCCTCTACTAGGTGCATTATTTGCAGCAAGTTTTATGTCATTATTATGCTTCTTGTTGGCTTAGTATTTTTTGTTGGGGAAGTTTGGTTTTTTGGCTGGTCCTAGCTAGCCAACACTATTACCTTTCTATGGTGGCAGTGCTTCTTTTGGACCTCTGTTGTATGGTGCTTTTTTGGTTTTCAACTTTTCCTTGGCTGTTGGGGATGCTTCCTTTATTGGTTACTTATGATGGGTTATTCCATGGTGGTTGCCTTATGGCTGTTTTACTTAGCTAGTTTGGTTGGAGGACTTTTAGTAGTCTTTGGAATCTTGGTTGGTTGATTTTTTCCTTGTGGGTCTTTTCCTTCTTCTTGGACAATTTGCTGGTACATTTTGCTGTGTTGGCCGAACATTTTTTTTATTCTTTTGGATTGGACTTTTTCATTTCTAGTGGTTGGTGGCTCCCTTTGGCTCCCTTTTGTGTGCCTATTTTATCTTCTAGTGATTTGCACTGGCTGCATCTTACGTTTTCTTCAATTGATGGTTTCATTTCTGACCTATTTAGTCATTTGTGGTTGCTCACCCTAGTTTTTCTTGGTTACTGCTACATGTTATGAATTTTGCTTGACAGCTCCTATCTTGGATTTGTTGGTTGTTTCTCATTATGGCATGGGTCCGTGCTTCGATGGTTGGTTCTAGTTTTCCTTAGTTTGGAGCTTGGATGAGTTTTTGCATAATGATTGTTGTTGGTGTTCTAACTTTATTTTAGCCTCTCTCTGGGTTATTATGATTATATTGTGGTTTTTATTATGTGGTTTGGCTACTAGCTGGTTGCTTCTTATTTAATGGTGTAGGATCTATAACTCTATGGACTGCTGGCCTTGGATTTTTTCTTATATCAGGTATGCTGGATATGATGGCTTTGATGTTACTCACCTCTTCTCTAGTTGAAAGCATTACATATGATTGTAACCCTTCTTTATGAAGTTTGGATGCTCAAATGTATTGTTGCCCCTTGGGATGATCCTAATTAAGCCCGAGCCTTCTCATTCTCAGCTCTCTCCTTTTCTTCTCTTTGTCCTTATCCTTTTTAGCTATGACTTTTGCCTCTATAGTGTTTTGCAGATTTCTTTTATAGGTTGGAACTTTATAGAGGGAATGGTTATTACTCAGTTAACCTAAGTGTTACTGTTGTGGATCTTGCTTATCTTATTTTCTCAAAGGAATCATGAATGATGCTGGCTCATCCTTTTACTATTTTAGATTTGTTTTAGTCTACTTTTGTCTTTCTCTTATGCTTTTCAATTGTGTTGCTCTTTGTTTTCTTTTCTATTTCTAATGTACTTAGATGGGGGTTTAGCTCTTTAGGCTTCTTGTATCTCTAAGAGTAGTATAATTTTAGAGCTTTACCACTTTTAAGGACATTGAATTTTTTTTCTTTTATGGTAATAAAATTCAAGATTCCCCAAAACACTAAACCCTAAAACCTAAAACCCTAAACAACCTAAACTTAAACATTAAACCCTAAACCCAAACCCTAAACCCTAAACACTAAAACCTAAATAAAAAACCCTAAAACCCTAAACTCTAAACCATAAACTAATCTTAAATCCTAAAGCCTAAACACTAAACCCTAAATTGTAAACCTTAAACCCTAACACTAAACCCTAAACCCTAAACCCTAAACCCCATCCCTAAACCCTAAACCTTGAACCCAAAACCCTAAACCCTAAACCTAAATCTAAAGTAACTAAAAATATTACAAATTAAACCTAAACCCTAAAACCAAAAAAACATTAACCCAAACCAAAACCCTAAGAAATGGTAGAACCTTGATGGCAGGAACATCACTGTAAACCTGGCTCAGTCTAGATCTAGCGGTGGAGGAAAAGGTGGAGGTGGGGATTATCACAGTGGTGGTGGGGGATCTAGAGGTACTAGTGGATATGGAGGTGGTGGTCAGAGTAGTGGTGGTTATTGAAGCGGGAGGAGCGACGGAGGTTACAATAGTGGTGGTTGTAGAGGGAGAGATCAGGGATATAATGGTGGATCCCACTACTCTAGAGGCTGGGTGGTTTTGTTGAACTTGAGAAACTAAAGAACAACCAATCTGATCTATTACAAATGAATTGTCTTTACAGTAGAGATGATTCTAGTTATCTAGGATTTTTGATTTGCTCTATGCGTGCTCATTGTTTATCAATGTCATTGCTAGTATCTTAGAAAATATTGTGTGTGTGGTGTTTATTTTGAGATGTGGGACACCACACAGATCTTAGGGGGTACTTATTGAAATGATCGAGTATGACATTAAGGAAAGATGCATTATCTCAAAAGATAGAAATTATCACCCTATAATGGACCTAATCACCAAATAAGGACTCCTAAGGCATGATGGGTCTTTGAATGTACCATAGACCTTTCCCCTACTTTACATGAAAAAGTAAAGTAACATTTATATTAAGTAGGGCTCATTAAGTTCCTATGGAGGCAAGCCTCCATCATTAATTACATTCATAGGGATGTGAATCCCTTAAGAATACTCTTAATTAAATTAGCAATTAAAGTCTCCAAATATTTCAAGGCTAGACTATCAGAGGATTAATTGTATTGAAAATCAAGTGGGAAAACTCAAGGAGAAGACTTATTATGAAGTCAAAGGAAATAAGTAGGGAATGCTCTTGATACTAGAAACCTAGTGAGCATTTCAACCTATTATATAATTGGGCTTTATAATTTGAAATTGAAGAGAATATCAATTTTGTTAAAGTTGACATTTCATTAAAAAGCTAGGACTTGTAGTCCAATAATACAAGATTATGGATATGCCTAAGACATGAAGATTTATGCTTGTAGCCAAAAGAAACAACCACCTTAGATCCTAAATCTAGGGAGCTTTAGCATAAGACAAAGTATGGCCTAAATCTAAGCCCTAAATCTAAGCAAAAATGGGCATATGGTTTAACTACGTAAGAGAATAAACCCACTATTGGACATACGACCATGAGTTAGCTATAACACCTCCTATGCTTTAAATCCATGAAGTTTGATCATATGATTTGCAAGATTAGTTTATTGTTTAATTAGAAAGAAACTAAAGTCCTCAAACCCACTACCTAAGAGACTTGACCATGAGTGGTATGAGCATATGACTTAGTCTAGTGCAAAATCTTTTCAATTTTTATTTATTTTGACACTTCATTTTGATAAAGGCTTTGGGTTTTTGATGCCTACATGCATGGTGAAATACGGTTGTTTGCTAAATCAGCAAGAAAATGGTTTTTTCCAACACAAAAGATGCCCTCATTGGTCAAGCATTCCTCTATTGTGCATGGATGAAAATCCCTTAATTAGTTTAAGGTCATACTAATTTGGAGAAGAAAAGATGTTGGCCTTTTTCATCCCTACCTTAAACTAATTTCTAAAGCATGTTAATTTGATTTAGTTCTCTTTAGAAAATGGCTTATTACACATTTTAGATTAATCCTAAGTTTAGGTTCTCTTTAAATATTTTACTTTCATGAAAGGCTTCTAGATTAATATAATTGAAATATTATCACATGACACATGCTAAATCATTCCTTTCCATCACATGTAACATGCATATGATTAAGTCTTAAGATACCTACACATGCAATATGTTTTGCTTTACTTGAATGATGGATGTGAGTATGCACATTTGGCCTTTTAAATTTCCCTTCGATTGAATTATTTTATCATATTTTAGGCTCTATAAATTCTTATCCAAATACATAATGAAATTTACATGTCATTGTTAACCAAGGAAGTGAGGTAATCAAATGACTTTGGGTCAAGCTAAAACCTCATATTTTTGAAATGTTTAGACTATATTCCATTACATTAAATCATATGTAAATTTACTTGCATGAACATAGGAAAGAAAGCTCCAAATCACATGATCAATTAATTATCACTTGAACAATTGTAAATGCATGTATTTTTAATAAAGGAAGGATTATCAATCTCTAATTAAATACACATGCATGTATAAAGGCATAGAAAGTTCTTTGTTAAACTTAAGTGAGATAATCAAATGACTCAAGGCTAGCTAAAGCCTCATATTCAGGATGTCAGACTATATCGCTTTTCTTAGATACATACATGTATTCATAATTTGGAGAATGAAAATCATAAAAAATATATTTAATTTGATTAAATCATTTATGTATGAATTAAACATCATCCAATTCTAGTGAGATACATAAGAATGAAATAAAATGGAGTACACATTGTTAAAAGAATTAAGGTAATCATATGAACTCATTGGGGCTAACTAAATCATCATATTTTTGGATGTGGTATGTACATTAACATTCTGACATAAAGCAATACATGAATAAAAGAAAGGAGCTTCACTTTATGCATTTTAATAATCAAATGCATCTTTTATGTATTTATAACTAGCATTCATAGCATATGTAACCATTCATTTATAAGCTTAGGAAAAAATGTTTGGATTTAATAGTGATAATAACCACATATTATAAATTAAATCAAGAGCATAAACTTGACATAAATGAAATCCATTTGACAATTAATTTTAAGATGAATGTATGATTTCAAATGACACAACATTTAACATGATAGAAAGGATGAATGAGCATAAACATGTGATTTTATTCAATTAAATTTTTCCTAAGGACAATCAAATCAAATAAATATTTAAAGAAAACTAATTTTAATTATCACTTTCAATTTCATATTTAATTTAGTTGAAGAAATGACAAAAGTTACTGATCCTAAATTTATGTTTGTAATTTATTTTTTAATGAAAAGTAATTAAGTTGATTTTATGGGTTAATTAGTTTGTATATGCATTAAATCAATTAAATAAATTACCTATGTTTCTTAATTTAATTAACCATGTATGATGTACATGATATGTACATACATTGGAAATTAAATCACAATGAAACTAAGAAATGAAAGAGGCTTAATGCAATGGCTCAATTAGTGACTAATTAAGTTAAAACTTAATTAAGTACTTTCATGGTTTTACACATATGGTTAACCATAATTTCCTTAAATGTCTTTAGGATATTGAGCATAAAGATCTACAATGAATTGATTAATTAGAATTCCATGTGATTATAGTTTCAAATTGATTTAATATAATTAATGAGTAAACCATCAAATAATCCCAAATTAATTAATTTCCATTCAAGTGAAATGGACTTAGGAAAAAGATTGGGAAGAGGTCCCAATCTCATTCCATACATTCACTATTTCACAATGATTAAATAATTAATGAATTTCTTATGTTTAAAATATTAATTAATTGCACATAATTAAGAAATAATTAAAGGTTAAGACAACCAATTTTAATTAACCAAGTAATAAATCCCAAGAAAATTATGAGGTAGAGGTCATCCAATTGTCAACCACAAAAGTTTGGATTAATTATATGTAATTAGAGTAATTAAATAATTAAAATTTTAATTAAATGATTAAGCCTTTTTTAAAATTGGGATCAATTTTAATGAAATCTCTCTATAATGCCTTCAAAATAAATATACTTGCATTTTTTATGATTTGTTATAATTTTCCAAAGTTTTAGTTGATTTAAATGATTTTCCATGATTTTTTATAAAATTAATTAATTTGTTTAACTATTTGAACTTGCAATATCCTTAATGAAATTTATTTATCTTAAAATTTTTATGGTAGGTAGATTTTAAACTCAATTCTTATCTTTAAGAATTTCAAATCAATCTAATGTATCTTTTAGCTTAATTAATGAAATTTAATTTTCTTAAACTTAAATTAAGTTCACAATATTAATTAAAATTTGCTTTTATTCATTTATTCCTCTGAAAGACAAACCCAATGAGCATTTTTAATTTTTTAGTTAAGTATTTTATTTTCATGAATTGAAGTTTAAGTGTTTTAATTAATTTTTTAAAAAAATAAAATCCCTAATTTCTTCTTACTTAGGTACAGTACCTTCCACCATTGCATGTCATTGACTATAAAATCAGAATTTAGACATGATGTCATTAATCAATATATGATCTAGGATTGAGAAGTCTAGATAGATATAATTGCTAAGCTTGAGCACATGATATTTCAGTAGTATCTGATAATTATCTTTGTCCGTTTGACAAATCAAATAACCCAAAAAATCTTAGAAGATAATGGAACACTATTATGATTTATTGTAAAATTGAATGAAAAACTTTATTTAGGCTCAATTTTCTGGAGATCTCATCGAAAATCACTCCAAATGGGACAATGTAAAATAAAAAACATGCAAGGGTAATCTAAAGGAAATTTCTAAAATTGATCAAAAAACCATCACAAATAAAAGAACCTAAGGCAAGCTATGGTTTTTAAAAATTATCTCATCGATGATGATTTTCAGTGGTGGTGATGATTTGAGTGTGCTCCTGAGTGCAAGAAGAAGCTTTAGAATGGGTTCAGGCTCTTGCTTCACTTCAGAATAATATATCCTCCAATGGCCACCACAACTTCACAAGAATTCACTTGATTTTGATGTTTTTGCTCAAAAACTAAGTGGGAATGGTTGTTGGTTGGCTTGAGAGATCTGGGAGAGTGAAATGAGTGTGTGCAAAAGAGTTTTTGCTTCTCTATTTTCTCTCCTTGCAATGGCCAAAAATCACCTCATTCATCATGATATTTGGCTCCAAGTGGGTGTCCTTTGCTTGGGGTGGTTGGGATTTTACTTAAATGGCTTAGTTTGGTTGCCCAAGGAATGGGAGGTGGCTGCTATGAAGGATAAGTGGGTGTCCTAGCAAACAAAAATGGAGGTCCTTCATGCTAAGTGTTCTAATGGGGGAGATGAGGTGATTTCACCTCCCCATAAGTCATGGCTAACTCAACCACCTCTTATGTCAAGTTGGACAGTGTCTTTGGGGCATAGGTGGACCAATGGATGAGTGCCAAGTGGCCAATGAAGAGAAATCACAATTTACATGGGTGTTTTGTCTTATGTGATACCCTTAGCCGAATGGTAGAGTGGTCATTTGATATTGAATTTGATTTGGGTATATTTGAAATGAGTCAACAGTGAGTTGGACTAAATTTTGTGTCATTTGGAGTTCATTTGGTTAGGTTTGGCTCAATTTGACCTAGGGTTAAAATGGGTCTAAATGGGTTAGGTTGACCAATTTGTCAAATTGGGTCAAACCAAAGATTAGATCAAGTTCATAAGACTATTTGAAGAGGATTGTATGCTTTGGTATGATTTAATTTGGATTTAATTTGAGTTTAGTCTAATTTGACCCTTTATGTCAATTTGGGTCAGCTAGGGTCAAGAGGGCCAATTGGGGTAGTGTGGCTCAATTGAAGGTCAATTCATGTTTAAATATTGATTTTGGGTTGATTTGAATAAGTAGTTTCAATGGATTTTGTTTAGGTTGCAATTTAGCTAGTTTGGGTTCATATAGGCTAAAGTGTTGGCTTGGTTTGACCCATTTTATATCTATTGATCATCCTAGGGTGGTCAACAATCATGACATGAACTTTGGATTTGCTTAATTCACTTTGATTTGGATTGAATTGGATTTTGGTTCAAGTAGGTCAAATTGGCCACTTTGGGTCAAGTGAACCAATTAGATTTAGTTGGCTTAACTTTGGGTTGAGTTTGATTTTGTTGAGTTTATATAGATTTGAGATTGATATATAAATTCAATTGCAATGGTTTGATTCAAATGAGTTTTGGTTCATTTGAATATTTCAAGTCAATTATGCTAGGTTGGGTTTGACTTGGGTTAATTTTGGTTTGACTGGATGATTGTAGGTTTCATTTATATTTAGATAGATGGTTGAAGGAATGATTGATCCAAAGAAAATCTATTGATTTTGACTTTATTTAGATGGGTTTTGGCCAAGTTCAAGGAAATGGATTAAAGGGTTTAAATTAGGTTTTGATTTGATTTTGGATTTAGTTTTGGCTATTTGAATATATATTTCATTTATATTTGAGAAGATAATTGAAGGTACAATTGATTTATAAGAAAATCAATTGAGTTTGAATTGAATTGGATAGAAATTTGGTTAAGTTCATGAAGGTTGATTAAAGGGCTTTGGATGGATTTGATTTGATCTTGGGTTTCAATCATTTGGAATTGAGTTTGGATCTGGATTTGGATTTGAAATTGTGTTTGAGGTTTGGTTGGAAATATTTGAATTGAATTTAAGGTGTACATGGATTGTTTTAGGCTATGGGGTGTGATTTTCCTAAGTCCCTAAGGCATGGCAATCCTATGATTAACCCTTCTAAGTCTAAGGCTTGTTAAGTGTTCACCAACTCTCTAGAAGTGTCTTATGATTAAAGAAACCTTAGTGTCTAAAAGGTTCCTAGGTTTAAGAAGAGGAGGTTAAGAACTCACTCCAAAAGTGTTTTCAACAATGGACCCCCAATAGTTGTGGTGTAACTGACAAGGCACACTGAATGTATTAGCATTGACCAAGATAATCAACAACATCCAAAAGATTCCAAATACTAACAAACATGATCTATACCTAAACCTGAAAGGTAGATAGAATCATAATCTTAGTGCAAAGCAAATCTCTTTATGCCAAGGGCATAAGAGAGCCAGATGGAATCTACGGGGGATTGAGTATATGAACCTTCCACTAGGGAAGCAAGTTGAAGCTATCCACTGGGGATATGGATTTGAGTTTCATTGGGAATATGATTTGTTTTGGTGTGTATTCACTGGGGATAAGAATCTATAATCTGCTAGGGATTGGGAATGTGAGCCTTCCACTAGGGAAGCAGTTTGCTATCGCTTGGGATAAGATTGATGGTATTTCTTATGGCTCCATGGGGAGATTAATTTGATTTACTCACTAAAGAAGTTTGGTTTTATTGATATGTTTTAATTTGACTCCATTGGGAAGGTTGGTTTCAAATTTAGTTTATTATGGACCACATGTGATGGACCCACTTAGAAGGGGCTATGTCAGCCTTGACCTATCTTAAATTTACAAATCCAAAGGGATAGTTTACCAGCCACAAGATAGGACTATCCGACCTAATGGGTTGCCTATTAGTGTGCAGCAGCTGTACTTAGGAAGAAATCATAATAGACTTACATCTTCCAAAGCAGGATCAACCAGGTGATCTTGGATC
Source organism: Cymbidium sinense (assembly GCA_021442155.1). Classification (NCBI taxonomy): domain Eukaryota; kingdom Viridiplantae; phylum Streptophyta; class Magnoliopsida; order Asparagales; family Orchidaceae; genus Cymbidium; species Cymbidium sinense. Next base: position 140,732,197 of record CM038214.1, read on the forward strand.
CAACAAATCAAACTGACCAGGGAGAATCTTGAGTGAATGTCTTGGGGACTTATGTCAACTCAAAAGTAGTCAAGATTAATTTCATTGATTTGTTTAATTTTTATTTGGTTTGTTTTCATTTATTTTAATTTCATTTGATAGATCCCATCAGTCTGTGATGGACCACACTGAGAAGGGGCTATGTCTTCCTTGGTGTATCTTAGATTTACCGATCCAAAGGGGTACTCCACTGGTCGAAGGGTAGGAATTTCCAACCTAAGGGGTGCCTTTCGATGTGCATTGGCTTTGCTGGACAAAGCGTAGCAAACTTACATCTCCAAAGCAAGGAACAACTGCTGGGGTGACCCATTAGATGCACAATAGATTTAATTCAACCTAGGGTTGTCATCAGTGTTCAACAGTCATGCTAGAAAGAATGCTTAACAGACTTTCATCTTCCAAAGCTAGGACGATTGCCAGGGTAACCTGTTGGTGGCATAATAGATTGAACCCGACCTAAGGGAGACTATTGAGAGAGTGTCGTGGAGGACTTATCTCAACTCAGGAGTAGTTAGTAGATTCCTATAGGGAGTTTTCTACGCCTAAAGATAGGATGCCTCTTAGAAGGTACGGGGCATTAATTCCTAATCCACAAGCATATATATATATATATATATATATATATATATATATATATATATATATATATATATATATATATATATATATATATATATATATATTATTTGTTTGTTTATTATTGTGGACCCCGTTGGTGTGCGAGGGACCACACTGAGAAGGGACTATGTAGGCCTAGACCTATCTTAGATTTACTGGACCAGGGGACAATCTACGTATCTGCAGAATAAAATCTCCAACCACAATGGTGGTTACTAGGAAATGGGGATTCTCCAATCCAGTAGTAACCGGGTAGTGTCTAAATGAGGTCACAAAGGACGTGATCCAAATAAAGTGCCCACAGGGGAGGTGACACTAGGGTTGTTATCTTGGACCCTGTAAATAAGAAAGCCTATAGGTGTATAGTGGCCAACTCAAGGAGAAAGCATAGTAGACTTATATCTACCATGAGTGGTGTATCCACCGAGTGGGTCGCTATCAGCATAGTGAACACCAATAAACATAAGGTTCCCGTCAGTGTGCGACAATCAGTTTAGGAAGAAGGCATGTAGACTTATATCTCCCAAAAGTAAAACTGATTGTCAGGATAGTTTGTCATTAGCTCAATAGGTGCTATCTGACCTAGGGCTGCCCGTCAGTGTGCAATGGTTGTACTTAGAAAGAATGCATAGCAAACTTACATCTTTCGAAGCGAGGAATAACCACTGGGGTGACCCATTGTTGACATAACAAGTCGAACCCAACCTAAGGGCGACTACTAAGTATGGAGTCATAAAGAAGGACTGGACCCAGACTTGAGGTAGTCAAGAAGAAAGGTGTCGTTGGGCTACTCCAAGAAGAAAGCATATAGTAGACTTATATCCTCTTGAATGAAGCCAACATGAAGGTAGCTTACCCACCATGCCATAAGGCCTACCATGCTAACAAGGCACTCATTGTCAATAGCTGTCAAGGAAAGCATAGTAGACTTACATCCTCCTAAACAAGGGACCACGACGACTAGCGGGTAGACATCACCGACCTAGAGCAAAATAAAGTGAGTGTCAGGGCATTATCCCGTGATCAAAGTAGCCCAAGATAAAAGATGTGTATGTGTGTTTGTCAGATATACTCAACCAAGTCAGTTTATGATGGCTAGTTTAAGAAGAAGGCATAGCAGACTTAAATCTTCTTAAATAGAACCAACATGAATGTAGCTTACCAACCACACAGTAAGGCCTACCATGCTATCAAGGTGCTTGTCAGTGTGCAGCAATTAGGTCAGGAATGAAAACATAGCAAACTTACATCTTCTGAATAAGGGACCACTGGGGTGATTCACTAGTAAGGTAACACATTAGTCTGACCTAGAGTAGCCAATAAGTGAGGGCCATGTGGGGCGTTATCCCACATCAAAGTAGCCTGAAATAAAAGATGTGTATTTGTTCATGTGATTATGTGTAGTTTGTGTTTGTGTTGTGTTGATGAGGGATAGGATGCCACTTGGGTTCCTTACACCTACCCTAAACACATCGAAGAGTGGATGAAATGGTGCTAGAAGTGCAATGTGACTCCACTAAAAAAGGATGTTGCTCGGGTTGTCTTATACCAAACTTATTTGTATTAGTCAAAATAGGATGCCCTTTGGGTTCTCTTACACTTATCCTAATTGCACAGGAGAATTGTGTCTAGTTTGTGGTGTTGATGAAGGATAGGATGTCACTTGGGTTATCTTACACCTATCATAAACACATCATGATAGATTCACAGATAAGCAAATAATGCTTCCAATGAATAAGGGATTTGATGAATGGAAAGATAGGATTTTTCTTGATGATAATTATTTTCAAACATTATTTTTAGGATAGTATTTCTTTAATATTGTCTGATTAGAAGCATCGGGCGCTCCCCTATCATAGTGGTGTAAACTACTTTTCATCCTTTGAAGCACCAAGGTAGGCCTTTCAAAGATCAAAAGTAGAATTTTGATTTAAAAAGTTTTGAGATAAACTAACTTTGAAAGAGTTTAAACCATCTATATTCAACATTAATTGAAATCTTTCTCCTGTTAACTAGAATCTTGGAGGTTGCATCTTTAATCTCTTTTAGATCAATCTTTTATTATCCCATTATGCTTTAGAAACTCCCTTAAAGTCATTCTAATTATATACTTTAGGGGATTCAACTTCAAGCTATAGTGTCATAAGCAATCAAAGAGAACTACTCAGATCGTAAAGATGGTCTTCCTTTTTCTTTAACCCTGGTGACCAGAGAAAGGTATGACCTTATAGTGGTAAATTATAATGGAAATTATAAGTACAAATGACCTCTCATCCTCTAGCATCATTCAACCCATCCTTGAATGAGGAGATTGCATGTAAAGAGGCTATGTCTACTATCAAATTTGAAATAGGTAATGTGGATTCATCTTCAAGACATGCCTAACTGAAATCTTCAGAATTGACGTATGTGTGGATTTGAATGTCCTTCCTTTTGACTGGGCATAATGTTGGGTAATCATGATAGCATCTTTCTTCTTCAATAATGTTGACTTCAAACTTTGATCTTTTTTTTGGTGCAAATGTTCACATCAAAAGTTTGCAAAGTAGGAATAGCAATAGGTTCAATTTTGAGTTTGTAGACTGCAACCTTTAAAGATGTATTGGGCCCTTCATTACTATCTTAGGTTAAGTAGTCTTTAAACTACGAAAGTAACCTAACTAAATCATTGCACAATTTCTTTCTAACTTATCATATATGGATGTTGGGAGTGTGGGTGGACTACCTTTATGTTCTAAGGCTAATCTCTTAAAACTCATTGGTTGATTATCTAATTTTCTTCTCAACTTTAGGGAGTGTATCCTCTACTTGAACTTCTTCTAAATTCTTTAAGTAAAGTACATAGAATAGGCAAAATATGATTTTATTACTTCATTTAAAGGTTTATCTACAACTGTTGAATCCTTTTTCAAGCTTAAAGAAAGAGATAAAGTGGAAATTTGATATGATATATATATATATATATATATATATATATATATATATATATATATATATATATATATATATATATATATATATATATATATATATATATATATTGTTAGGTTAGAGGTTAGGCACAACTCTTAACTTACAATCCTATAATAATATCATGAGATAGTAGAATTGGAGTCAATGTGCTCGCATACCCACATAGTTTCTAGTCATATCTTTCATGAATTATCCTTTTAGAACTTTTTTTTTATTGTTATCTACTCCAAAGACTTGTCAAAAGTAGAGTCAAAATATATTTCATATATTTTTTTCTCTCCTTTTCTTTGAATTTACACTCATACATATGATTTATCCTTTGATTCCAAATCAATGTGCATTATTGGTGCTTTACTTTTTCTCTTTTCTTTTTTCTTCTTTTCTTTCTTCTTCTCTATTTTCATTCATTTTTTCATTTTTTTTTTTCTTTTCTTTTCTCTTTTAGTTTCATTTTTTTTCTTTCTCTCCCTTTTTTATTTTTTTTGAGTCTTTATTTATATTGTGTTCTTTGGAGGGGATAGCTTGTCTTTCTTTTCCATAAGATATTCTATGTTGAGTATGACTTGAGGAGGTTGCCACTAATTAAGCAAGGAAGAATTAGGTTAAGTTCCAATTAAACACTCCTCTATCTCCTTAGAGAAGGTGAGGGTGCACTCATTATTTTAGCTTAGTGGGCAACCTTCCAAGATAGTTTAGGACCTTAAGATTAATCTAAATAGTTTGATGCCCTTATTTTGATTGTGAGGTGTATCTTAAGAAGGATTTAGAATTTGATTATTTAATGATGGTTTGCTTCTTCCTATGGTGTTGATCAAAGTGGTAGGACCCTTCCACTACAACAATTGGCTTCAATGATATCTTCTGAAAGAGAGGTAGAATTGATGTCTACCTACTCTTTTATGGTGCCCAAAATTTCTTCTATTAGATTTGATGATTCTAAATCTTTGTCAATAGTAACACCACAAAAGTTTAGAATTGGGGTACCTCTACTGAGTTGGAATCCTTAAAGGCATCAAGTCCATTCGCTATTTTATGGATTACCATCATTATTGATTATCATTTTGAGAGTTGTCTTCTTTTAGAATTAGTATTCAAATCATTTAAGTCATCCTCATAGAATGGATAATACATACTCAAAAAATCCTTATTGATCTTATTCTTGGCTCTTGAAGAAATTTATGGCCTTTTTCTCCTTTGGTTAGAGAAACTTAATCGATGGTCAAATTGAAGAAGTGGCTTCTTGCGCCACCTCCTTATATGATGGTCGAGGGCTGGAATCTAGAAAGAGAACCATATCAGACCTTTGCTTGAATGTTGTTGACTTGAATTATTTACTTGATTTGATTGTTGAATTGGAACTCTCATTTAAGAAATTTAGGTATGCTAAATGGGGTTCAAATATTGGCAAGATTTTGACATTTTTTTTGGAGGAGAGACTTTGAATTTGATTCAAATTTAGAACCAACATTCAACAAATTTGGGTATGTTGAATGGGATTCAAATGTTTTGGAGAGGCTCTTATTTGATGCTTCCATTGGCACACATTTGAATTTCATTTTATGTTTGGGACCCTCATTTAATAAATTTGGGTATGTTAAATGGAGGGTCAATTGACTTTGTTTTGGATTGATTTTGGAATCGTCACTTAGCAAATTTATGTATTCTAAATGAGATTCAAGTGCATGTTTGGAAACAATTTTTGAAAGCATTTTTGTTGTTTGTAATGATGTGTGTCATGTGTTTGATTTGTTGAATTTAATTTGAAAATGGGATCATTACTTAGCAAATTAGGTATGCTAAGTGAAGCCAAATGTGTTTGGTGTATTTTGATTTTATTTTGAAAAATGAGACCCTTACTTAACAAATTTGGTATGTTAAGTAGGGATCAAGTGTGTTTGATGAGTTTGTTTTATGTTGTTTTGAAAGAGGAGAACTTCTATTTAACAAATGTGGTATGTTAAATAAAGTTCAATTTGTTTTCAATTTTGAAAAGGTGGGACTCTCATTTGACAAATTTGGGTATGTCAAATGGAGTTAAAGTGTTTGATTTATTTGTGATTTTAAAAGGGAACTCTACTTAGCAAATGTGGGTATATTAAGTAGAGTCCAATTTGGTTTGATTTTGAAAAGGGAATTCTCATTTGCAAATTTGGGTATGTTAAATGGAATTCAAATGTGTTTAATTTTAATGATTTTGAAAAGGGGACTTCATTTAATAAATTTAGGATGTTAAATGGAAATCAATTATATTTTTCTTTTTAATTTTCAAAGATGGGATATTTGTGTGATGTTGCTTTTGAAAGAGAAATTCAACTTAGCACATGTAGGATGTTCTAAATAAAATTTCTATTTTATGTCATGATCTTATTTGAAAATAAAATCTTCATTCAACAAGCTTAGGTGTGTTGAATGGAGATTACTATTTAAAAATAAGTGCTTTTGGAAAAAGGATTTTAAAATTATTTGATTTTATATTTTGAAAAGAACTTCCATGCAACAATCATGAATATTGTTGCATGAGGTTTGGTTATCTTTAAATGCCTATCTTTTGTCATGTAAATTTTAATTTGAGAAGTGCTTTTGAAAGTATATATCTTTTGCAAAGGGTTTATTTTCTTAATTATGAGATGAACCTTGCCTCACCAAGAGAATGGTAAAGAGGTTCTAAATATTTAGTCATCTTCTTTAGTTAATTCAATTATTTTTAATTAGGGGTTTAAGACCATGGTGAGGTCTTAAAACCTAAAGGATGTTACTAGCTCAACCTAAGGATGAAGGATAAGTGCCAATGGAAAGAAAGATAGTCTTGGACCCATATAAAATATAAGTCCACTATCATGTTTGGAGACAATAATTGCTACTAGAGATGAAGAGGAACCCTCTGGAGTGCCAAAAAAACATTTGGTGTTTATTTTTGAGATGTGGGATACCATGTAGATCTTAGGGGTACTTATTGAAATGATCTAGATATTAAAAAAGATGCACTATCTCAAAGATAGAAATTATCACTATATAATGGACCTAATCACTTAATAAGGACTCCAATGGCATGATGGGTCTTCCTTGGGGCTAGCTAAAGCCTCATATTCCTATTATGTCTAGATTATATACCATTAAATTCAAACCATATGTAAATTTACATGCATGAACATAAGAAAAAGAGCTCCAAATCACATGATCAATTAATTCAATCACTTGAACAATTGCAAATGCATGTTTTTTAATAAAAGGAAGGATTACCATTCTTTTAATTAAATACACACATGTATGCATAAAAGACCTAACCAAGTATGTGCCTTTGTAAACCAGGAAGTGAGGTAATCAAATGACTTTTATGCTAGCTAAAGCCTCATATTCCGAATGTCCGACTATATACAACTTTTCTTAAATACATACACATATATTCATAATTTGGAGATTGAAAGTCATGAAAAAAATGAGATTTAATTTGATTGAATCATTTATGTATATGAATTAAAGCCTCATCCAAATTCTAGTATTGAAATATATAAGAATGAAATCAAATGGAGTATGTGCCATTACTAAACCAAGGAAGTGAGGTAATCAAATGACCTCTTTGGTGCTAACTAAAGCCTTGTATTTGGATGTCACTATATACCCATTAACATTCACTTACATAAATCAATACATGAATAAAGGAAATGAGCTTCACTTCATACATTTAAGCTATAATAACATACATCTCTTATGTATTTATAACTAGCATTCATAAGCATATGTAACCATACATTTATAAGCTTAGGAAAATACATTTTCATTTAATAGTGATAATAATCACACATATTATAAATTAAATCAACACATGCAAGCAAGGAAAACCATTTGATTTAATTAATTTTGAAAAGATGAATGTATGATTTCAAATGATATACAACATTTAACATGATTGGAAAGGAATGAATAAGCATAAACATGTGATTTCATTCATTAAATTAATTAAGTACAATCAAATAAAGTAAAAGCATTTAAAGAAAACCAAGGCTTTTTAATTATTAATTTCAATTTCATAATTCATTTGGTTTGAATAAATGAGGGAAAGTTTTCTGATCCTAACCTATTCCCATGATTGTGATTTAGTTTTGTTTAAAGAAAAGTATGTAAGTTGATTTTATGGGTTAATTAGGTTATACTATGCATTAAATCAATTAATTAACCCTTACTTATGTTACAATAATTTAATTAACCAAGTAATTATGAGCCTACAAGATATGTACATACATTGGAAATTAAATCAGCAATGAACCTAAGAAATTAAAGAGGCCTAATGCAATCTCAATTAGTGATTAATTGTAAGAAACTTAATTTTTCATGGTTTTCACATGTGGTTATCCATAATTTCCTTAAATGTCTTTAGGTCATTGAACACCTAAAGATCTATCCGTGAATTGATAAAAGATTCCATGTGATTATAGTTTCAAATTTATTAATTAAGAAATTTAATTAATGAATTAAACCATCAATTAATCCCAAATTATTAATTTCCATTCAAGTGCAATGGACTTAGAAAAGATTGGGAATGAGGTTGCAATCTCATTCCCCATGCCCATTCACTATTTCACAATGATTAATAAGCTTAATTAATGATTTCCTTACTATTTAAATTTTCTAATTAATTAAGAAAGTAATTAAGGTTAAGATAACTAATTTCCCTAATTAACCAAGCAATAAATCCCATGAAAATTATGGAGGCAAAGTCATCCCATTAATCAACCTCTAAAAGTTTGAATTACTAGTATAAAAAGTAATTAAGCTAATTAAGTTTTTAAATAAACCTTAATTAACCCTTAATGATTATTCAAAATTAATTGAGATCAATTTTAATTGAATATCCTCTAAAATACCTTCAAAACAAATATATACTTACATTTTAAAAGATCTTGATTTTCTATAATTTTCCGAGTTTCAAATTTATTAAATGATTTCAAATGAAGAAGATGGTTAGCGAGCAATCTGGTGGAAGAGGCGGATGGAACACTGTTCCAAGCAAGATTTTTATGATTCTTTTAAAAAAATTGAATGAAAAACTTCATTTTAGGCTTGATTTTTTGGCAATCTTTACTGCAAATCACTCAAAATGTGTGTGGATGATGTAAAATAAAAAAAAATGCATGGGTAATCTAAAGGAAATTTTTAAAATCAAGCAAACATTGGCACAAACAAAAGAACCTAAAGTTAGCTACGGTTCTTAAAAATTACTTCATCGAGAATGACTTTTAGTGGCAGTGATGATCCAAGCACGCTCCTATGTACAAGAAGAAGCTTTGGAATGGGCTTGGACTCTTGCTTCACTTCAAAATAATGTATCCACCAATGGCCGCTGCTTCCTCACCGAAATCCACTTGATTTTGATGGCTTTTTCCCAAAAACCAAGTGGGAATGGTTAATGGTTGGTTTGGATGCTCTAACAAAGTGAAATGAGTGCGTGAGGAAGAGTTTTTGCCTCTATATTTTTTATCTCCTTGCAATGGCCAAAAATCACCACATTCATGGAGATTTTTTGCTCCAAGTGGGTGTCCTTGGCTTGGGGTGGCTAAGATTCTCTTAGGTGGCTTAATTTGGTTGGCCAAGGCATGGGAGGTGGCTACTATGAAGGACAAGTGAGTGTCCTAGCAAAGAGAAGTGGAGGTCCTTCCTACCAAGTGTTTCAATGGAGGATGGGAGGTGATTTCATCTCCCCATGAGTCATAACTAACCCAACAACCTCTTGGGTTTGGTTGGATACTATCCTTGGAACCTAAATGGAATAATTGATGAGTTAGGTTAACCAATTGGTCAAATTAGGTCAAACTAATGGTTTTGTCAAGTTCATATGACTATTTGGAGAGGATTGTATTGTTTGGTTTGATTTAATTTAATTTGGATTTAATTTGGGTTTAGTCTAATTTGACTCCTTTATGTCAATTTGGGTCAACTAGTGTCAAGAGGGCTAATTATGCTAGGTTTGGCTCAATTTAAGGCCAAGTCTAGTTTAAATGTTGATTTTGGGTTAATTTGAATCATTAGTTTCAATGGATTTGGCTTAGGTTGCAATTTGGCTAGTTTGGGTTCATATAGGCTAAAGTGTTGACTTGGTCAGCCGGCTAAGTTGACTTGTTTTGACCCATTTTATATCAATTGATCATCCGAGGGTGATCAACAATCACGACATGAAATTTAGATTGGCTTAATTCACTTTGATTTTGATTGAATTAGATTTTGTTCATGTAGGCCACTTTGGGTCAAGTGAACCAATCAATTTAGTTGGTTTGATTTAGTTGAGTTTATATTTAGATTTGAGATTGATATATAAATTCAATTGTAATTGGTTTGGATTCAAATGAGTTTTGGTTCATTTGAATATTTCAAGTCAAATGGGCTAGGTTGGGTTTGACTTGGGTTAATTTTGGTTTGACTGGATGATTGTTGGTTTCATTTATATTTGGATAGATGATTGAAGGAATGATTGATTCAAGAGAAAATCCTTTGATTTTGGCTTGATTTAGATAGGTTTTGGCCAAGTTCAAGGATATGGCTGAAAGGATTTAAATTGGGTTTTGATTTGATTTTGGATTTAGTTTTGGCTATTTAAAATTATATTTTATCTATATTTGAGAAGATAATTGAAGGTACAATTGATTTATGAGAAAATCAATTGAGCTTGGATTGAATTGGATGGAATATTGGCTATGTTCATGAAAGTTGATTAAAGGGCTTATAAAGGATTTCATGTTTGGATTTGATCTTGGGTTTCAATCATTTCGCATTGAGTTTGGACTTAGATTTGGATTTGAAATTGTGTTTGAGGTTTGGTTGGAAATTTGGATTTGAATTGAATTTAAGAAGGTGTACATCGATTGGGTTTCTGCTATAGGGTAGGTAATTTTCCTATGTCCCTAAGACATGGCCTAATCCTATGATTAACCCTTCTAAGTCTCTAGGATTAGGTCAAGTGTTCACATAATCTCTAGAAGTGTCTTATGACTAAAGAAACCTTAGTGTCTAGAAGATTCCTAGGTCTAACAAGTGAAGGTTGAGAACTTACTCCAAAAGTGAGGTCAACAGTGTGTTACTTGGTTGATGAAATCGAAAAGAAGAAATGTTGAATCCGAATTTGTTCTTAGTTAAAAAAAATCAAAAACCATAAACCCTAAACCATAAATACTAAACCATAAACCCTAAACCATAAACCTAAAACTAACCCTAAATCCTAAAACCTAAACTTACAACCCTAAAGCCTAAACCCAAAACCCTGAACTAACCCTATACCCTAAACCTTAAACCCTAAACCCTAAACCCTAAAACCTAAAAACCTAAACCTAAACTAAATAAAACATATAAAAAATAAATAGAAAAACTTAATAAAATAAATAAATAAAATAAAATAAAAACCTAAACCCTAAATTAAAAAATACCTAAACCTAAAATAAATAAAATAAAAAAACCTAAACCTAAACTAAAATAAACTAAACTAAAATAAATAAAACCTAAACCTAAACCTAAAATAAACTAAACCTAAACCTAAACCTAAACTAAATAAAACAAAATAAACTAAAAAAAACCTAAACCTAAACTAAAAATAAAATCTAAAAATTTACTTAATTAATATTTCTTAAATTAAACCATAAAATCAACTTAATTACATTTCCTTAAATCAAATCAAATCACTAATGTGGGAATGGGTTTAAAATAGTAAGTGATGATTTCTCTTCTCCTCTCTAAATCAAATCAAATCCAAAACTTAATTAATAAAGAAGCTTTGGTTTGATTTAAATAATCTTATTTGATTTGATGTTCCTTAAGAACTAATTTGGTTGAATGAATCACATGCTAATATTTGATTGTCCTCTTTCCAATCATGTTAAATTTGGTATGTCATTTGAATTCATGCATCCATCTTTTTAAAATCAAGTAAAATAAAATTGATTTTCTTTATGTAACACTTAAGCTTGCATGTGTTGATTTAACTTAATATATTGGTGGCTATTATAACTATTAAATCCAAATGTATTTTTCAAAAGCTTATAAATGAATAATAATATGTGTTATGATGCCAGTTATAAATACATTAGAAATGCATGTGCTTATAGCTTAAGTGTATGAATGTTGAGTTCTCTTTCCTCTATTCATGTGTTGATTTATATAAGATTGAAGGGTAATGGGTATGTAGTCTAGACATCCCGGGAACACGAGACTTTAGCTAGCCCCAAGGAGGTCATTTGATTACCTCATTTCCATGGTTTAATAATGGCACATACCCATTTGATTTCATTCTTATGTATTTCAATATTAAAATTTGGATAGAGGTTTAAATCATATATATAAATGATTCAATCAAACAAAATATACAATCTTTGCATGATTTTCTTTTCCTCATTCATGTATACATCTATGTGTGTCCAAGAAAAGCTAGTATATAGTCTAGACATCTCCTGAATATGAGGCTTTAGTTAGCCCCAAGGAGGTCATTTGATTACCTCACTTCTTTGGTTTAATAATGACATGAACTTTCCTATATCTTTGTACTTGTATATGTATACGTGATTAGTAAATGAAAATCCCATTTTACATTAAAATTTCATGCATTCATAATTGGCTAAGTGGTTGAATTAACTAGCCATATGATTTTGGAGCTTACTTCCTATGTTTATTTATACGAATTTACATATATTTAAATGCAAATGGGTCTATAGTCTAGACATCCCAAGAATATGAAGCTTTGGCTAGCTCCAAGGAGGTCATTTGACAATGCCACATGCCTAATTAATTTCATTCTTATGTCCTTTTTGTATAAAAATTTGGATAAAGTTTTAAATTAATATGTTTAAATAATTCAATAAAATAAAATATAAATTCTAAATATACACATAGATTCATCATATAAGTGTGCTAAAATATATTGCATGTATAGATACACTTAGGATAAAATCATATGCATGTTACATGTGATGGAAAGGAATGATTTAATATATGTCATGTGGTAGTAATTCAATTCAATTAAATTAATCTTAAGATGCCTTTAATTTTGAATAGGATTATTTAAAGTGAACCTAAACTTAGGATTAATTAAATCTTTTAATAAGCCATTTGTTAAAGAGAACTAAATCAAATTAATATACTTTAGAAAGTGACTTAAGGTAGGGATGAAAGAGGGAAATCCTCTTTTCCTCTCTTTATAACACTTAGTTGCTAAGTGTAATCAAATGAAACAAAAGAAAACACAAATTAAAATTCTCAAATCAATTAAACTACTTCAAGTCAAATCAACCTTTGATGTTAAATTGAATCCTTCTACACTTAGAAAATACAACACTAATGCCTGACAAGACAAAACACACAAGCCTTAATAAACGCATTAGAATTAAGTCATCACTTATAGCTCTAAGTTAGGATGGTGTATGATGTGATGTGTGTTTTGTTTTATGATGTATTATTTTAGATTGGATGTTAAGGTGTATGCTTTGTAGACTGGATGATAGACCAATATTAGCCTAATCATGTTTTCTGTAGGGAATTATGTTTAAGGGATCTTAAAAATAAATGTGAATTCTCTTTTGTAGTTGCTTAAATCCTCAAGCACAATCAATGTTAGGATAAGTGGATTTAGTTACCCATGTGAAGGATGCTAAGTCCAAATTATAAATACAACTGCTTGGGATTATATGCATATTTAGCTAACTTTTATTTTGCATGTGTAGTTAGATTTACTTTTCCCACATAAATGTAATTTTTGTAATAGGAATTAGGATTAGTGCTATGGCATTAGGATGAGCAGTGGCTAGAAGGCTTTGTCCTGGAGTGCCCTGTGATGCCTTTGAAGCAAGCACCATCCGAATCAAAGAAGGAACCAAATCAAAAATGGAGATACAAAGAAAGAAGACCTCCATAGAATTTAATACAATTATAATTATTCTTTTCATTTTGGTTGTATAAGGGTAAAATTTTTTCTTACTAAACACTCATATTTTAGATTTTATGATAGTTTATATAATGTTTGATGTTATGTTACATCATAAAGCAAGACATAAACAAGATAATTAAAATATTTATAAAACCCCTTAGTTGTATGGTTGTATGTTTCACATCATGCATGCATTTTCTCTCTTGAACATGAAGAATCTCCATCCTTGCATGATAAAGGAATGCTTGACTTGGTGAGGGCATCCCTGTGGTGGAGAACATTTTCTTATGATTTGACCCATAACCTATTTCATCATGCATTTAGGTATAAGAAACCCTAAAGCCTCTATCAAAACTAAAGCATAAATAATAAACCCTAAACCTTAATCTAACCCTAAACCTAAGAACCCCTAAACCCCAAAATCATCTAAGCTAACCCTAAACTAAACATAACACCTAAACCTAAAACCCAAAAACAAAAACCCTAAACCCTAAACCACAAAAACCCTAAACCCTAAAGCCTAAACCCTAAACCCTTCCTAAAACCCTAACCACCTAAATCCTATCAACCCTACACACCCTCCTAAAACAACCTCCTAAACCTAATTAAACCCACTAAACCCTCCATACTCTCTAAATCCCAAACCTTTAAAAAACCTAAAAATAAAAACTATAAACTAAACATAAACTAAAATTAAAACTAAATAAATAAAAAAAACCAAACCTAAATAAAATAAAATAAAATAAACTAAATAAAAAAATAAAATAAAAAGGTAAACTAAACTAAAATAAAATAAAACCCAAATTAAATAAAAATAAAATAAAATAAAATAAAAATAAAATAAAAAAATAAATAAAATAAAATAAAATAAAATAAACTTAAAAATAAATAATAAAATAAACTAAATAAAACTAAAAAATAAATAAATAAAATAAATAAATAAAATAAACATAAATAACCTAAAAAAAATAAAACCAAAATTAAACTAAACCTAAACTAGATCTAAAATAAAATACAAACTAAATAAACTAAAATAAAATAACTAAAACTTAAACTATAATAAAAATAAAAGAACCTAAACTAAAATCTAAACCTAAACATAAAGATCAAACCTAGATAAAATAAAATAAAATATAAAATATAAAATTAACTTAAATAAAATAAATAAAACCTAAACTAAATTGAAAGAAATAAATAAAATAAAAAAATAAAATAAAATAATACCTAAATAAAATAAAAATAAAATAACCTAAAATAAAATAAATAAAATAAATAAAATCCTAAAATTAAATATAAACATAAAAAAACATAAAAATAAATAAAGATAAAACATAATAAACAAAAAAACTAAATAAAATAAAATATAAAATAAACTTAAACCTAAACTAAAATAAAAATAAACATAAAATAAATAAAAAAACAAACTAAAACAAATTAAATATCAAATAAACTTTAAAAACCTAAATTAAAAAAAAAATAAAACTAAAGAAACCTAAAATAAAAAAACTTAAGCCTAAATAAATAAAATAAAATAAAATAAAAAAATAAAAATAAAACCTATAAAATCTAAAAGATAAAATAAAATAAAACTAAACCTAAAAATAAATAAATAAAACCTAAACAAAATAAACTAAAATAAAAAAAATAAATAAATATAAAATAAATAAATACATAAATAAATAAATTAAATAAATTGGATAAACCTAAACTTTTTTTTTCTAACTACCATAAACACTAAATAAATAAATAAACCCTAAACTCTAAGCATACAACCCTAAACAAATAACTCTAAACTCCAACCCTAACCTTAACCCCACCAAAACCCTCAACTTAAACTATCTGACCAGGCATGGGTTAAACTATATAATGAATCTAAATCAACCCTAAAGAATATTAAAGCACTAGACTAAACACCTAAACTCCTAAACCCACCACTAAAACCCTTATAAACCCTAAACCTAAACTTTAAACTTGGAGCACCTAAACTACACCACCCTAAACTAAAAAACCTAAAACTTAAACCTAAAAAACCTAACCTAAACAAAATAAAATGTAAAATTAAAAAATATAAACCAAAATTAAAAAAAATTACAAACCTAAATGTAAAATTAAAATAACATTAAAAATAAACTAAATTAAAAAATAAAATAAAACTAAACTAAAAAAATAAAATAAACCAAAAGTAAAACCTAAACTTGTAAAAAAATAAAATCAACCTAAATACAAATAAAACTTAAAAATAAAACCTAAAAATAAATAAATTTAAAAACCTCAACTAAAAGAAAACCTAAACCTAAAAAAAATAAAATCCTAAACCTAAACTAAGAATAAACTAAATTAAATAAATCCTAAACCTAAACCTAAAATAAACTAAACCTAAACACAAACCTAAACTAAATCAAATAAAACAAACTAAAAATAACATAAACCTAAAGATAAACCTAAAATAAAAACCTAAACCTAAAATGTAAAATAAAACCTAAACCAAATAAATAAAATAAAACCTAAAAAAAAACCTAAACATAAAGATAAATAAATGAATAAAATAAAATAAATGAAACCTAAATAAAATAAACTAAAATAAAAAAATAAAATAAATAAACAAAAAATAATTAAACAAAATAAAAAACAAGTAAACTAAATAATCTAAATAAACTAAACCACTTTTTTTTTTCTTTTCTACAATAACCAAACCCACTTTCTAAACCCACAAACCTAACTCTAAACCTTTAAAATAACCCAAATACACTGACCCTACCTAAACCTAAAATCCCGGCCCTTCCTTGGGCCCTAAACCCTAAACCTAAACCCTATTTAAATACTAAACACTACCAGCCATCTTAAACCCTAATAAACCCACTAATCTCCCCCTTAACCATGACTAAAACCCTAAACCACCTAAATAAGCTAAACCTCTAAACTTTAACTCTCTCTATATCTTATAACTCAAAAATTCCCCACTACCCAGTGACCTGTAACTTCCTTTGACACTACCAAAATAAAGCCTGATCGCTAAATAAACCCTAACTAAACCCCTAAACCTAAATCTGCCATAAAAAAGTTCTACCCAAATCACTTAACCCAACTCCTAAACACCAAACCACAAAGACCCTGGATCCACTTTAAACCTAAACCTTGACCTAAAAGGTGAACTTTAAAACCTAGATAAACCATAAAATATAACCTATAAATTAAATCCTAAACTAAATAACCTAAAACTAAAATCTAAACCTAAACCTAAACCTAAAAACTAAATTAAAATAAAATAAACCAAGCTAAAAAAATAAAATAAAAAATAAAAAACTATAATAAAATAAAACATAAAATAAAATAAAATTTACTTAAAATAAAATAAAATAATAATTAATAATAACCTAAACCTAAAATAAACCTAAATAAAACTTAAAAATAAATAAAAATTAAACCTAAAACCTAAAATTAAAACCTAAAATTAAAATAAACAAATTCAAATAACATAAATAAACTAAAATAAAATAAACTAAAATAAATAAACCTAACGAAACCCTAAACCCTAAAATAAACCCTACCTAAACTCTAAACCCTAAACCCTAACCTCAAAATGTAAAAAAACCTAAACGAAGTAAAACTTCAAAATAAAAAATAAAAAAAAGCTAAACCTAAATAAAACAAAAAATAAAATAAAATAGAAACCTAAACTAAAATCTAAACCTAAACCTAAACCTAAGCCTAAACGTAAAGCTAAAAATAAAATATAAAATATAAAATATAAAATTTTCTAAAATAAAATAAATAAAAACTTAAACTAAACTTAGAAATAAAATAAACCTAAAAATAAAAAACCTAAATAAAATAATACCTAAATGTAAAATTAAAATAAAATAAAATAAAAACCAAATAAAAAAAATAAACTTAAACAAACCTAAAATAAATAAAATAAAATAAAAAAACCTTAAAAAAAATAAAACAAAAAAAAAAAATTTAAACTAAACTAAAATAAAAATAAACCTAAACCTAAACCTAAACTTAAAAAAATAAATAAAATAAAATAAATAAAATAAACCTAAACCTAAACTAAAAAATAAAATTTAAAAATAAACCTAAAATAAAAACCTAAAACTTAAACCTAAAAAAATAAAATAAAAACCTAAACTTAAACTTAAAAATAAAAAAGGAAACTTAAACCAAAAAAATAAAATAAAAATAAAGCAAAATGAAAAAAATAAACATAAACATAAACCTAAATCTTAAAAATATACTAAAATAAAAAACTTAAACTAAAATAAATAAACATAAATAAATAAAATAAACTAAATAAAAATAAAAAATAAACTAAAATAAAAAGTATAAAATAAAGTAAATAAATCAAATAAACATAAACTTACAGGTTTATATAATTTAAAAAAATACTCTAACTCGACCACCGCCTACTAAAACTAAATCCTAAACCCTAAACCCTAAACCCACACTAAACCCTAAGCTGACCCACTGCTGAAACTAAACACCACAAACCTTTCCCTAATCCACCTTCCCTAAACCATAATGTGAAACCTCCCTCCCCTAAACCCAAACCCTCCTAACCCTATAAATACAATAAAACTAATCCAAACCCTAAGCCTAAACCTAAACCATAAAGCTAAACAAAACTAAAAACCACATAATAATAAACATAATATAAACCAAACCCTAAGACCCTAGATAAATAAATAAATACATATAAAATATATAAAAAAAAATAAATAAAATAAATATAAAAACCTCAAATAAAACTAAATAAATAAATACCTCTCCTAAATAAAATAAAATAAAATAAAAATAAACTAAAATAAATAAAAATTTAATCTAAACTAAAAATGAACCTAAGAATAAAAAACCTAAAATAAAAACTAAACATAAAATAAAATAAAATAAATCTAAAATAAAATAAAATAAAAACAAAATAAAAATGTAAACTTAAGAAATAAGCTTGAAAATAAATAAAAAATAAAACCTAAACCCTAAACTAAAAGAAACATAAACCTAAAATAAAAATAAAATAAACAAAGTAAAATAAACTTAAACCTAAAATAAAATAAAATAAACTAAAATAAATAAAACCTGAACCTAAATGTAATCTTAAACTAAATAAAATAAAATAAACCAAAAATAAACCTAAATCAAAACTAAAAAATAAAACCTAAAAATAAAAACCTAAAATAAAACATATGAAACTAAAATAAAACCTAAACCTGAACTTATAAATAAACCTAAAGCGAGTAAATAAAATAAAAAATAAAACTTAACTAAAAAATAAACCTAAACTTAAACCTAAAAAAATAAACTAAAATAAAATAAAAAATAAAATAAATAAAATATATATAAATTATAATAAAAAAATAAAAAACAGTAAACTAAAATAAAAAAATATACTAAATATAAAATAAACTTAAACCGACCGATTTGCTGATTTTAAGATAAAAAATCTTAAACCCTAAATCCTAAACACTAAAATAGCTCAAAAAACAACCTTGAACCTAAACACTTGACCCTAAACCCTAAACCCTTAACCCTAAACCTAAACAAACCTAAATAAAAGTAAAATAAATAAAAAAAGTAAAAACCTAACCCTAAACCCTAAAACTAAACCCTAAAACCCAAAAAACCTAAACCTAAATCTAAAACCTAAACCTAAACCTAAATATACTAAAATAAAACCTAAACTAAAATAAATAAACATAAAATAAATAAACAAAATAAATAAAAAAAAAAATAAAAAAATAAAATAAAAATAAAAAAATTAAATTAAACTAAAATAAATAAAAATTAAATAAACCTAAACCTACCCGGTTTACTTAATTTAAAATAACAAAACCTTAAACCTAAATCAAACCCTAAACCCCCAAGCTACAACCTTAAACTTATAACCTTAAATCCTAAACCCTTAAAAACCCTAAACCATAAACCCTATACCGTGACACTAAACCTTAAACCCTAAAATCAAAAACTCTAAAACCCTAAACCCTATTAGAGATCAGGGAAATGATGGTGGATCTTGCTACTAGACAGGTTGGGGTGGTTCTTATGGGAACTGGAGAAATTGGAGAACGGTTGATCCGATCTGCTACTTATGGAGCTGTGTCTTTATAGTTTAGACGGTTCAAGTTATCTAGGGTTTTTGATTTACTCTATGTGTGCTCATTTTTTATTTATGTCATCACTTGTGTCTTAGAAAACTTGGTGTGTTACTTGGTTGATGAAATTGAAAAGAATAAATGTTGAATTTGAATTTATTTTCCATTTAAAAATAAAACAAAAAACACTAAACCTAAACTACATCTTGAACCCTAAACCTAAAACCTAACCCCTAACCCCTAAACCCTAAACCGTAAACACTAAACCATAAATCACAAACCCAAATCCCCCAAACTCTAAGTATAAAGTAACCCAAACCCAAAACCAAAATATCTAAAGTAAATAAAAGTAAAATAAAATAAAAAAAAAAACCTAAACCTAAACTAAAATATAAACCCTAAAAAATAAATCTAAAATAAAATTCTAAAAACCTTAACCTAAAAATAAAATAAATCCTAAACACCTAAAAAAAAATCAAAAAATAAACATAAACCTAGAGAATAAATAAAATAACAAAACATAAACTAAACTAAATTAAAATTATTAAACCTAAATAAAATAAATAAAAATAAAATAAATATACTAAATAAACTAAACATATCGGGTTGCACTTAATTTTAAAAAAAACCTTAAACCCTAAATCCTAAACATTAAAACCAAACCCAAACCTACAAAAACAACCCTAAACCATAAACTCTAAAAGCATAAACCTTAAAACCCTAAACCTTAAACCCTAAATCCTAAAGCCTAAACCCCAAACCCTAAACCTAAACCTAAAGTAACTAAATAAATTAAAAAATAAACCTAAAACCTAAAACATAATAAACCTAAACCCAAACTTAAACCCTATGAATGGGTAGAACCTTGATGGCAAGAACATCACCATCAACCAGGCTTAGTCTTGATCTAGTGGTGGAGGATAAGGCAGAGGCGGTGGTTATCATAGTGGTGGTGGGGGATCTGGAGGTGATGGTGGATATGGAGGTGGTGGTTGGAGCAGTGGTGGTTATGGAGGCGAGAAGAGCGACGGAGGTTATAGCCATGGTAGTGGCGGAGGGAGAGATTGGGGATATGATCGTGGATCCAGCTACTCGAAAGGCAAGCGTGATTCTGATTGGAACTGGAGAAACTGAAGAACAGTCAATCTGATCTACAACTTATGGAACTATGTCTTTATAGTAGAGACGGTTCTAGTTATCTGAGTCTTTTGATTTGATTTATGTGTGCTCATTTTTTATCTATGACACCACTTGTGTCTTAGAAAACTTGGTGTATTACTTGGTTGATGAAATAAAAAAGAAGAAATGTTGAATATGAATTTGTTCTCTATTAAAAAAAATAGATCTAAAACTCTAAACATTAAACTAAAACTAGAACCCTAAAACTAAAACCTAAAGTTAACAATTTGTTAGAGCCTTTTATTGTGATGGTGAACCTTTGTTGATCCTTTTGGATTGGACTTTTTGGTTTTTAGTGGTTGGTTGCCTACTGGCCCCTTTTGTGTTTTATTTTGTCTTACGGTGATTTTCACTACGCAACTTATGCTTCCTTCAGTTTATGGTTTTATTTTTGAGCTATTTAGTCATTTGTGGTTGCTCACCTAATTTTGCTTGGTGAGTACTTGTTGTTGGGACTTTGGCTTGAGGGCTCCTATCTTGGTTTTATTGGTTATTTCTCTATTAATTAGCATTAGTCTGGTGCTTACTGATGGCTAGTTCAGGTTTTCCCTGGTTTAGAGGTTGGATGGCTATCTAGTTAATGAATGTTGTTGGTGTTCTGACTTTATTCTAGTCTCTCTCTAGGTTATTATGATTAGTCTCTTGTGGTTTTTGCTTGGTGGTTTGGTTGCTAGCTGGTTGCTAGTTTGTTTCTTTTTGTTTAACAGTGCTAGATCTTGAATTTTATGGACTACTAGCCTTGGATGTTTGCTTGTATTAGGTATGCTGGCTATGATGGCTTTGATGTTACTCACCTCTTCTCTTTGGCTGGTAGCATTACATATGATTGTAACCCTTCTTTATAAAGTTTGGATGCTCATATTTATTGTTGACCCTTGAGATGATCCTAACTGAGCCTGAGCCTTTTCTTTATAAGCTCTCTTTTTAGCTATGACTTTTGCCTTTATAGTGTTTTGCAGATTTCTTTACAGAGGGAATGGTCATTGCTCAGTCAACCCAAGTGATGTTGTTGTGGATCTTGCTTATCTTGCTTTCTTAAAGGAATCATGAACTTCTGCTGACTCATCCTTTTACTATTTTTAGTATTTGTTTTAGTCTTACTCTGTGTCTTTTTCTATTATGCTTTTTAGGCATTGTATTTGCTGTTTTGTTTTCTTTTCTTTATCTAATGTACTTAGATGGGGGTTTACCTCTCTAAGTTTCTTGTAGCTCTGAGAGCAGTAAAATTTTAGAGCTTTACCCTTTTTAAGGATATTGTATCTTTTTTTTATGGTAATAAAATTCTAACTTTCCCAAAAAAAATCTAAATCCCTAAACCTTAAACCCTAAACCCTAAATACTAAACCCAAACCTAAACCCTTAATACTTAACTCTAAAACTTGAAACCCTAAACTTACCCTAAACCCTAACTCCAAACCCTAAATCTTAGACCCTGAAATCATAAAACCTAAAATCCTAAACCCTAAACCTGAAACCCTAAACCCTAAACCCTAAACCCTAACCCAAAATCCTAAACCCTAAAACCCAAACCTTAAAGTAAACCTAAGTAACTAAAAAAATTAAAAAAATAATCCTAAACTCTAAAACCTAAAAAACCTAAACCTTAATAATGGGCAGAACCTTGATGGTAGGAACATCACCGTCAACCAGCCTCAGTCTAGATCTAACAGTGGAGGCAAAGGTGGAGGTAGTGGTTATTGTAGTGGTGGTGGGGGAATCTAGAGGTACTGGTGGATATGGAGGTGGTGGTTATAGAGGCGGGAGGAGGGACGGAGGTTACAGCCCTAGTGGTGGAGGAGGGAGAGATCGACGATATGATGGTGGATCCCATGACTCGAGAGGTTGTGGTGGTTCTGATGGGAACTAGAAGCGAAGAGCGATCGAGATCTACTTATGAACTGTGTGTCTTTATAAGAGGCGACTTAGTTATTTAGGGATTTTCATTTGCTCTATGTGCGCTCTTTTTTTATCTATGTCATCTCTTGTATCTTAGAAAACTTAGTGAGTTACTTGGTTGATGAAATAAAAAATAAAAAATGTTGAATATGAAATTGTTCTCTTTTAAAATAAAATAAAATAAAAAACCAAAAACCCTAAACCCTAAACTAAAACCTGAACTTTATACCCTAAACCCTAAACCTACAATCCTAAACCCTAAGCCCTAATCCCAAAACCCTAAAAATCCCTAAACCCTAAACCCTAAATCCCAAGCCCTAAACCCTAAACCCAAAAAACCTAAAAACCTAAAAGTAAACATATAAAAAGAAAACCTAAATAAAATAAAAACTAAACATAAAATCAAAGTAAAATAAACATAAAATTAAATAAAATAAAACCTAAAAAAAAAATAAACTTTAAAAAAACCCTAAACCAAAATAAAATAAATAAAGAAAATAAAGTAAACTTAAACCTAAACTAAAATGAACTAAAACTAAAATAAATAAACCTAAACCTAAACTAAATAAAATAAAATAAAATAACTAAAAAATAAAACCTAAAATAATTAAAATAAAAAAACCTAAACTAAAAATAATAAAACCTAAACTAAACCTAAAAATAAAATAAAACCTAAACCAAAAATAAAATAAAAAATAAACAAATAAAATAAACCTAAACCTAAAGCTAAAATAAACTAAAATAAATAAAAATAAAATAAATAAACCTAAACCTATCGGTTTTAATTTAAAACATAAATCCTAAATCCTAAACCATAAACCCTAAACCAACCCTAAACCTACCCCAAACCCCCAAACCTAAACCTAAACCTAAACCCAAATAAACCCTAAACCCTAACCCTAAACCCCAATAACATAAACCATAAAACCTAAACCCTAAACCCTAACCATAAACCCTAAACCCTAAACTCCAAACCCTAATCCTAAACCTAAAGTAAATAAATATATTAAAAAATAAACCTAAACCTAAGCCTAAACCTAAGAATGGTATTTCCTTCTGATGGAGGTCGAGATTATTTCTAGTTGGTACTACTGAGCTTTGGTTGCCCTCTAATTTTGGTGGCTCTCTTCTCGTTCTTCCTGTGTTGGTTTTACCTTGGCCTGGCGATTGGCAAGCTTCGAAGCTTGCTTATTTGCCTTTTTCCCTAACCTCTTTTCTTCTGCGAGGGTTTATTGGCTGGTGGTTACTTGATGGCTCTAGTTTTTCCCAGCTTTTTTCCTTTAGTTTTGGCTATCTAGCATCATGATTATTGGTTGAGCCTGGACTTGGGCTTTGTTTCTTCTTGTGCTGAGTTACTATCTCTGGAGTTGTTATCTAGCATATACTTTTTTTGTTCTAGTGTTTTTTGAAGTTTTTGTTGTTTTTCTGTTTGGATGGCCCATTAGCTTGTCATTTATTTTTGTTGTTGGATGAACATGTATGTGGCTTTAGTTATTCTTGGCTTTTTTGATTTTTCTGCTGATTCTTACTGCTATGGTTGGCTGGGTGGCCTTGATGGTATTTGTCATCTTGTTGGTTGGTGAATCTACAAAATTTTTGGTTCTTTACCTTTGGTCTTTGTTTGATTTGGGTGGCTTTGATGGTGGTTATTTCTTGGTTGTTGTCTTATTTAGCTAGTTTCTTTGCACTAGTTTGGTTGGATGTTTTGCTGGTTAGTTACCTATTTAATCTTGATGATAGATACTGGAACATGGTTAGCTCTTGGCTATTGGCTATTGGGTTTAATCCAGGTAAGTTGGCTATGATGGATGGGTTGTTTCCCCTATTATCCCTTTGGCTAGTAGGACCATATGTGATTGTAACCCTTCTTCTGAAGTTCGGATGCTCGCATATCCTGTTGCCCCTTGAGATGAATGTGACTGAGCCTGAGCAATATCTAAGATTTTTATCATTTTGTTTCTTTTGTGTACTTAGCTTGTCATGATTTCTAGATGCTTATCTCTATCTTAAGTTCTTTGCAGGTTTTTGGCAGGTTTTGGGGCTGTAGGAAGTTTGTGCATCTCTTAGAAGATTTTGGATTATAGATGGCTTTGGCTGCCCTTCTTGGAATTTTGTGCTATTTCTTTCTTAATTTTTATCTTTTCTTTCTTTTTCTTTGGTTTTCTTGTAATAGGTAGGGGATTTATCTTTATAGGCTAATTGTAGCTCTTTAAGCAGTAGTTTAGAGATTTATCAACTTTAAGAACTTGTATCCCTTTCTTTTTGGCAATAAAATTCTCCCACTTTTGATTTTAAAAAAACCCTAAGAATGGATAGAACCTTAACGACAGGAACATCAATGTCAACCAGGCTCAGTCTAGATCTTGTAGTGGAGGCGAAGGTAGAGGTGGCAATTATCGCAATGGTGTTGGGGAATGTGGAGATGTTGGTGAATATGGAGGTGGTGGTCGAAGCAGTGGTGGTTATGGAGGAGGGTGGAGAGACAGACATTACTGTCGTGGTGGTGGTAGAGGGAGAGATTGGGGATATGATGGTGGCTCATGCTACTCGAGAGGCCGGGGTGGTTTTGATGGGAATTAAAGAAATTGAAAAACGGCTGATCCGATCTACTGCTTATAGGAATTATGTCTTTATAGTAGAGATGGTTCTAGTTATCTAGGGCTTTTGATTTGCTCTATGCGTGCTCATTTTTTATCTATGTCATTGCTTATGTCTTAGAAAACTTGGTGTGTTACTTGGTTGATGAATTGAAAGAAATATGTTGGAACTTGTTCTGTTAAAAATGAATAACCCAAACCTAAACCACAACTAAATGCTAAACTAAACCCTAAATCCTAAACCACCCAAACCATAAACCCTAAACCCTAAACCCAAACCTAAACCCAAAACCCAAACCCCTAAACCCTAAAACCTTAAACCCTAAATCATAAATCCTAAATCCTAAACCCTCACCTTAAACCCAAAAAAATCCTAAACTGATCCCTAAACCAAATACCCTAATCCTGCTAAACCTTAAACTAAACCTAAAAAAATAAAACTTAAACTAAACTAAATAAAGCTACAAATAAAATAAAATAAAACCTAAACTAAAATAAAATAATAAATAAAATTTTTATAAACTAAAACCTAAACTAAACATAAACCTAAACTTTAAAAGAAACTAAAAAATAAAAAAAAAATATAATAAAAACTAAACCTAAAATAAAATAAAATAAACCTAAAATAAAATAAAATTAAAACTAAATAAATAAAATAAATCGAATCTTGAACTAATAAAGACATAAAATAAAATAAAATAAACCTAAACCTAAACTAAAATAAACTAAACTCAAATAAATAAAACCTAAACCTAAAATAAACTAAACTTACACCTAAAACTAAACTAAATATAATAAAATAAATCAAAAATAAACTTAAACTAAACTAAAAAATAAAACCTACAAATGAACCTAAAATAAAAAAACCTAATCCTAAACCTAAAAATAAAATAAACCTAAAATAAAATAAACCTAAAACCTAAAACCTAAAAAACCCTAAACCTAAATAGATACCTAACTATGCAAAAATAAAATAGAGTAAAACCTAAACTAAACCTAAAATGAAAATAAAATAAAATAAAACTAATCTACATAATAAAACTAAATCAAATCACAAAATAAACCAAAATAAAAAACCTAAACTAAAATAAATAAACTAAACTAAATAAAAATAAAGCTAAATCTAAATAAAATAAAAAATAAAAGAAACTAAAATAAATAAAAAATAAACTAAATAAAACTAAATCTACCATTTTACTTAATTTTAAAAAAAAAATAGAAAAAAAAACCAAAACCCTAAACACTAAATCCTAAACCATAAACTCTGGTTAAAAAATACCCTTAAACCCTAAACCTTAAACCCTAAACCAAAAACTAAAACCTAAACCCTAAACCCTAAACCCTAAAAACATTAAATTCTAAACACTAAACCAAAACACTAAACCCTAAGACCCTAAACCATAATCCATAAACCATAAACCCTAAAACCTAAACCTAAATAAGAAAATTTAATAAAATAAAAAAAAAACCTAAACCTAAACCTAAACCTAAACCAAAAATTAAAATAAAATAGATAATAAAACTAAACTAAAATAAAATAAATGAAAACCTAAAGTAAATAAAAAATAAAATAAACCTAAAAATAAAAAAACCAAAATATAAGTAAAACTAAACCTAAAATAAAAATAAAATAAAACTAAGATAAAATAAAATAAAAATTGAATAAAAACCTAAGCCAAAAAAATAAAAATAAAAGCAAACCCTAAAAATAAATAAATAAATAACTCCTAAACCTTAAACTAAAAAAAACCTAAACCTAAAATAAAAATACAATAAACAAAATAAAATAAACCTAAACCTAAACTAAAATAAATAAAACCAAAACCTAAACTTAAAATAAAATAAACCTAAACCTAAACTTAAACTACATAAATGAAAATAAACTATAAATAAACCTAAGCCTAAAATAAAAATTAAAACCTAAAAAAAAAAGCTAAGATAACAACCTAAAACCTAAACTTAAAAGAAAAAAAATCTAAACCTAAACCTAAAAATAAAATAAAATAAAACTAAACTAAAAAAATAAACCTAAGCGTGAATTTAAACCTAAAGAAATAAACAAAATAAAAACTTAAACTAAAATAAATAAATCTAATATAAATAAACTAAACTAAATAAAATAAAATAAACCTAAATAAAAAAAAATAAAATAAAATAAATAAAATTAAACTAAATAAACCTAAACTTGGTGGTTTAATTTTAAATAAAAAACTCTTAACCTTAAACTAAAAAATAAAACCCAAAAATAAACCTAAAATAAAAACCTAAACCTAAACCTAAAAAAATAAAATAAAAACCTAAACATAAACCAAAAAATAAAAAAATAAAACCTAAACCTAAAAAATAAAAAATAAATAAAACTAAACTAAAAAGTAAACCTAAACTTAAACCTAAACCTAAAAATAAACTAAAATAAAACCTAAACTAAAATAAATTAACTAAACAAATATGATAAAATAAAAAATAAAATAAATTGAAATAAATAATCTAAATAAACTAAATAAACTAACCCCCTAAACTAAACCTAACAACTGACCTTAAACCCAAACCCTAAACTAAACCCTAAACCCCTACTCTGACCCTAAAGGCACTTAAACCTTGACCCCCCCACCATATCACCTAAACCTAAATCTAAACCCTGACCCTAAACCCTAGGCCCCCAGGCCCTAAAACCCTAAATGATGACCCAAAACCCTAAAAGTTAAACATAAATAAAAAATAAACTAAACTAACTAAAATCTAAACTAAACTAAATAAAATATAATGAGAGGTGAAAACTAAACTAAAATAAAATAAACAAGAAACTAAACAAGTCAAATAAAATAAACCTAAAATAATAAGCCTAAATAAAATAAAACTAAAGCTGAAAATAAAATAAAATTAAAACTAAAATAAAATCTAAACCTACAAAATAAAATTAAAAATAAAACCTAAAAATAAATAAAAAAATAACACCTAAAGCCTAATTAAAATAAAACTAAACCTAAAATAAAAATAAAATAAACAAAATAAATTAAACCTAAACCTAAACTAGAATAAACTAAACTAAAATAAATAAAACCTAAACTTAAACCTAAAATAAACTAAGCTTAAAACTAAAACTAAAATAAACTAAACCTAAACTTAAACTAAATAAATAAAATAAACTAAAATAAAAATGAAAAAAAATGAAACCTAAAAATAAACCTAAAATAATAGCCTAAAAAATAAAAGAAAAATAAAACTTAAACCTAAAAAATAAAATAAAAGTAAACTAAAAAATAAACCTAAAAAATAAACTAAAATAAAAAAACCTTAATTAAAATAAATAAACTAATATAAAGTAACTAACCTAAATAAAAAAGAAAAATAAACCTAAAAAAAATAAAAAATTAAATAAACTAAAATAAATAAAAAATAAACTCAATAAACTTAATAAACCTAAATATACTGGTTTACTTAATTTTTTTTATTTTAAAAAACCCTAAATGCAAAACTCTAAACTCTAAACCTACAACGCTGAACACTAAACCCTAAACCCTAAACCCTAAACCCTAAACCATTAACCTAAACCTAAACATCAAACTTTAAACCCTAAATCCTAAAACCTAAACCATTAAACTAAACCTACCCTACTTAAACCCTAAACCCTAACCCTAAACCTAAAACCCTGACTCTAAACTTCAGCACCCAACCTTAAACCCTAAACCTTAAACCCTAAACCCTAAGCCCTAAACCCTAAACCCTAAACCTAAAGTAACTGAATAAATTAGTAAAGAAACCTAAACCCTAAAACCTAGCAAACCCAAACATAAACGTAAACCTAAACTTTAAGAATGGGCATAATCTTGACGGTAGGAACATCACCATCAACCAAGCTCAGTCTAGATCTGGCTATGGAGGCAAACGCGTAGGTGATAGTTATCATAGTGGTGGTGGGGATTTATAGGTGCTAGTGGATATGGAGGTGGTGGTCGGACCAGTGGTGGTTATGGAGGTAGGAGGAGTGACGAAGGTTACAACCGTGGTGGTGGCGAAGGAAGAGATCGGGATATGATGGTGGATCCTCGCTACTTGAGAGGTTGGGGTGGTTTTGATAGGAACTGGAGAAACTAAAGAATGGTGATTATATTGCTGCTTATCAAACTGTGTCTTTATAGTAGAGATGATTCTAGTTATCTACGGTTTTTGATTTGCTTTATGCATGCTCATTTTTTTATTTATGTTTAGAAAACTTGGTGTCTTACTTGGTTGATGAAATCAAAAAGAAGAAATGTTGAATATGAATTTGTTCTATTTTAAAATAAAATTAAAAAAAACTAAAAACACCAAACCCCAAACTAAAACTTGAACCTTAAACCTAAAACCTAAACTTTAAACCCTAAACCCTAAACCATAAAACCCTAAACCCTAAACGCTAAACCCTAAACCCTAAAAAGCTAAAAACCTAAGCCTAAATGAAATAAAATTTAAAATAAAATAAATAAATAAACCAAAAATAAAATAAAATTAAAAAAATAAAATAAAATTAAAACCTAAATTAAAACCTAAACCTAAACCTAAAAAGAATATAATATAAAAAATAAAAACTAAAATAAAATAAATAAATAAAACCTAAAATAAACTAAAACCTAAATAAATAAAACTGCTAAACATAAAATAAGTAAATAAAAACCAAAATAAAAATAAAACCTCACTTTAAAGAATAAATAAAAACCTAAACCTAAATATAATAAAATAAAACTTAAACTAAAAAAAAATAAAATAAAAATTAAAATAAACTAAAAAAAATAAACCTAAACCTAAACCTAAACCTAAAAATAAACTAAATAAACCTAAACAAAAAAATATATAAACCTATTAATAAATAAACTAAATTAAATAAAATGACCACAAATAAAATAAAAAAATAAATTAACTAAATGAACTAAATTAACTACAAATTTTTTTTAAAACTGACCATAAACCTAAACCCTAAACCCTATCCTAAACTAAACTGCTAAACCCTAAACCCTAAACTCAAATCACCCAAATCATAAACCTACCAACTATAAACTAACCTCACTAAACCCTAAACTTAAAACCACTCTAAATCTCTAACCCTAAATAAAACTCTAAAGCCCTAAAACCTACTGGACCTAATCCCTGATCAAAATCTAACCTACCAAACCCTACCTAAACCTTAAACTAAACCATCATAACCCACTCTAAACCCTAAACACTAAACCTAAACCTAAAGACTAAATACATTAAAATAAACCTAAACCTAAACCTAATAAATAAATAACCTAAACCTCTAATAAACTAGGCAACATCTGAGCCACTTTGGT
This sequence comes from Cymbidium sinense, assembly GCA_021442155.1. Classification (NCBI taxonomy): domain Eukaryota; kingdom Viridiplantae; phylum Streptophyta; class Magnoliopsida; order Asparagales; family Orchidaceae; genus Cymbidium; species Cymbidium sinense. The sequence goes on from CM038214.1 coordinate 140,762,795, forward strand.
TCTTAAAAAAATAAGATAAAACCATAAAACCATAAACCCTACACTAAACCCTGACCCTAAACCCTAAACCTTGATCTTAACCCTAATAATGAGCCTAGGCCCTAAACCCTAGGCCCTACCAAACCTAAACTACCCGGAATGAGCCTAAACCCTACTACCCCACCCTACCACAAACCCTGAGCCCAAAACTTCTGAGTTTCCCTAAACCCTAAATGCTACCTCCCTAAACCCTATGACCCTGACCCTCAAACCCAACCAAACCCAAACCTAAACTCCCTACCACCCTGGGCCCTACTAAACCTCCTAAACCTAAACCTACATACCCAGCCAACTACCTGGGCTAAACCTAAATCCTGGAGCCCAAACAAATCTAAACTGAGCTTATCATAAAACCTAATAATAAACCTGGGCCTGGGCTAGGCCTAAAATGACTGAGCCTACCCTGAAACAAGGCTACCTGACTGATCATGAGGGACAGGCCCTGGGCTAAGGCCTGAGTCTGGGCTAGGCCTGGGCTGGCCCGGCCAGGCAAGGCCCCAGCCCCAGGAGCTGACTGAGATCCTGGGGCCCTGGGTGAAGAGGCTACTGGGCCCTAGATGGGCCCTGGGCCTGAGCCTGGGCCTGGGCCCTGGGCCAGGAGCCCTGGGCTGGGCCCAGGCCTGGGCTGACTGGGCCATTTCTGGAGCTCTGACTGGGCTGAGCCCCAGTCCTGGGCTCCTAGGCCCTGGGCCTGGGCCTGGGCTGGGCCCTGGGCCCAGGCCTGGGCCTGGGCTGGATCTGTGCCCTAGGCCTGGGCCCTCTATCTGGGCTGACTCTGACTGACCCCAGACTGGGCTAAAAACCACAATGAACTAAATAAAATCCTAAACCTAAACTAAACCCTAAAACCTAACCTAAACCTAAACTGACCTAAACCTAAAACTTAAACTTAAACCCTAAACCTAAACCCAACCCTGAAGCTAAAAACTTAACTAACCCAAATTAAATTAGGCTAAACCCTAAATTAAACCCAAACCCAAAAAAATACACTAAGCCCTCTTCCTTCTACCTAATTTCCATTTCTCTCATTTCCACTTGTATTTTACACGTTTCTCCATTCCTTCTTAAATCACTAGTTGATTACGTGTCTTCATTAGAGTGACACTGAGGCTTGGCATCTTCCCTGATGATTCCTTGGGGAAAACCAAAGGATCCTATGGATCTTGCTAGGGCATCAACTAATTTGGCTTCAACTGCTTCATAATCATTCAAAGAAATTCTAGTTTGGATTTCACTCTCTAATATGCAAATTCATTTTGTTAACCATCAATTCCTTTTTTATTGTGGATAATTTATTTGGTCAGTTGTTGCAAATTAAACGACTACGAAATCTCATCTTTCAATGGATAGAATCCTTATTAAATTGGATATTACCAAGAAATAGCCCAAATAAATCTGGTTGGGATCTAAAAATTATGATTACATGCAAAGAATTGAATTTTAGAATCTCCATATCTTTTGTTCTCACTATAAAATCCACAAGCATGATAATTCAAAATGTTTCATTATTCATCCTCACCTAAAAAAGAAAATCCTATTAATGAAACTTGTATTCCAAACCTTAGGTTGATCATTCTTAAATATCAAAAAGCTACTTTAGAAAAAAAAAGGAATTTTTTTAATGTTCCTAATAAGGTTATTTTACCTCTTACTTGTTGTATGAAATTGAAGGCTTCTAATATGAACAATTATAATTTTTCTAGACTTTTAGATGATGATTCTATTTCCTTGATTCAATCCCTGCATCCTTGACAGCTTTGGTTGATGAAAATAAAGCTTTGATTGAGAATATAAATGAAGATATTAATGTTATGCATCACTCAATTTCAATAGAGAATATAGGTTTAATACCTCAGGATAATTAGGTTGAAAAAATTGATTCTATTTTCCAGATTCAGGATGATTTAAATTCTCATAAAGATTTGGCTTTGTCAATAATTTTGGTCATGAAGAGGAAGGACTTGGTGTTCACACTTGCCTCTTAATAAAAGTGTTTCTACTCCCTCTCTTGCTATTCCTGATGTTCATTTGGCTTTAATAAATGTTAATGTCTTGGAAAAAGGAGAACTCATTTCTAATCAGAAGATTTCTCCTAAATCTGTGACTAATGTTGCTAAATCTTTCTCAGATGATGATTATATGGGAAAATAAAATGGTTTCCAAACTTATCATGCTAAAAGAGAAAAAATGTTAAAAATTTCCCTCCCAAATTGCTAAGAAACACTTGATAGGCTACGACCTCCCTCTCCTCTCTTAATTAAAGTTTTCTTAACCCCTTTTTATTTCTTTATGTTTAATTTTATTGTTTGGAATGTTAGAGAGATCAGTACCATCTATATTCATAATCGTATTAGAAATTTTTGTTGTATACATAATATTTCATTGCTTATTTTTTCTAGAGCCTCTTTTTGATGCTAACAAAATTAACCATGTTGCTAGAATGATCAGTTTCAACAAATTTTTCTCTAATGTAAATAATAAGATTTGTTATTTTTAGAATAACTTTGTAGAGGTTTCTATTCTTGATGATTTTAAATAAGTATTTAATGCCCAAATCTTCTATGGTGATTATTGTGTTTTGGGCTTAGATCTGGTAGAAATCTTCTTTGGGATAATTTGAGGAATTTTGCTACCTTTATCAATAAACCTTGGTTTGTAGGTGGTGATTTCCACTATTTATTCACTTAATGAAGTGGTGGTTGCTCTCTAATATTCATTCCATGGAAGAATTTTTTAATATGATCCTTGATTGTAATTTGATTGATATTGGTTTTAAAGGTTCTAATTATACTTGGCAAAACTCTAGACTTTGACAAAGGTTGGATCAGATTCTTTTTAATACTCATTGGATTACTCAATGGTATATTACTTCTATCGATCATTTAAGTAGAACTTTCTCTGATCATGCTCCTCTTTTGGTTTCTATTAAAGATAATTCTAATAGATTAAAAAATTTCTCTCTTTTTAGATTTCAGAATATGTACATTCAGTATATTGATTTTTTTAATGTTGTGGCTAACAATTAGAAAGCTCCTTTACATCTTGATAATTCGATTATGGGAATGAATAGACTTTGGTTTAAGCTTAAAAGACTTTAGAAAAATCTAGGTCGGTGGAAAAAGTATTATTTTAATAACCTTTTTACTAATATCAAAGATATGGAAAAAATGGTTAGTGATATTGAAGTCTCTATTATGTTTGATCCTTCTAAGATTAAGGACTTGACTGAGCTGAAAGATAAACTTGTTAATTTTTAAAATATGGAAGAGACTTATTGGCGTCAACAAGCTGCTAGTAAAGTTATTGTGGATGGTGACAGGAATTCTAGGTATTTCCATGCTTTAGTTAATAAAAAGAGAGGTTTAAATAATATTCAAAAATATTAAAGATGGCAATGTAGAATGGATTATGGAGAATAATGATATTAAGGATTCAGTTATTAATTACTTTAGAAATATGCTTAGTAAGAGTTGCTCTTATGAAGCTATTTCTAAATCGCACTTAATTCCTTCTATTATTACCAATGTTGATAATGATTTCCTTACTATTGTGCCTAATGAAGATGAAATTTTTAAAGTTATTAATAGCATGAACATAGATTCTGTTGCTGGTCCGAAGGGTTTCACTACTCAATTTTTTTAAAAATGTTAGTTTATTATTTAAAATGATTTGATTGAGGCTATGGTTGATTTTTTTTAATGGTAATCCTTTTCCTAGATATTTTTCTAACACTTCTATTGTGCACATACCTAAGAAAGATAATCTGGACTATTGGAGTGATTTTAGACCTATTAGTCTTTGCACCTTCTTCAATAAGCTGGCTTCCAAGATTCTTGCCAACAGGCTTAGTCCTTTACATCATATGATTATCTCTCTAAATAAAAACTAGTTTTGTTAGAGGTAGATCTATTTCTAATAATATTTTACTTGCCCAAGAAATAATTCATGATTTAGATGCTAAGACTACAGGTGGAAACATTCTTTTCAAATTAGATATTACAAAAGCTTTTGATAATATCTCTTAGGATTTCCTTTTCTATATTCTGAATTTATTTGGGTTTTTTGATAAATTTATTTTTCTTATTAAAAATTGTATTAATAAAGCCTGGTTTATATTTTGCTTAATGGGGTAGCTTTGGCCTTCTTTCCTTCTTCCCATGGCTTTAGATAAGGGGATCTTTCATCTGCTACTCTATTTATTACTAGTGTTGAGTACTTATTTAGGAGCATCAATGAGTTATTCTTAAATAATCCTAGTATGTACTACAAAACTTTTGGTGGTCTTCTTGTTTCCCACTTAAGCTTTGTAGATGATTTTATTATTTTTTGCAATGCTTCTATTCATCATATCAAGAACCTCAAGATTTTGTTAAATAAATTGGTATGGATAGTGGTCTTTCTATCAATGATAATAAAAGAAATTTCATTACTTCTTCGAGTATCTCCAATAATAAAATTAATCAAATCCTACATATCACTAATTTTAAACATCAACACTTACCTTTTAAGTACTTGGGTGTTCCTCAATTTAAAGGTCCAAAATAATCCCATCTTTTTGATGAGTTAATTCAAAAAAGTTTAAATAAATATTTTTTTGGGAATTCCATTTGCTTTCCTTTGGTGGTAGGCTCACTATTCTTAAGAGAACTCTCAATTATATGCCTCTTAATTTGATTCAAACTATTATTCCCAGTAATTCTACTCTTATTAGAGTTGATTGCTTTTTTAATAAATATTTTTGGGGATCGAATAATTATATTAAATGAATGCATTAGACATCCTGGCATTAATGTTGTGGTCCTTTGGGTGAAGGTGGTCTTGGTTGCAAACCTATTTGTGAAGCTATGACTGCCTTCTCTCATATGCTCTGGTGGAATTTTAGAAAGAATGATAGCCTTTGGGCTAAGTTTATGATGAAAAATTATTTCCAAGCTAAACACCCTCTTATCTATGCTTATAAAGTTGGTGACTCTCCAATTTAGAAAAGGCTTTGCTCCATTAAATGGGTTGTTGAATCCTTAATATCTTGGGGTATTCATTTGAGTTCTTCTTTTTTTTTTGGCAAGATAATTGGATTGGCAATGGCTCTATTGACTCCCTTTTATCAACACACTCTACTGCTACTATCAAAGTTAACTTTTTTTGGCTTAATAACAATTGGAATAAAAACAAACTTGAGAACTACATTCCTATTTCTCTTTTTAACAAGTTTTGCCACATTGCTATCCTTTCTAATAAACCTGATCAAATTCTTTTCAAGCTCCCTTACAATGGTGATTTCATTCTTAAAGAGGTTTGGAATTTTATTAAAAGTAAACAAAACACCTCTAATGTTTTCATTAAACTTTGGAACAATATCATTCCCATTTCTTATTCTATTTTAGCTTGGAATTTTGAATAACTTCATTCTGTAGATTCTTGCTCACGGCTTAAAGGGTTTTATTTACCTTCCAAGTGTTGTTGTTGCTTTCATATTGAAAATGTTAATCATGTTTTTGTCAATAGTTCTATTGCTTCCGAACTTTGGATATGGTATGATGGTTTATTTAACTCTAACTATTTTCATGGCTCTCTTTCATTATATCAACTCCTTGAAGTTTGTTTCCATAAAACTATGAAAGGTCATATGAAAGTTTTAATTGCTATTACCCTTATTTGGTTCATTTCGATGGATAGAAATGATGCTAAATATCAAGGCATCCCTATGAACCATAAAAGTATCCTTGCTAGAACTAAAGAAAAAAATTCATGCTTTGTTTATTGCAAATTTAATTAGCAATCTTTATTTTAGAGGTTATAAATTTATGGCTAAAAATTTGGGTATCACTTTGCATGATGACCCTTCTTACAAGAGTATTAGGATTATACATTGGATTAAGCCTAAAGATAATTTTATTAAGATCAATACTAATGGTTCTATTTTCCTAAAAAAATATTATTGTGGTGGAAATCTTAAGGATTCTAATGGTACTGCCATTTGTTCTTTTTCCTAACCCCTCAAAGCTTGTACTACCATTTGATGCACTTCTTTTACTTGATGCTCAATACTAATAAAATGGGGAATGATGACTTATTTTATCTTCATAATCACACTAAAATTCTTCTTTCTTAAGTTTGCTATAAAATTTCTCACATTCTTCATGAAGGTAATGCTTATGCTAATTTCCTGGCTAATTTGGGAATTTGGTGATGAGCTCACTTTATTTGTTAACCATAGCTTACTTTAGCATCGCATGAATGCGGTCAGGATAACTGGTACCTTACCTCAAATTTTAACTTTTGGCTATTTTGTTTATCATATTGATATGGTGGTTTTATTCAATCTATTTTTTTCTCTTATGTTGTTTTGTTTTTTTGTATTTTTTTTTTTTTTTTGCTTCCCTCACTAGGAAATGGTTTTACTATTTTTCTTTAAGGTTATGGTCAATCTAACTTTATATGAAAGTTACCTAGTTGGTTTTAGTTTATTTCTAAACTTATACCCCATTCCTCTATACCCCATTGTATAGTTGACTGACCCTTATTTGGGTCGTAGTGGTGCTATTTTTAATTTGTGTTCCTATCCTCTAAGACTGGTGGTTTTCTTTCTATGGCTCATGCTGCTTCTTTTATCACACAGCTAGTGATGTTTTGGGCATGTTCTATTGGGTTGTGGTTATGCCTGATATTGGCCTGCCCCTTATACTAATTGGTGTTGGGTTTGCCTCTAGTTTTGCTGGAAGTTACCTTATTTGAATTGGATATTTGGCTACTATGGTTGGTTCTTGAATTCTACTATTTACTTATTCCATCTGCTTGACTATTTTGGGTGGTAATTTTTTCATGGCTACTATTGGTCTCTTCTGGTTTGTCTTAGGTTGGGGCTTGTTCGTGGTTGCTATTCTCCTTTCTTGGTTTCATTTGGGGTCTTCTGCTAGTTGGTTTTTCCCTATGCCTTGTGGATTGGAGGGATCTTTTTTCTAGTTGTTGCCTTTTTATTTTCTCTTTTATGCTGATTGTCTACTCTATAGGGTTTGGAAGGGGCTTTATTTGCCTCTAGCCTTGTTCCTTTCCTTGCTAATTGGCTACTTGTTGTTGGGTGGTTCTCCTTAGGCTTTTCTGCCTTGGTTTTTTGTCTATTTGAGTGACTACCAATTTTGTTTCTTGGCTTTTTGGGAGATCTCTTGGTGGGTTGTGTCTATGCATTGTTTGCTTTTTCCCCTATTTTGGGCTTTGAATTTGGTTAACCTCTTATTTTGGTTGGTCGCTCCATTTAATCGAATTGGAACTTCTACCATTGTGGTTATTGTTGGGTGCCTAATGGTCTCTTCAGATTTGCTTAGCTTTGGTATTTTTCAATTCTTTTGGTTGTTTTCCTAGTTTGGTTTTTTTGGTTGGTAGTTTTGTTTATTGATTGGTATGAGGATAGCTTTGTGGTTCTTTTTCATCCAAACTGGTTTCTATTTACTAGAGGAGATGGTTGTATTATTTTTATCTATGCCTATTGGTTTGTTAGCTCTATGACCTGGATTGGTCTGTTTCCTAAGGTTGTGGCTCTCTAGCTTGGTGTCTTGGGATTGGATGTTATCTTGCCTCGGATGCTTGTGCCTTGGCTTGGTGTCTTGGGATTTAGGTTGGCTATTGGTATTGAAACCCTCTAGTTTATTTTGCTCTCTATTTCTTGATATTTTCCTGTTGGCGGTGGTGTTCAATTTGCTATTTTTATTGCTACCTTAGTGGTGGTTTTGATGGTAATTTATGGATGCTCTCTTGGTCTCCCTATGGCATTCCTCTATCTGGTCCTATTTATCTTCTACTATTTTGCTATTTGGGTGAAATTTTTGCTCTTGGATTTGGATTGCTATTGCTCTAGAGATAGTCGTGAGTTGTTGTTATGCCTTTGGGACTATTTCATTGGGTTATGTTGTTACCGTAAATCATGCAAACTACTCTATTTTGTGTTTCTCTTCCTTTTCATGGTGGCTTTGGTGGAGTTATTGTTTGGTTTTTCTAGCTTGGATATTAATCCTACTATAACTTCTGGGTTGTTGGCTTTATGTGATTGGTATGTTGTGGGCTTTGGTTGATTTGTTGGCTGCTAGCTGGTTACTTTCTCTGTTGGTTTGGTGCAGGACCTAAATCACCATGGACTATTTTGTCTTGGATGGTTTGCTTATATCAGGTATGTTGGCTATGTGGCCTTGATGTTTTCTCATATCTTCTCTCTGGTTGGTAGCATTACATATGATTGTAACCCTTCTCAGGAAGTTTGGATGCACATATTTATTGTTTCCAGTTAAGATGATCTTAACTAAGCTCGAGTCTTCTCTTTCTTAGTCTCTTTTAATTGTTTACTCTATTCTTTTCCCTTTAGCTATGATTATTGCCTTTGTAGTGTTTTGTAGAACTCTTTTGTAGGTTGTAACTTTACAAATGGAATGAGCTTTACTCAGTTAACTCAAGTGTTGTTGATGTGGATCTTGCTTATCTTGCTTTCTCAGAGGGATCAAGAGCTGTTGCTGACTAGTCTTTTTACTAATTTCATGAGTTGTATTAGTCTTATTGTGTGTCTTTTTCTCATATGCGTTTTAGCTATTGTATTTGTTTTTGTTTTTCTTTTGTTTTTTTTCCCTTTACTATTGTACTTAGATGGGGGTTTACCTCTTTAAGTTTGGGAGTGTGAGAACTGAGCTTTACCCCTAATGGACATTGTATATTTTCCTTTATGGTAATAAAATTCCAACTTTTCCCAAAAAAATGCTAAAACCTAAAACCTACAACCCTAAACCCAAAACCTTAAACCCCAAACCCTAAACCCTAATCCCCAAATCCTAAACCCTAAACCCTAAACACTAAACCGTAAACCCTAAACCCTAAGAACCTAATAACCTAAACATAAACTTAATAAAACCTAAAAATAAAACAAATAAAAAAAATCTAAACCTAAACAAAATAATAAAATAAAATAAAAACCTAAACTAAAACCTAAACCAAAAAATAAAATAAAATAATAAATAAAAACTAAAGTAAAATAAAATAAATAAAAACCTAAACTAAACTAAAAAAAATAAAGTTAAAAATAAAAAACCTTAATAAAATAAAGCTTTACCTAAAATAAAAATAAAATAAACCTAAAATAAAATAAAATAAACATTAAATAAAAACATAAACCCAAAAAATAAACCTAAAAATAAATAAAAAATAAAACCTAAACTCAAAACTAAAAAAATTTAAACTTAAAATAAAAATAAACTAAACTAAATTAAATAAAACCTAAACCTAATCCTAAACCTAAAATAAACTAAGCCTAAACCTAGAACTAAACTAAATAAAATAAAATAAACTAAAAATAAACCTAAACCTAAAATAAAAAATAAAACCTAAAAATAAATCTCAAATAAAACCCTAAAACCTAACCTTAAAAAATAAAATAAAAACCTAAGCCTAAACCTAAAATTAAAAAATAAAACCTAAACCAAAAAAATAAAATAAAAATAAAGCTAAACTAAAAAATAAACCTAAACCTAAACCTAAAAAAAATAAACCAAAATAAAAAAACCTAAACTAAAATAAATAAACCTAAAATAAATAAACTAAACTAAATAAAAATATAAATAAACCTAAATAAAAATAAAAAATAAAATAAATTAGAATAAATAAAAAATAAATTAAATAAACCTAAACTTATGAGTTTACTTAATTTAAATAAAATAATTAAATAATTAAATATAAAAAGCTTAAATGCTAAACCCTAAATGTTAAACCCTAAACCCTAAACACCAAATCCAAAGAAACCCTAAACCCTAATCTCTAAACCCTAAAACCTAAAATCCTAAACCCAAAAACCCTAAACCCTAAACCCTAAACTAACCCAACCCATAACTAAACTAAACCCTAACCTAAAAAGCCTAAACACTAAACCCTAAACCTAAACCCTAAACACTAATCCAAAACCCTAAACCCTATAACCCAAAACCCTAAAATTCTAAACCCTAAACACTAAACCCTAAAAACCTAAACCTAAATCAAATTGAAAAATAAAACCAAAACCCAAAAAATAAATTTAAAATTAAAATAAACTAAAAAATAAACTAAAACCTAAACCTAAAATAAAAAAATAAAATAAAATAAAAAAACCTAAAGTAAAATAAATAAATCTAAAATAAATAAACTAAACGAAATGAAAATAAAAATAAACATAAATAAAAATAAAAAAATAAACCAAAATAAATAAAAAATAAACTAAAGAAACTAAATAAACCTAAGCCTATCGGTTTACCTAATTTAAATAATAAATAAAATAATAAATAATAATTAAATAAAAAAACCCTAAATAACCAAAACCTGAAATCCTAAACCTTAAACCCTAAATCCTAAACCATAAACCCTAAACACCCTAAACCCTAAATCCTAAACCCTAAATCCTATACCCTAAACCCTAAACCTTAAACCTAAACCAAAACCTAAACCTAAACCCTACACCTTAACCCTAACCTTAACCCAAAACCCTAAACCCTAAACCCTAAATCTAAACCCTAATTAACCCTAAACCTAAAACACTAAACCCTAAACCATAAACCCTTAACCTCAAACCCAAACCATAAACCCTAAACCCTTACCCCAAACCCTAAAACCCTAAACCCTAAAACCTAAGCTAACCATAAACCCTAAGATGACCCTAAACCATGAACGTCATGATCCTTTTTTTGTCCAACACCACCCTAGGCATGCTCTGGAAATTTCTAATTCCCCTGTGGAGATGCATCTCAGTTGTGCTTTCTCCTATGGTTTTCTTGGCTCTCTTCCATCTCGGTGGCCTTACTTGGCTTTCATTCTCACTTAACATGTGTTTTTGTTGATCATGGCTACAATCTCTATTTCCCCTTAGGGAAACCCAGATACTTCTGTTGTGATAGTGAATGTTTCTGACCCCTTGGGAGTCACTGGATCCAACCCCTTGCTGGCTTCTAAATCCTTCAAAGATGTTCTTGTGGGTAACATCAACTGCATGGGTGAGTCACTTGATCTTATCTCTACTTCCCTCCAGGGTGTACCCATAATTTTGTGTGTGGATTCAATGGTGGAAAGGCTTGCATAATCTTTTGAATTTATATTAGTGGGCAAATTTACATTGTGGCATCCTACTATGGAGAATATTACGTCTTTTTTTCATAGTTTGAAGCCCTCTGGTATTTTTTTTTGTTGGATTGATAGACTCTCACCATGTTTTTATTTAGCTTTCAAAAGACTTAGATTATTCTTGGGTTTTCTCTAGATGATCGTATTTTGTGTTCAACTGTTAGATACGAATGTTGAAACGGATGCCTTATTTTGATATTAAGGAGGAGTCTCCTTTTGTTCCAGTTTGGATTTCTCTTCCCAATTTATATGTTCATTTCTTTAATCCTGAATTCCTCTTTGTCATGGGTGGGTTGTTCATCCTCTCCAAGTGGATTAGACCGTGCCATCTATTGCTCGATACTAGTTGAGTTGGATATATCTAAAAAATATCCAAAGGAAATTTGACTAGGATCGAGAAATATGATATTTCCAAAAGTGGATTTTGAGATTTCCTATTTTTTATTCTCATTGCAAAATTCATGGCCATGGGATTTCAGATTGCTTTGTGGTTCATCCACACCTTAAGAAAAGTTCTACTGTGCATCCTAAGTCAGATCCCTCTCTTAAGGTTCCCTTGGTTAAACCATAAAATGTTGTATTATCTGATATCTCCTTACCTAAATCTGAGGGCCATTGCCTTGAGCTTCCTATTCCTCAATCTGACAGCACTGCTCAATAGGATGTCACCCTTGCTAACAAGGATGTTGTCCCTTCTGATGAGTTTGTACATTTGAACCACAATAATAATGTCAATAATGTAAATAATAATAGTTTTGTGAAACTTATGGATGATGACTCTCTATCAAATGATTCTATTCTAGCCTCTTTGCCACCTTTAATTAAAGAAAATGTGATTCCTCATGAAGGAATGCCTGGTGTACAAAATTTGGAGAAAGCTTCTATTTTAGGTACTTATGCTTTAGGTGGCTCTAATCCTTCTTGTGCTTCTTTATCTAAGTTTGAACTGATTTCTAATCCTATTTTACAACATAACCATGATTTGGAAGAAGGTGAACTATCCTTCAATGTTATTTTCAATGTGCCTCCCTTTTCCAAGCAATTCTCTAATCAATCCTTATTAGATGGTGATGTTGTGGATATGGCCAATAAATTTTAGATAATTTTTTGAAAGAAAAATAAAGCTTCTAAACCTAGAGTTCCTAACTTTGTTAGAGTTACTAGATCTGGCTCCTCTACCCAAAATAAATGGTTTCCTTCCTTATCTAGAATGCGAGAGGGATTGGTACCCTCTCTGTTAGAAATAGAATCAGTAACTTAGTTCGCTCTCATAACATTTCCTTTTTGGCTATTTTGGAACCCTTTATTGTCCCTTCTAACATTGCTTCTATTGCTAAAATGATTGGCTTTGGTAATTTTTTTTTGCTAATTTGAGCAATAAAATATGGGTTTTTTGGAATAGTCCCTTTGTTTTACAAGTTATATAGGATTTACCCTAGGTTTTAAATGTTAAAATTACTTATGAAAATTGGTGTGGCTTTGGGTCTTTTATCTATGCCCCTTGTAATAAGAATGGTAGAAGACTTCTTTGGGAAGATCTTGTTAGTTTCTCTTCCTTTGTGAATGCTCCTTGGTTTGTCGGTGGGGACTTTAACATTATATCTTCCTCTTCTGAACTAGTTGGTGGTAATGCTCCTAACTTATTTTTCATGGAGGAATTCAATAACATGATCCTTGATTGTCATCCTGATATTGGCTTTACCGGGTCTCATTTCACTTGGAACAATCAGACTTTGGCAAAGATTAGATAGGTCCTTTTAACAATTGTGGATCAACTTTTCCTATTACTTGTTGAGCATCTCAGTAGAACCCTATCAAACCATTCTCCCTTGATGATCATTATAAATGTTAATGCTACTAAACCCTCCTCTCATATCCCATTCTGAATTCAAAATATGTGGCTTATGGATGATGGATTTATGGATGTGGTTGCTAGCAATTGCGGTGAACCTCTCCATCCTGATGATTCTATTTTTAGGATGACGAGATTGTGGTTCAAATTAAAAAGGCTTAAATAATTCCTTAATTTGAGGAACAAACACTATTTCAAAACCTTTTGTTAATATCAAAGAAATAGAACATGAGGTTATAGTTTTAGAAGACGTTATAGTTAATGATCCATCTAAAAATTCCTTATTAACTCAAGCCAAAAATAGGTTAACATGTTACCAAGACATGGAGGAGACCTATTGTGCGGCAAAAAGTATCTATAAAATGGAAATCTGATGGTGAGCGAAATACCAAATACTTCCATTCCATAGTTAAAAAGAAAAAGATGTTAAATCACATTAATAAAAATTAAACTAATGATGGTGTCTGGTGTACTGATAACAAAGAGCTTATTGATTCTATCATTTCATTTTTTACTGAGCTCCTCAATAAAAATGTGACTTATGATAAGATTTCCTTGCTTGAAGTTATTCCTAATCTCATTTTTGAGGAAGATAACAACATGTTTATTTCATTACCATCTGAATCCAAAATTTTAAACATTTTGCAAAATATACTACAGATTCTGTGGCTGGTCCTGATGGATTTATTATCTTATTTTTTCAAAAATGTTGGTATATCATTAAAGAGGACTTGATTAAAGCTATTCTTGATTATTTCAAGGGAAGTATCCTCCCCAAATATTTTGCTTGCACTTTCATTATTTTAATCCCTAAAAAAGAAAATCCTAAACTTTAGAGTGATTTTAGGCCAATTAGTCTTTGTTCCTTTTTTAATAAACTCATCTCTAAGATTTTGGCTAAAAGATTAAGTATTCTGCTTCCTAAAATTATCTCCCCCAACCAAATAGGTTTTGTTAAAGGGCGATCTATTTCTGATAATGTTCTTTTAGCCCAAGAGATGATCAATGATTTAAATGCCAAAGTTCATAGTGATAACTTGATCTTTAAGTTGGACATTTCCAAAGCTTACGATAACATTGGTTAGGCTTTCCTATATATATTTTTGGCTTTATTTGGATTTTCAAGTCAATTTATTACTTTAATTAAGAATGGTATTGAGAATTCTTGGTTTTCTTTACTTATTAATGGTGAAGTTCATATTTTTTCTTCTTCTCATGGGCTAAAGGGGATCCTTTTCTCCTCTTTTCATTATTGTATGGAATATCTCTCTAGAAGTATTGAGCGATGTTTTGTAAAATGCATAACATATTATAAACTAGGGTGGCTTTCCCATTTCCACCTCGCCTTTTGATGATTTCATTATATTTTGCAATGGTTCTATTCTCTACATTAAAAAAATTATGTAAGTTCCTTACTGCTGTGGGAAAGTGGTTTGAAAATTAATCGACAAAGTTGTTTTATTTCTAGCTCATCTATTTCCTTATCTAAGATTAATGCTATTAAGAATATTATGCGCATCAAACCCCTCTATCAAGTGTCTAGGTACTCCTTTATATCGAGGAACAAAAAGATCTTCTTTATTTGATGAAGTTATTCAAAAAATAAATAAGAAAACTTCCTCTTAGGAGTTCCACTTACTTTCCTTTGGTGTTAGACTTATCCTGTCAAAAGTACCCTTTGCTCTTTGCCTTTGTATCTTTTGTCCACTATTGTGCCTACCCGCTCTATTATTAAAAGGATAAATAGACTTATTAACAAAAATTTTTGGGGTTCTACCTCTTCTTCTAGGAAAGTTCATTGGGCTAGTTGGCATAACTATTGTGGGCCTTTTAATGAAGGTGGTTTGGGTTGCAAAACTTTAGAAGACTCCATTAAATATTTTTTTCATACAAAATGTGGGATTTTAGAAATAACCATAGTATGGTCTCAATTTATACTTGCTAAATACTATAAGGAAACACCCCTTGTACTTTCAAATCTGGGGACTCTCCAGTGTGGAGAAGACTTTGTAACATCAAGTGGAATGTTAAGAATCTTATCTCTTGGGGTGTTAATTTGGGCTCCTTCTTCTTTTGGCAAGACAATTGGCTGGGACAAAGTTCTATTAATTCTTTGCTTAATACTTATTCCACAGTGAGGCTTAAGATTAATCAGTTCATTACTCAAAATAATTCGGGTGTGGCTTAATTAATTCCCATTATCCCTAATGTGATAGTTGACAAAATCCTTACAATTTGTCCCTTACCTAATAAATCTGACAAAATTCTCTTCAAAAATTCCTCCTCTTGAGATTTTGTTTTGAAGGATATTTGGCATTCTTTCAGACTTAAAACTCAAGAGTCCTTGGTTTTCACTAAAATCTGGAATATTTTTATCCCTACCTCCTTTTAGATTTTAACTTGGCGCATTCTAAAGCATTACATTCTTGTTGATGCTACCCTTTAAAAAAAGGCTTTCACCTCCCCTCTAACTGCCAATGGTATTTTCACATTGAAATTGTTGATCA
Source organism: Cymbidium sinense (assembly GCA_021442155.1). Taxonomy (NCBI): domain Eukaryota; kingdom Viridiplantae; phylum Streptophyta; class Magnoliopsida; order Asparagales; family Orchidaceae; genus Cymbidium; species Cymbidium sinense. Next base: position 140,778,311 of record CM038214.1, read on the forward strand.
TGTGTTCATGAATGGCCCTATTGCTATTAAGTTTGTAGTTGGTATGATAGTATGTTTAATACTTTGCATTTCGATGGATCATTTTCTATTATGCAACTTCTTAAAACTTAGGCCAAGTGAAAGTTCTAGCCACTACTCTTCTGTGGTATATTTGGTTAGAATGAAATGATGCTAAGCATCATGATATACCTATGAACTATCAACGTATTATTGCTAGAGCCAAATGTAAAATTATGTGTCTTTATAAAGCTGATCTTCTTACTTCCTTTAATTTTAAAGGGTACAAATATATGGCCTTTAACTTTGGGATTAATCATCCTTCTTGTGGAATTGCTCCTAACCATAAAATTATATACTGGATGAAGCCTAATTATCATGTCATTATGGTTAACAATGATGGCTTGGTTTCTAATGGATTTTATGGTTGAGGGGGTATTTTAAGAGATTATAGTGGTCAGATTATCTCTACTTTTGCCGCACCTTTAGAACCCTATTCTGTATTATTTGCTGAGCTTAAAGGTCTGCACTATGAGATTTTTGTCTGCTTACAAAAAGGATTTTAGAAGATTTGGTTTGAAGTTGATGCTCTCCTTCTTCTTGAATTAATAAATTTGGGAGCTCATGGAAATGGAAGTGTATTATTTACTTAACCATACTAGGAGTCTTCTTGCCAACCTAGATTATCAAATTTCTCATATTTATCAGGGAGGAAATTCTTGTGCTGATTTTCTTGCTAATTGGGGAGCCAAGTCCTCCTCTTTGAATCTGTTCTCTAATGATGATATTCCTTCACTTTTAAGGGGGCTTGTGAATCTTGATAAAACTAGATTGCCTTATGTTAGAAATTTTTAAGCCTTTTATGCTTCTTCTTCCTGTGGAGATATGGCTCTTCCCTGAGTTTTTTGATCTAATTATTGGTTTGGGCTTTATTTATTCCTTCTCATGAACCATAACTTAGTTTATTGTCTGAATGTTTCCCAGTTTATGCATGGGATGGGGCTAGTCTTCCTTTCTATGGTTGTTTGCTATCTTTATCCCTTTTCCTTCCTATTTTGCATTCTCTACTATTCTAGTAGAGGTTTTTGCTGTAGATGAAGGCTACTAGGACCTGCTTGTCCAATATTGGGTGTGTTCTTCTTTTTCGGATGGATCTTTCTGCAATCTTTTTTTGATGCTTCCCATTTTTAGGTTCGCCATTGCCTACTGCTGAATAGCTGTGGGTTTGCTTGTTTCACTGGACCACCTGGGTTATGCTGCTCTTTTTCTTAACCCTCATGGATGAGTTAGTTACTTTGCTAATTATGCTCAATGTTTCTCTTTCTCTTCTTATTTCGATGATTACTTCTATTTCCCTACATGGTTGGTACTACTTTTGGTCTCCTTCTCATACTGCTTTTGCTATTGATGTTTACTTAACAGTTCGGCTATTTTCCCTTAATATGATGGATTTTTTGGCTATTTATTTTTTGATTCCTAACATGGTTCAATTCTGGAATGACACTGCCTACCTTCTCCTCTGTTGGATACATTATTTGGTTTATTGTATTGTCTATCAGCTGAATGGATTAGCGGGTTATTATGTTAAGCAAACTGATTATTTCTGGTGGATTTTTGTCTGCCTTTTTGTTCTATTGATTGTGTTTGGTTAGCCTCATTACATGTACCTTTGTTGTATGTGTTTATCTGTTGGCTCTATTAGACCTGTATAATTACTGTTATGATCTAGCTATTAATAGGTGGTCATTTCTTCTGATTGGCTTTCATCACTATGGGGGTGTTTTCCTTGCCATGATGTTTCATCTGGGTAGGGGTTTTTGTTAGCTATTCATTCTCATGCTCTAGTGGAATACATAGGTGATGCTTCTCTTACAAGGGATTGTTGGCATCCCTTTGCCATGCTGAATAGTGTTTCCTTTCATCATAGAGTGTATTTTCCTATTGCTTAATGCGTGTATTAAAGATCATATGATTTTCATCCAAAGGCGCTTGCCTTCCCCGTGTATGTAGGCTATGATGGTTGGGATGATTTCACTCATAATTTGGCTAGTAGTAGCACTTGTGATGTAACCCTTCCTTTAAAGTTTGGATGTTCATGTTTGTGGCTTCCCCATTCTGCTGTGACTAAGCCTGAGCTTCCTTCACATGCTTCTAATTTTCTCACACTTTCATTATTTTAATTGTTTTGTATCTCTTTACCTATAATTCCTTCTTCTAGTCGTTTGTGTTCTCAGTGTTGTTTCCTTATGTTCCTTCTCTGAGGTGGCAAATACTTCTCTCATCTTCTCAAGCTTTAAAGTTATCCTCTTTTTTTCTACTTTTGTATCTCTTGTTGTTTTTCGCTTTTCTTTTTTTTCCTTTTATTGTACTTAGATAGGGATTCAATCTCCATTTATCGAGTTGAGAGTCTTCTTGAGTTTATCACCTCTTAAGGATCTTGTAACCCCCCTTTTTTATGGCAATAAAATTCCTCTACATGAGGTTCTCGTAAAAAAATCCTAAACCATGAACCCTAAACCCTAAAAACCTTAAATCCTAAAGCACAAACACTAAAGCCTAAACCCTAAAACCTAAACCCTAAACCCTAACTTTAAACCCTAAACCCAAAAACCCTAAACCCTAAAATTCTAAACCCTAAGCCCTAAACCCTAAAATAAAACCCAAACATATAATTAAAAAAACCTAAAATAAAATAAAATAAAACTAGATAAAACCCTAAACCAAAAAAATAAATATAACAATAAAACCTAAAAATAATTAAAAAAATAAAACCTAAATCTAAAATAAACAAAATAAAATAAACCTTGACCTAAACTAAAATAAACTAAACTAAAATAAATAAAACCTTAACCTAAAGCTAAATTAAACTAAACCTAAACCCTAAACTAAATAAAATAAAATAAACTAAAAATAAACCTAAACCTAAACTAAAAAATAAAACCTAAAATAAACTTAAAATAAAACCTAAACCTAAACCTAATAAAATAAAAAAATAAACCTAAATAAAAAAACCTAAAATAAAAAAATAAAATCTAATCCTAAAAAATAAAATAAAATAAAACTAAACTAAAAATAAGCATAAACCTACACATAAACCTAAAAAATAAACTAAAATAAAAACCTAAACTAAAATAAATAAACCTATGTCAAAATTAAAATAAAAAATACACCTAAATAAAAAAAAAACTAAATAAACCTAAACCTACTAATTTTAAAAAAAAATCCCTAAACCCTAAACCCTAAACCCAAAACCCTAAACTCTAAATCCTAAACCCTAAAACCCACATCTAAACCCTAAACCTAAACCTAAACCTAAACCCTAAAACCTAAACTCCCTAAACCTAAACCTAAACTAAACCTAAACCTAAACCCTAAAGTTTAACCCTAAACTTAAACCTTAAACCCTAAACTAACCTAAACCCTAAACTAAACCTAAACCCTAAAATAACCTAAACCTTAAAGTTTAAAACCTAATTTTAAACATCAACCCTAAATTAAACCTAAACCTTAAGCTAACCCTAAACTCTAAATCCTAAATCCTAAAAACCCAAAAGACTAAACACTAAACCTTAAATCCTAAACCATAAATCCTAACCCTAAACCTTAAACCCTAAAACCCTAAACCTTAAAACCCTAAACCCTAAACCTTAAACCCTAAACCCTAAACCTTAAACCCTAAAAACCTAAAAACCAAAACCTAAACTAAATAAAACCTAAGATAAAATAAATAAAAAACCTAAACCTAAATATAATAATAAAATAAAATAAAATAAAATAAAGCCTAAACTAAAACATAGACCTAAACCTAAAAATATAATAAAATAAAAAAGTAAAAATAAAATAAAATATAATAAATAAAAACCTAAACTAAACTAAAAAAATAAAATAAACCTATGAATAAAAAAAATTAAATAAAATATATAATAAACGTAAAATAAAATATAATAAACCTAAATTGAAAACCAAAACCCAAAAAATAAATCTAAAAATAAATAAAAAAATAAAACCTAAACCTAACAGAAAAATAAAATAAACAAAATAAATAAATAAAAACCTAAACTAAAATAAACTAAATTAAATTAGATAAAACTAAATGTAAACCTAAAATAAACTAAGCCTAAACCTAAACCTAGACTAAATAAAATAAAATAAACTAAAAATCAACCTAAACCTGAACTAAAAAATAAAGCCTAAAAATAAACATAAAATAAAAACCTAAAACTTAAACCTTAAAAAATAAAACAAAAAACCTAAACTTAAACCTAAAAATAAAAAAATAAAACCTAAGCCCTAAACCCTAAACCGTAAACTCTAAATCCTAAACCCTATAACTAACCCCAAACCCTATCAAACAAGCCTACAACCATAAACCCTAAACTCTAAAAAGAATCCTAAACCCTAAACCCTAAACTCTAAAACCCTAAACCCTAAACTCTAAACTAATCGTAAACCCTAAACCCTAAACATCTTAAACTAAAGACTAAACCCTAAACCCTAAACTAACCCTGAACCCTAAGCTAACCATAAACCCTAAATCCTAAAAATCCTAAATCTTAAAGCCTAAACCCTAATCCTTAAACACTGAACCCTAAACTAAACCTAAACCCTAAGCTAACCCTAAACTCTAAATCCTAAACCCTAAAAACCCTAAACCCAAAAGCCTAAACACTAAACCTTAAATCCTAAACCATAAACCTAACCTTAAACCTTAAACCCTATAACCCTAAACCTTAAAACCCTAAACTAAACCTTAAACCCTAAACCTTAAAAAGCTAAAACCTAAACCTAAACTAAATAAAACTTAAAGTTAAAATAAATAAAAAACCTAAACCAAAATATAATAATAAAATAAAATAAAATAAACCTAAACTAAAACTTAGACCTCAACCTAAAAATAAAATAAAATATAATATAATAAATAAAAACCTAAACTAAATTAAAAAATAAAATAAACCTATGAATAAAAAACCTAAATAAAATAAATAATAAATGTAAAATAAAAATATAATAAACCTAAAATAAAATAAAACCTAAACCCAAAAAATAAACCTAAAAATAAATAAAAATAAAACTAAACCTAAAATTTAAAAAAAAAACTAAACCTAAAATAAAAATAAAATAAACAAAATAAATTAAACTTAAACCTAAACTAAAATAAACTAAACTAAAATAAATAAAACCTAAACCTAAACCAAGACTAAATAAAATAAAATAATGTAAAAATAAACCTAAACCTGAACTAAAAAATAAAGCCTAAAAGTAAACATAAAATAAAAACCTAAAACTTAAACCTAAAAAATTAAAACAAAAACCTAAAACTAAACCTAAAAAATAAAATAAAAGTAAAACTTAACTAAAAAATTAACTTAAACCTAAACCTAAACCTAAAAACTAAACTAAAATAAAAACCCTAAACTAAAATAAATAAACCTAAAATAAATAAACAAAACTAATTAAAAATAAAAAAATAAACCTAAATAAAACTAAAAAATAAAGTATACTAAAAAAATAAAAAATAAACTTAAAATTCTAGATAAACCTAAACCTACCGGTTTACCTAATTTTTTTTAAAAAAACCCTTAAACCCTAAATCCTAAAACCTAAACCCTAAACCCTAAACCCCAAAACCCTAAACTCTAAACCCTAAACCCTAACCCTAAATAGTAAACCCTAAAAGCATAAATGCTAAAAACCTAAATCCTAAACCCTAAACGCTAAATCTTAAACCCTAAAACTTAACCCTAAACCCTAAACCCTGAACCCCAAACCCCAAACCCTAAACCTAAACCTAAAGTAACTAAATAAATTATAAAATAAAGCTAAACCCTAAAACCTAATAAACCTAAGCCTAAACCAAAACCCTAAGAATGAGTTGAACCTTGATGGTAGGAACATCACAACCGTGATTAGTCAAGATCTGTGGTGGAGGCTAAGCGGGTGGTTATCACGGGTGGTGGGGATCCGGACGCGGGTGGATATGGAGGTGGAGGGGGAGAAATCAGGATATGATGGTGGATCCTACCACTCGAGAGGCCAGAGTGGTTCTGATGGGAACTGGAGAAATTGAAGAACGCCGATCCAATATCCGCTATGGAACTGCTTCAGAGTAGAGACAATTCTATTATCTAGGTTTTGATTTGCTCATGTGTGCTCATTTTGAATTATGTTGTAACTTGTGTCTTAGAAAACTTGGTGTGTTACTTGATGAAAAAAAAGAAAAATGTTGAATGTAAACTTTTTCTCTCTTAATAAAAAAACCAAAAACCCTAAACCCTAAATTAGAACTTGAACCCTAAACCTAAAACCTATAGCTAAATCCTAAACCCTAAAAACTCTAAAGCTTAAACCCTAAACCCTAAACCCTAAACCCTAATCCCTAAACCCAAAACCTAAACCCTAAACCCCAAACCCTAAACCCTAAACCCCAAATCATAAATCCTAAAACATAAACTAACCCTAAAAAAAAACCCTAAATCCTAAAAACCAAAAAGCCTAACCCCGAACTAAATAAAACCTAAAAATAAAAAAATAAAAAAAACTCAACCTAAATAAAATAAAAAAATACAAAAAACTAAAAACCTAAACTAAAATCTAAACCTAAACCTAAAAATAAAATAAAATAAAATAAAAATAAAAACTAAACAAAATAAAATAAATAAAACCTAAACTAAACTAAAAAAATAAAATAAACCTAAATAAAAGAAAAACTAAATATAAAATAAAAATAAAATAAGCCTAAAATAAAATAAAATTAAAACTAAATAAAAACCTAAACCTAAAAAATAAACTTAAAAATAAAACCTAAAAATAAATAAAAAATAAACTAAAAAAAAACCTAAACCTCAAATAAAAAAAATAAAATATGCCTAAAGTTAAACTAAAATAAATAAAACCTAAACCTAAACCTAAAATAAACTATACCTAAACCCTAAAATAAATAAAATAAAATAAACTAAAAATAAACCTAAACCTAAACTAAAAAGTAAACCTAAAAAAAGCTTAAAATAAAAACATAAATCCTAAACCTAAACCTAAAAATAAAAAATAAACCCCAAACCTAAAAATAAAATAAAAATAAAACTCAACTAAAAAATTAACTTAAACATAAACTTAAACCTAAAAAATAAACTAAAATAAAAAACCTAAACTAAAATAAATAAATCTAAAATAATTAAACTAAACTAAATAATAATAAAAAATAAACCTAAATAAAACTAAAAAATAAAAGATAAACATAATATACTAGATAAACCTAAAACTATCAGTTTACTTAATTTTAAAAAAAGAAAGAAACCTTAAACCCTAAATCCTAAACCCTATACTCTAAACCCTAAACCCTAAACCCTAAACCCTAACCCTAAACACTAAACCCTATAAGCATAAATGCTAAAATCCTAAACCTTAAACCCTAAATCGTAAACCTTAAACCCCAAACCCTAACACTAAACCCTAAGCCCTAAACCCTAAAACCTAAACCTAAACCTAAAGTAACTAAATAAATTATAAAATAAACCTAAACCCTTTAACCTAATAAACCAAAACCTAAACCAAAACTTTAAGAATGGGCAAAACCTTGATGACATGAACATCATTGTCAACCAAGATCAGTCTAGATCTGGTGGTGGAGGCTAAGGTGGAGGAGGTGGTTATCATAGTGGTGGTGGGGGATCAAGACATGCTGGTGGATATGGTGGTGGTGGTTGGAGCAGTGGTGGTCATGGTGGCAGGAGGAGCGATGGAGGTTACAGCCATCGTGGTGGCGGGGAGTGATCGGGGATATGATGGTGGATCCCTCTATTGGAGAGGTCGGGGTGGTTCGAATGTGAACTAGAGAAATTAAAGAACATCCGATTCGATCTGCTTCTTATGGAAGTCTTTATAGTAAAGATGGTTCTAGTTATTTAGGGTTTTAGTTTCTATGCGTGCTAATTTTTGACCTATGTTGTTGCTTGTGTCTTAGAAAAATTAATGTGTTACTTAGTTGATCAATTTGAAAAGAGGAAATATTAAATCTAAATTTTTTATCTGTTAAAATAAAAACAAAAATTCTAAACCCTAAACTAAAACAACCCTAAACTAAAAAAAAAAAAAAACCTAAACCCTAAACCACAAACCTAAACCCTAACCCTAAACCTAAACCTAAAACTAAATAAAAAATAAAACCCCTAAACCCTAAACTAAACCTAAACCCTAAACCTAAAACCCTAAACTTAAAACCTAAAATAAACCTAAACCAAACCTAAACCACAAACCCTAAACCCTAAAAATCATAAAAAACTAAATAACCTAAACTAAAAAAAAAAAAAACCTAAACCTAAACTAAATAAAATAAAAAATAAAAAAAAATAAAAACCTAAACTAAACCTAAAATAAAATAAAAATAAACTAAAATAAAATAAAAACTACATAAAATAAAATAAAATAAAAATAAAATAAAAATAAAAATAAATAAAATAAACTTAAAGATAAACTTTAAAATAAAATAATTAAAATAAACTATAAAACAAAAAAACCTAAACCTCAAATAAACAAAATAAAATAAACCTAAACCTAAATAAATAATAAACCTAAACCTAAAATAAACCTAAAATAAACTAAAAAACTAAACTAAAATAAAATAAACTAAAATAAACCTAAACCTAAACTAAATAATAAAAAATACCTAGAATAAACATAAAACCTAAACCTAAACCTAAACCTAAAATAAAAAAATAAACTTAAACCTAAAAATAAAATAAAAATAAAACTAACTAAAAATAAACATAAACCAAAACCTAAACCTAAAAAATAAATTAAAATAAAAAACCTAAACTTAAATAAATAAACCTAAAATAAATAAACTAAACTAAATAAAAATAAATAATAAACCTAAATAAAAAATAAAATAAAAAAAAATCTATTAATATATAAACATAAACTCTGGTTTACTTATTTTTTTTTAAAAAAAAACCTAAACAAAATTAAACCCTAATACCTAAAACTACTAAACCCTAAACCTGTCACTAAACCCTGACCTAACTACCCAAAAAAACCTACCAAAAAAAATCTCTAAAAACCCACTAAAACCCCAAACCACCCTGACCCTAAACCTAAACCACAAACCCAACCCAAAACTTAAACCTAAATAAATACCTTAACCCTACTGACCTACCCAAACCCTAAACCCTACCATAACCTACCAAAAACCCATAAATCCTAAAACATAAACTAAACAATAAAATAAATAAAACCTAAACTATAAAATAAAATAATAAAATAAAAAACCTAAACATAAAAATAAATAATTAAAAAAACTAAAATAAAATAAATAAATAATCTAAACTAGAAAATAAAATTAAATAAAATCTAAATAAATAATAATGTAAAATAAAAAAATAAAATACAATAAAATAAATAAAAAACTAAATAAAAAAACTAGAAAATAGACCTAAAAATATATTAAAAATAAAACCTGAACCCTAAACTAAAAAAAATTAAACTTAAAATAAAAATAAAATAAACCTAAAATAAACTAAAAAAATAACACCTAAACTTGAACATAAACTTAAACTAAACAAAATAAAATAAACTAAAAATAAACCTAAACCTAAACTAAAAGGTAAAACTTAAAAATAAACCTAAAATAAAACCTAAAAAAACCTAAACCTAAAAATAAAATAAAACCTTAACCTAAAATCTAAAAATATAAAATAAACCTAAACCTAAAAAAAATAAAATAAATAAAACTCAACTAAAAAAAATACCTAAACTAAAAATAAAACCTCAAAATAAACCTAAAACAAAACTAATCTTAAAAAATAAAATAAATAACTTGAACTAAACCTAAAATAAAAAATAAAACTAACTCTAAAAATCAACAAAAAAATCATAAACTAAACTAAAAATAAATTAAAAAATATAAAACTAAACTAATAAATAAACTAAAATAAAAAGAAATTAAACTAATAAAAAAAATAAACCTAAATAAAATAAAAAATAAAATATATAAAATAAATAAACATCTATAGTTTAAATTTAAAAAAAAACCTAAACCCAAAATAAAAAAACTGCCTAAACCTATACAAAACTAAATAACCTCAAACCTAAATAAACACCATAATCCCTAATCCCTAAACTTTAAACCCTAAACCTAATCTTAAACCCTAATAAACCTAAACCCAAACCTAAACCCTACCCAAAGTATAAACCTTAAACCCTAAACCCTAAGCCTTAAACCATAAACCTTAACCCTAAACCCTAAACTCTAAACCCCAAACCCTAAAACTTAAACCCCAAACCTTAAACCTAAACCTAAAGTAACTAAATAAAATAAAAAATAATACTAAACCCTAAAACCTAATAAACTTAAACTTAAACCAAAACTCTAAGAATGGACAAAACCTAAAAACTCATACTTAATCTATATTTGATGGTGGAGGCAAAGGCAATGGTTAAATAGTGGTGGTGGAGGATCTTGTCTGGATAGGTCAAAGTAGTGGTGGTTATGGAAAACGTTAAGTCATGGTGGTGGTGAAAAATAAATGATGGTGGATCACTACTAGGCTAATAACTAAAATAATAAAGATCCGATCTACTACTTATGGAACTATGCCTTTATTAGACTATTATATCTTGGGTTTTGATTTGCTCTATGTGTGCTCATTTCTTTATCTATGTAAATAACTTGTGTTACTTGGTTGATGAAATTAAAAAAAAAATGTTGAATCAACTCTATTTAAAAAAAACCAAAACCCTAAACCCTAAACTAAAACTAAACCATAAAACCAAAACCTAAATCTAAACCCTAAACCCTAAACCCTAAATAAAAATAAAAAAATAAAAAAAAAAAAAAAAATAAAAACATAGCCCTAATACTAAACCCTAAAAAACCTCAAACCTTAATCCTAAAACCTAAACCAAAACCCAAACCCAAACCCCAAACTAAATAAACCCAAACTAATATGTAACTAATAAAACAAACTAAACTAACTAAAATAAAACTAATAAATAATAAACTAAAAATAATAAACTAATAATAAAAAAAAACTAATAATAAACTAAAATAAAAACCCAAAAAAGTAACTAACTAAAACTAACAAAATAATAACAAAAAACTAATAAATAATAATAATAATAAAACTAACTAAACTAATAACAAACTAACAACTAAATTATGCATAAATAAAGAACCTCCATAATATAACTAAAAATAAACTAAACTAATAAAACTAATAAAACTAAATAAACCTAAATAAACCAACCAAAAACTAAACTAATAAACTAACTAAAATTAAAACAATAAATAACTAATAAAAAAACCATAAACTAAACTAACCTATAAAATAACTAAACTAATATAAAACTAAAAACTAAATTAATAATAACTAAACTAAAAGTAACTAAACTAATACAAATAAAATAAACTAACTAAATAAGTAATAAATAACTAATAATAATGACTAACTAAAAACTAAACTAAACTAATAAACTAATAAACTCACTAAACCTAAAAATAAACTACCTATAATAATAACTAAAACTAATAATAAAACTTTAAAAACTAATAAACTAAAAATAATAATTAATAATAACTAACACTAAATTTATAAACTAAACTAAATAAAACTAAAAACAAAGCTAATAATGATAATAATAATAATAAACTAAACTAATAATAAACTAAATAATACATAAAATCTAAATAAATAAACTAAACTAATAGTAAATAAACATGTTAACTAATAATAAACTAATAAATTAATAACTAATAATAATAAAAATTAAATTAAACTAAGAAATTAATAATAACTAAAAAAACATTAAATAATAATAAAACCTAATAACATAAAAATTGACTAAACTAATCTAATAATAATAATAAACTAAATAATGAAAAACTAAAACTAAACTAAACTAAACACTAAACTTACTAAACTAATAAATAATAATAATCTAAATAAAAACTAACTAATAAAACTAATAATAACTAACTACAAATAATAAAACTAACTAAATAAATAATTAATAAATATAATAACTAAAATTAATAATAATAATAATAACAATAATAATAATAATAATAATAATAATAATAAATAAAACTAAACTAACCCCAAAATAAAAAATTAATAAAACTAATAATAATAAACTAAACTAAAAATTAAAATAACTAATAACTAAATTAATAATAATAATAATAACTAATAATAACTAAAACTAATAAAATAATAAACTAAACTAAAACTAACTAATAACCTAATAAACCCAATAAACTAATATAATAAACTAAAAACTAATAATAACTAATAATAACTAAAACTAATAATAAACTAAATAATAATAATAAACTAATAACTAATAATAAATAGCTAATAAAAAACTAATAAACAAATAAAATAAACTAAACTAATAATAATAAAACTACTAAACTAACTAACTAAACTAAATAAAAATAAAAATAATAATAAAATAACTAACTAAACTAATAAACTAATAATAATAAAACTAATAATAAACTAATTAATAAAATAACTAAATAACTAACTAAACCTAACTAAATAAATAAACTAAATAATAAAATTAAATAATAAACATAAATTAATAATAATAATAAAGGAAAAACTAAACTAAAACAAACTAATAATAAACCAATTAACCTAAATAATAATAATAATAAATAATAAATAACTAATAATAACTAATAAAAAACTAAACCATAAACTAAACTAAAAACTAATTATAAAAAACTAATAAATCTAAACAAATAACTAAACTAATAAAACTAATAAACTAAACTAATGAACTAATAAATAAACTAACAAAACTAAATTAATAAAACTAAATCACTAACTAAAACTAACTAAAACCTAAATAATAATAAAACCATAATCTAATAATAATAACTAACTAAACCAAATAAATAACTAACTAACTAATAATAACTAATAAATAAACTAAAATAAACTAAACCCTAATAAACAAACAAACAAAATAAACTAATTAAATAAAGTAATAAACTAAACCTAACCCCCCTAATAACTAAAACTAACTAAAATAATAATAATTAAAACTAAAACTAATAAAACTAAACTAATAACCTAACGAAAACTAAACTAACTAAAATAAATAAAAAACTAATAATAACTTAAAACTAATATAACCTAATAATACCTAATAAACACTAAACCTAAAACCTAAACCCTAAAACTAACCTAAACATTATTAATGGGTGATTTTGGGATCCCTCATGTTCTTGGTGAGTCTTCAAGAACTTTTTTCTCTTTGATTCCCATCGATGTTGGATTGATCTTGACTTATTCTTATCATGGCACTGTGACTCATGGTTTCGACTTCTTCAAATCCATGGGGTAAATCCCATCTACCGATGTTTCCCACTAGGGCAACAAATTTTTTTGGGTAATCCTACCTCTAAATTACCTAATGTTACTAAATATTTCAAAGTTGCTTTAGCTGGTAAGAATTCCTCCACCGAGCCTACTTTGAATTTGCTTCATACTACTTTTAAAGGTACTTTGATAATTATGATTTCAGATGAGGATGTTGAACGATTAGTTGAGCCTTTTGCTTTTTCTCGATTGGAAAGTTTTCATTTAAACGACCATAGATGGAAGATATTCGTTCTTTTTTCATAGCTTAAATTAATTAAGGTTCTTTTTCTATTGGGCTGATTAATGTAAGGCATGTTCTGATTAAACTTTCTAATGACCTTGATTAAGGAAGAATTTTTTCTAGGTGTTCCTACTATGTTTTTAATTATCAAATGTGTATTCTGAAGTGGATGCCTATGTTTGATGTTAATGAAGAGACTCCTATTATTTCCATTTAGATTTCTTTACCTAACTTGTGGATTCATCTATTTAATCATCAAATTATTTATGCTATTGGGTTGACTTTTGGTCGGCCTTTGTAAGTTGATCACAACAACCTTCTAGGCGTATGTTGCTAGAATTCTTGTAGATTGATATTACTAAAAATATCAAAAGAAATTTGATTGGATTCAAAGAAATGCGGTTATTTTTAGAAAGTTATTTTTGAGAACTTTTCCATTTTTTGTAATCATTTTAAGATTCATGGGCATGAAATTTTTGACTGCTTTATTTCTCATCCCTCTCTTTGGAAGAAAATCACCAATAAGAATTCAATTGTTGAAAAAATTGATGATTCTCTCAAGTTGGATAATGGAAATTCTACTTTTAAAATTTTGATGTTTTGCAAAACTAGATTTCTGAATCTTCTAAAAATGTTTATTAATGATCTATAATCGAAGGTGATTTTGATGTTTCAAAAAGTTGTAACTAATAATCATGCTCTAAGTGTTTCATTTGATGATTCTCTTAAAAGGAAGACTTTTGAGGTTATGGTTAATGATTCTAATGGTTTGGATGTTGTGCATAAGTCCTTTCAAGATGATGGTTCAAAAATTGTTGATACTAACACCATTTCTTCCAATTAGTTGAATGTTGTTTCTCTTTCTCTTATGTCTACTTTAGATCATGGGAAAGAGGCTATTTCTTTGCTTTCTTTGATTGAGAATGATGGTGATAAGAATGTTCTTATTTCAATATTTTAACTTATGGTCATAATCTTGTTAATATTGGTGATCCTTCTTTTAAAAACAAGATTTAGATACATGACAATTCTCTCATTGTGAATAGTTATGTTTCAATTCAAAATGATGGTTTTCTATGGTTAATTATGTCTAGAATTTTGGTTATATGTTATGTGTTTCTAAGGGATTTAAATCTTATTTTAATTCCTTACATGAAGATTTTACTGAAAATCTGGATTCTTCTTCTCTTGCTACTTTTACGAATGAAGACAGGGAGGAGACACCTCAGAATATGTTGGAAGGAAAAAATATTGATAATTATCTTCTTAATAAAGCTGTTTCTGCCACTTCTTTAACTTTGATTCTGAAATGCATACTAATTTTATTTTCCTTTATCTAATATTATTGATGATTCTCAATGCTCTTCTTTGAAATTGATAGCTTCTACTGATCCCCATGCATTTTATAACAATACTGATTCATTTTTGGATGGAGATTTTTTTGGGGAAAGGGCATGGCTAAAAAACTATTTACAAGAAGAAAATGAAAAAAAGTGTTCAGATTTATGCCCCTCCTCACTTGCTGAGGGTTACTCATTCTAAAGCTTCTTGGAAATAATCTCACCTGTCCATGGGAAGGTTTTTTCTTTTAGCTAATTTTTTCTCTGTTGGTTGAGCTTTTGATGTGTGTTTTCTTGCTAGCTGGAGTATTGGCTTCTTGGTTAATTTTCCTCCTTTTAGCTTGGTGATTATGGCTTCATGTTTGCTTGGTTTTTTTAGTGCCCTTTGGCTAGTTGGTTTTGTGCTAGTGGCTTTGTTCTTATTGGCTTGCCTTTCTTTGGTTGGTGCTTTTGCTCTCTTCGTTAGTGGTAGGTTGGGTTTTTTCCTTGGCATCTGGTTTGTCCATTGGTTGGTTGTTTATCTAGTTGTTTATTTTAGCTTTTGCTGGCCTTCTTCTTTTTTCTATTTGTTGGTTTGGTTCTCTTGCTCTTTCCTGGTATTTTTCTTGGGTGATCTGTTGTGTGGCTGCTCTGTTGGCTATTTCCTTTCCTTTGGTTGTTGCCTTGGTGGCTTTGGATTGGTGTTATTGTGGGCTCTGTTGGCTTGGTGCCTTGGTGGCTTTTGATTGGTGTTGTTCTGGGCTCTATTGGTTTATCTTTGAGGGCTCTTTTCTTTCTTTTTTTGGGCTATGAGCTTCTATTCTCCCTCTTTTTAAGAGGTGTTCATATTTGGTTTTGTTGGGATTGCCTTATGTTAATTTTATATGTTGCTCTCCTCTCTATTTCTATTTCCTTAGCTTCACTTTTTCTTTGGTTGGGTGGCTACTATGATTGGTTTGTATTTTTCTATGGTTGGGATGGCTATGATGATATGATGGATTTTTTCCTTGATATTTTTATGGCTAGAGACTTTTCCTATTTGTAACCCTTCTTTGAAGCTGGATACACTTAGGATTTGAAGCACCTCATTATTGTGATTATCCTTTTTTTTCTCATATATCAACCTGAGTTTTTCTCTCTTTATGTTTTCTAATCTCCTTCTAGCTAAGATTTCTTGTAGGTTGCAGGTTCTCATTTTCAGTTGGTCTCTTCTTCTTCTTGGAGGGAGCTAGAGTCTTACTTGTGGTCCCTTTTTTACTTAGATGCCTGGAGTTGCCTTTAGTTGTAGGTTGCAGGTTTCCTTTTCTTATGGATCTTCGTCTCTTTGGAGGTTCTTTTGGAGCTCCTTGGATTCTTTGCCTTTCTTGTCTTTTGCTTGGCTTTATTAGTTTTGTCTTTATTTTTTTCCTTTATTGCTCTTTGATGGATTAGTTTAGTGACTAAAATCTTTAGGATTCTCCTATATCTCATTTGAGCAATAATTTTTTTTCTTTTTGAGTTTAGTCTCTAATATGGTCTTCTTGTACCTATTTCTCTAAGCAATAACTTCCTTTTAGTTAAAAAAACCCTAAACCCTAAACTAAACTAAAAAAATAAAATAAACTTAAGAATAAAAAAACTAAATAAAATAAAAACTTAGTGTAAAATAAAAATTAAATAAACCTAAAAACTAAATAAAACCTAAACCTAAAAATAAACCTAAAATAAATAAAAATAAAACCTAAACTAAACTAAAAAAAACTAAACCTAAAATAAAATAAAATAAAATAAACCTAAACCTAAACTAAAATAAATAAAACCTAAACTAAAATAAAAAAATAAACCTAAACCTAAACTAAATAAACTAAATAAAATAAAATAAACTAAATAAACCTAAACCTAAACAAAAAAAATAAAACCTAAAATAAACCTAAAATAAAACCTAAAACCTAAAACCTAAAAAAAATAAAAAACCTAAACCTAAACCTAATAAAAATAAAAAACCTAAAAAAAGTAAAAAATAAAATAATACACAACTAAAAATTAACTAAACCTAAAAATAAACTAAAATAAAACCCTAAACTAAAATAAATAAACCTAAATAAATAAACTAAACTAAATAAAATAAAAGATAAACCTAAATAAAAATAAAAATTAATATAAACCAAAATAAAAAAAATTAAACTAAATAATCTTAAACAAATTACTTTACTTAATTTTTTATTTTAAAAAAACAAATACCCTAAATCCTTAACCCTAAACCCTAAACCCTAAACCTTAAACCCTAAACCTTGAACACTAATCCCTAAACTTTAAACCCTAAATTGTAACCCTAAACCCTAAACCTCATAAACCCTAAAACCTAAACCCTAATCTGATTAATAATTTTATGAAAGGTGATCTTAAAGAAGTCAGTGAAGAGGTTGTGAAATATAATGTCGGTGCTCCTACCCATGTTGGTCTTGTTGCACCTATTAATATTGTGGTTCCTCCAGGCAACACTTGTCTGGATCCTTCATAGACTTCTTTCTACCAGGTTCTCAACATCCCAACTAGGATCAACAAGGGTCATGTTGAAATTATCACCCTGATTAAGCTGATTAAAAAATGCGATAAGGTGGGATCCTCAGAGGCTGCTCTCCTTGCTAAACTAGGGATTAGGTCATTCTCTTATGTATACCCTAAACCCTAAACCCTAAACCCTAAAACCCTAAACCCTAAACCCTAAATTCTAAACCTAAAAAACCCTAAAACATAAAATAAACTAAAAATAAATAAAAAATAAATAAAAACCTAAACTAAATGGAATAAAAATATAAAATAAAATAAATACCTAAACTAAAACCTAAACCTAAACCTAAAAAATTAAAATAAAAATAAAATAAAAAGAAAAACTAAACTAAATAAAAATAAAATAAACCTAAAATAAAAAAAATTAATAAATTAAAAAACGAAATGTAAAATAATAAAATAAACATAAATAAAATAAAATAAAAATTAAATAAAAATTAAACCTAAAAATAAACTTAAAAATAAAACTTAAAAATAAATAAATAATAAAACATAAACCTTAAACTAAAAAAATAAAACTAAACCTAAAATAAAAATAAAATAAACAAAATAAACATAAACAAAAACATAAACTAAAATAAACTAAACTAAAATAAATTAAACCTAAAATAAACTAAATCTAAACCTAAACTAAATAAAATAAATAAACTAAAAATAAACCTAAACCTAAACAAAAAAACATAAAACCTAAAAATAAAGCTGAAATAAAAACATAAAACTTAAACCTAAAAAAATAAAATAAAAACCTAAACATAAACCTAAAAATAAATAATATAAACTAAACCTAAAAATAAAAATAAAATAAAACTCATTAAAAAATAAACTTAAACCAAAAACTTAAACCTAAAATAATAAACAAAAAATAGAAAACCTAAAATAAATAAACTAAACTAAATAAAATAAAAGTAAACCTAAATAAAAAATAAAAAAACTAAAATAAATAAAATAAACTAAACAAATAAATAAACCTACACTGTTTGGTTAATTTTTTTAAAAAAAATAACCAAACCTAAATCCTAAACCCAAACCCTAAACCCTAAACCAACCTGACCACACCTAAACCCTACCAAACCCTAAACTACTCCCTAAACAATCTGACCCTAAAGCAAAACCCAAACCCTACCCTACCCCTAACTAAACCATGACCTCCAAACCCTAAACTGAGCCTAAAGTGAGTAAATAAATAAAATAAACCTAAACCCTAAAAACTTAAACCAAAAACCACTTGGAATGACAGACTTACTAAAACACCAAAAGAATGCAATTTAATTTGTTCTCTGTTAAAAAACAAAAACCAAAACCCTAACTAAAACTTGGACACAGACCTAAAACCTAAATCCCTAGCCTAAATCTGAAAACTACCCAAACCTGAACCCTGGGTTTTAATACTAAACCCTATAACTAACCTGCAACCTGACCCTAAACTGCCCAAAACCCTACTATGAGCTAAACCTAGGCCTAGGCCACAACACTGAGCCACTGATCCCCTACTCAAACCCTAACCACAACTAAACTCCTAACCCCAAACCTAACCCTGATCAACTGACCATAAATCCCTAAACCCTAAACCCTAAACCCTAAACCACACTTAGTTAACCCTATATCCTAAACCCTAAAACCTAACCCAGCCAAATCACTAAACCTTACCCCTAAACTAACCACAAATCCTAAACCCTAAAACCCAAATCCCTAAACACTAACCCTAAACCCTAAATCCTAAAAGCATAAACCCTAAACCCTAAACCCTAAACTTAAACCTAATGTAACTAAATAAATTTAAAAAAAGACCTTAAAACCTAATAAACCTATACCCTAACAATAGACAGAACCTTTACGGTAGGAACATCATCGTAAACTAGGCTCATTCTAGATCTCAGTGGAGGTGAAGGTGGAGGCGATGGTTATCACAGTGGTGGTGGGGGATCTGGAGATGAAAGTCGATATAGAAGTGGTGGTCGGAGTAGTGTTGGTTATGGAGGTGGGTGGAGTGACGGAGGTAACAGCCATGGTGGCGGTGGAGGGATATGATGGTGGATCCCACTACTCGAGAGGCGGGTGGTTGATGGGAGAACGAAATGAAATCTAATTTGTTGCTTATGGAACTGTGTCTATACAGTAGAGAAGGTTCTAGTTATCTAGGGTTTTTTCTTTGCTCTACACGTGCTCATTTTTTATCTATGTTGTTGTTGGCGTATTAGAAAACATAGTCTTTTACTTGGTTGATGAATTCTAAAAGAAGAAATGTTGAATCTAAATTTGTTCTCTGCTAAAAAAAATAAAAACCCTAAATTAAAACCTGAACTCTAGACCTAAAATCAAAACCCTAACCTTAAACCCTTAAAACCCTAAACCCTAAACCCTAAAACCCTAAACACTAAACACTAAACCCTAAACCATAAACCATAAACCCTAAATCCCAAACCCTAAACCCTCCACTAACCCTAAATTATAAATGCCAAAAACATAAAACCTTAACCTGAACTAAATAAAACCTAAAAATAAAATAAATAATAAAACCTAAACCAAAATAAATAAAACCTAAACTAAACCTAAAGAAAAAAAATAAAAAAACTAAATAAAAAGAAAACCTAAACTAAACTAAAAAAAAATAAAAATCTAAATAAAATAAAAATTAATAAATAAAATAAAATTAAAATAAAAACTAAAATAAATCCTAAAAAAAATAAAACTAAACATAAATAAAATTAAAACCTAAACCCTAACAAAACCTAAATCTAAAATAAAAATAAAATAAAAACCTAAACTAAAATAAAAAACCAAACAAAAAAAAACCTAAACTAAAAAAACTAAACCTAAAATAAATAATATAAAGTAAACATATACATAAACTAAAATAAATTAAACACTAATAAATAAAACCTAAACCCTAGATCCTAAACTCTAAACCGTAAACCCTAAAAACCTAAAAACCTAAACCTAAACAAAATTAAACTAAAAATAAAATAAATAAAAAACCTTCACCTAAATAAAATTAAATAAAATAACCTAAACTAAAACCTAAACCTAAACCTAAACCAAAAACTAAAAATAAAATAAAATTAAAAAGAAGCTAAAATAAAATAAATAAAAACCTAAAGTAAACTAAAAAATAAAATACACTTAAAATAAAAAACATCATTAAAATAAAAACTAAACGTAAAATAATAATAAAATAAACCAAAAATAAAATAAAATTAAAAATAAATAAAAACCTAAACATAAAAAATAAACCTAAAAATGACAAAACTAAAATGAAACCTAAAATGAACAAAATAAAATAAACATAAACTAAACTAAGATAAATAAAATAAATAAACCTAAACCCTAAACCTATAACCCTTGCCCCTAAAACCTAATCCTAAACCTGAGCCTAAAACCCTATCTAAACCCTGAGCCTAACTGACCCTAAACCATAAAACCTTACTAAAACCTAAACCCTCACTACCTGGCTAAAACCACAGGCCACAAACCCCAGGCCTAAACCTTATCCTAAACCCTAAACCCTAAACCCTGACCCTATCCCTAAACCCTAAACCTGCACCCTCTGAGCCACAAACCTATCTAAACCACAAGAACCCCATCCAACCCTAAAAAACCTAAAACTAAACTTAAACTGAGCTAAATAAAACCTAAAAATAAATAAATAAAAATTAAGCCTAAAATAAATAAAATAAATAAAATAAAACCTTAACCTAAACTAAACCTAAAATAAAAAATAAAATAAATAAAATAAATACTACTAAAGATAATAAATAAAACCTAAACTAAAAAAATAAAATAAACCTAAAAATAAAAACCTAAATAAAATAAAACCTAAACATAAAATAAAATAAAATAAACCAAAAATAAAATAAAAAATAAATAAGAACCCAAATCTAAATAATATACCTAAAAATAAAGCTAAAAATAAATAAAATATAAAACCTAATTGTTGAACTAAAAAAAATCTTAAATGTAAAATAAAAATAAAATAAACCTAAACTTAAACTAAAATAAACTAAACTAAAATAAATAAAACCTAAACATAAACATAAAATAAACTAAACCTAAACATAAACCTAAACTAAATAAAATAAAATATACTAAAAATAAATCTAAACCTAAACTAAAATATAAAACCTAAAAATAAACCTAAAATAAAAACCTAAACCTGAAAAAAAAACCTAAACATAAAAATAAAAAAAAACCTAACCCTAAAAATAAAATAAAAGTAAAACTAAACTAAAAAATTAACATAAACCTAAACCTAAACCTAAAAAATAAACTAAAATAAAAAACTTAAACTAAAATAATAAAACCTATAATAAATAAACCTAAACTAAAATAAGAAATAAATGTAAATAAAATTATAAAATAAACTAAATAAACTAAATGAACCTAAACCTTCTAATTTACTTAATCTAAAAAAACAACTAAAACTTACTAACCCTAAACCCTAAACCTCCCCAAACCCTAAACCCTAAAAAACCTAAACCCTAACCCTAAATCATAAACCCTACCACAAACTAAAACCTAAACCTAAACTAAATAAACTAAAACCAAAGTAAAATACTAAAATTAAAACTAAACCTAAAATAAATAAAAATAAACTAAAAAATAAATACTAAATAAATATAAAACCTAAATAAACTAAATAAATAAACCTAAACCTAAACCTAAAACTAAAACAACCTAAACCTAAAACTAAACCTTAAACTAAAAAATAAAATAAAATAAACTTAAACCTAAAATAAATAAACTAAATAAAAATAAATGAATCTAAAATAAATAAATAAATAAAATAAAACATATAAACCTAAACCTAAAATAAACTAAATAAACCTAAACCTAAAATCTAAACCTAAACCTAAAAAAACCTAAAATAAACCTAAAAACTAAAACTAAAAAACTAAAAAAAAAACCTAAACCTAAATAATAACTAAAAACTAAAATAAATAAACCTAAAAAAAAAAACCTAAAGCCAAAATAAATAAAATAAAATAAATAAAATAAATAAAAATAAACCTAAACCTAAACTAAGCTAAATAAACCTAAACCTAAAACCTAAAACCTAAACCTAAATTAAACTAAAACTAAAATAAATAAATAAAATAAACCTAAACCTAATAAAATAAAAACCTAAACTAAATAAACTAAACTAAAACCTAAACCTAAAAATTAAAATAAAAACCTAATCCTAAACCTAAACCTAAACTTAAACTAAAATAAATAAACCTAAACCTAAACTAAATAAATAAATAAAACTAAAAAAAAATAAAATAAAAGTTAAAATAAACTAGAAAATAAAACATAAACCTAAAACCTAAACCTAAACCTTAAAACCTAAACCTAAACTTAAATAAATTAAACTAAATAAAATAAATGAAATATAAACCTAAACCTAAAAATATAAAACTAAAAACTAAACCTAAACCTAAACCTAAATAATAAAACCTAAACCTAAACTAAATAAATTAAAAAATAAATAAAATAAACCTAAATTGAATAAAAGCTAAACCTAAACTATAAATCTAAACTAAATAAAAATAAATAAACCTAAACTAAACCTAAAAACTTAAACCTAAACCTAAAAAACCTAAACGTAAACCTAAACCTAAGCTAAACATAAACCTAAACTTAAATAAAACTAAAACCTAAACCTAAATAAAGGTAAATAAAATAAATAAATAAAATAAAACCTAAACTAAATAAGATAAAATAAACCTAAAACCTAAAACCCTAAACCTAAACTAAAACTTAAACCTAAAAACTAAACTAAATAAAAATAAATAAAACCTACATAAAAATCTAAAACTAAATAAACCTAAACTTAAACCTAAACTTAAACCTAAACTACCTAAAAAAAATAGTTAAATCAATAAAAGATTATAAACCAAAAATAAAACCTAACATAAATTGAAATAAAAAATAAAACCTAAACCTAAACCTAAACAAAACCTAAATAAACCTAAACTAAAATAAACTAAAATAAACTAAACTAAAAATAAAACCTAAAATAAAATAAAATCTAAACCTAAACTTAAATAAATAAAAAATTAAAACCTAAACCTAAACTAAATAAACTAAATAAAATAAACCTAAACCTATAATAAAAAACCTAAAATATAAAGCTAAACCAAAATAAAAATAAAACTAAATAAACTAAAATATAAAACCTAAACCTTAAAATAAAATAAACCTAAACTTAAATAAACTAAAACTAAATAAGCCTAAACCTAAACCTAAAAATAAAAACCTAAACCTAAACTTAAACAAAAAATAAAACTTAAACCTAAATAAACTAAAAACATAAATAAAATAAAATAAATAAAACATTTTGCAAATTTTCTATGTTCTCCTTCGTTGTGGCTGCTCGATCTATGGGGGTTGGAGGGGACTTTGCTTACCTCTATCCTATTTTCTCTTCTTTTACATTTACCACTAGTGGTTTGGGTGGTCCTCCTTGGTTTTTTTCTCTCTTGGTTGTTTGTCTAGCGGATAACAACCATTTCTATTTTAGGTTTTTATGATCTCTAGGAGGGTTGTGGCTATGCCTGCTATTATTTTTCCACCTATTTTGGGCTCTTTTTTGGGTTAGCCTTTTATTTTGGCTGGCCGCCCCCCTTTCGATATTGGATCCTCTACTATTATGGTTGGTTGTTGAGTGGTAGCTATTAGTCTCTTCAGGATTTGATTAGCTTTGGTCATTTCAATATTTTTTGTTATTTCTCCTGGTTTGTGTTAGGGATTTTAATTTGTTGGTTATTTTTTCTTTTGATTGGCATGACGATAGCTACTTTGTGGTTTTTCTTCTTCTTGACCTCGTTATGGCTAAATTTATTAGTGGCTGATACCTGGTAGCTTTTTGTCACTCCCTACTGGATTGATGGCATCCTTTTCTCTACCTAGATTGGTCTTGTGGCTAATGATGGCTGGTTGTGGCTCTCCCTTGCTTGGAGCTTTGATGACTATTTGAATGATGGTTGTTGTTATTTTTTTTATTTTAGTCTATTTTTGGGCTATTGTATTAGTTATTTCCATGCTTCTAAATTAGCTTGTCCCTTTGAATTCTTCATTGCTGGTGATGGCTCTCCGACCTTTGTATCTTTTCTGGTGGCTATTTGTGATTGGTATGGTTTTGTTGGTTATTTATTGTATTGGCTATGTTGGCTGCTATTTCTTTCTTTGCTAATGTAGGTTTTGGAATCCTTTCAGCGGTATTCTTTTGATGTTGTCTTGTATCAAGTATGCTGGCTATGATGACCCTGATGTTACTCATATCTTCTTTTTTGGTTGGTAGCATTGCATTTAATTGTAACCCTTCTTAGGAAGTTTGGATGCTCATATGCATTATTTCCTCTTAAGAAGATCTTAACTAAGCTTGAGCCTTTTCTTTTTCATCTCTCTCTAATTGGTTTCTTTATCCTTGTTCTTATTAGCTATGACTATTTCCTTTGTAGTGTTTTGTAGATTTCTTTTACAGGTTGGAACTTGTTAGATGGAATGATCATTACCTAGTCAACTCAAGAGTTGGTGATGTGGATCTTGCCAGCTTTCCTCCCAAAAGGGATCATGACCCGCTAACTAGTCTTTTGACTATTTTTTACTTATATTGTATTAGTCTTCATCTGTGTCTTTTCCTCTTTTGCTTTTTTAGTTGTTGCTTTTTCACTTTGTTTTTCCATTATCCTTAGATGGGGATTTAGCTCTTTAGGTTCCTTGTAGCCCTGAGAGCAATAGATCCTTGAGCTTTACCCTTATTAAGGACATTGTATCCATTTCTTTTATGGTAATAAAATTCTAATCTTTCCTTCAAAAAAAAAATAAAAAAAAATGTAAACCCTAAACCCTAAACTCTAACCCTAAACCCGAAAACCAAACCATAATCCCTAAAACCCTAAACCTTAAACCCTAAACTAACACTAAACCATAAAAAACTTAAACCCTAATCTAACCCTAAACCCTAATCTAACCCTAACCCTAAACCACAAAAACCCAAAATCCTAAAGCCTAAACACTAAACACAAACCCTAAAACATACAACCTGACCCTAAACCCTAAACACCAAACCTAAACCCTAAACCCTAAATCATAAATCTAAACAAACCTTAAAAGCCCTACCTAAACCTATAAATAAAACTAAAATAAAATAAATATAAAAAACCTGTATAATAAAAACCTAAACCTAAACCTAAACTAAATAAAATAAATTAAACTAAAATAAACTAAACTAAAAAAAAAAAACAAAATACAAATAAACATAAAACCTACATAAAAAAAAAAAAGCCTAATAAACTAAAAAAATAAAAAAATATAACCTAAACCTAAACCTAAAAAAAATAGACATAAATAAATAATCTAAACTAAAATAAATAAACCTAAAATAAATAAACTAAACTAAATAAAAATAAAAAATAAACTTAAATAAAAATAAAAAAATAAAATAAACTAAAATAAATAAAAATTAAACTAAATAAACCTAAACCTACGAGTTTACTTAATTTTAAGAAAATAACCTTAAACCCTAAATCCTAAACCCTAAACTTTAAACCCAAAAAACCAACCCCTAAACCTGAACCTGAACCTAAACCCTAAACTGAACCCTAAACTAAAACCTAAATTGAAATCCTAAACCCTAAACCCTAATCCTAAACCCCAACCCCTAGAAGCATAAACCGTAAAAGGAACTCTAAACCCTAAACCTACACCCTAAGCCCTAAACCCTGACCCTACCATAACCTAAACTAAACCCTAAACCCTAAACCTACTAATAAAGGTAACTAAAATAATTAAAAAATAAACCTATGCCTAAACCTAATAAACTTAAACCTAAACTAAACCTAAGAATGGGAAATCCTATAAAATAAAAAATGTTGAATCTGGTTTGTTCTCTTAAAAAAAAACTAAAAAACCACACTGCTAACTGGACCTGGACCTAAGATAACCCAACCCTAAACCCTGACCAAACCCTAGGCCTAAATCTTACATTATCTTACCCAACCTAAAAGACCCTACCTAACTACTCACCTACCTACCACAAAACTCACTCAGGCCACAAAAACCCTAGGCCTTAACCCTGATCTCAACCTCTAAACCTAAACCCTGACCTCCCTCCCAACAGCCCTTAAACCCTCCTTCTCACTAAACTAACTTTTAAACTACCACCTCATAAACCTAAACCCTCACCATAAACCCTAAACCTAAACCCAACCCAAACCCTAAACCTCCACCTAAACCTAAACCTAAATCACCCTTAAACCCTAAACCAAACCTAAACCTAAACTAAACTAAATTAAATAAATTAAAAAAATAAACCTAAACCTAAAACCTAATATAAACCTAACCTGAATAGGCGATTGATGAACATCGTCAAACTCGGTCTAGATTTGGTGGTGGAGGTGAATATAGAGGCGGTGATTATCGCATTGGTGGTTGGGGATCCAGAGGTGCTAGTGGATATGGAGGTGGTGGTCGGGGTAGTGGTGGTTATGAAGGTAGGAGGAGCGATGGAGGCTATAGCCGTGGTGGTGGTGAAGGGAAATGATGGTGGATCTTGCTACTCGAGAGGTCAAGGTGGTTTTGATGGGAACTGGAGAAATTGAAGAATGGTTGATCCGATCTGCTGCTTATGGAACTATGTCTGTATAATAGAGATGGTTCTAGTTATCTAGGGTTTTTGATTTGCTCTATGCATGCTCATTTTACATCTATGTCATCGCTTGTGTCTTAAAAATCTTGGTGTGTTACTTGGTTTATGAATTCAAGAAGAAGAAATGTTGAATCTGAATTTGTTCTATGTTAAAAAAAATAAAACCTAAACCCTAAACTAAAACATGAACCTTAGACCTAAAATCTAAACCCTACACCCTAAACCTTAAACCCTTAAAACCCTAAACCCTAAACCCTAAATCCTAAACCCTAAACCTAAAGCCCTAAACCTTAAATCCTAAACCCTAAACTGTAAACCCCAAACCCT
Source organism: Cymbidium sinense (assembly GCA_021442155.1). Taxonomy (NCBI): domain Eukaryota; kingdom Viridiplantae; phylum Streptophyta; class Magnoliopsida; order Asparagales; family Orchidaceae; genus Cymbidium; species Cymbidium sinense. The sequence continues at coordinate 140,805,740 of CM038214.1, forward strand.
AAACCCTAAACCCTCAACTAACACCAAACCATAAACCCTAAAAGATAAAACCTACTTAAACTAAATAAAACCTAAACCAAAATAAAATAAAAAAATAAATAAAATAAAAATCTAAAACATAAACCTAAAACCTAAACCTAAAACTAAACCTAAAAAAATAAAATAAAATAAATAAAACTAAAGTAAAATAAATAAATAAAACCTACAAATATTAAAATAAAATATCTAAATAAATAAAAAATAAACCTAAAATAAAATAAAATAAACTAAAATAAAATAAAATAACAACTAATAAAAACCTAAACTAAAATAAAACCTAAAAAAATAAATAAAATTTAAAACCTAAACCCTAAAAAATAAACAAATAAAAATAAAAATAAACCTAAACTAAAATAAACTAAAATAAATAAAACCTAAACCTAAACAAAAATATACTAAACTACCAAAACCTAAACCCAAACCTAAAAATAAAAAAATAAAACCTGGACCTAAACTAAAAAAAACCCTAAAACCTAAAATAAATAATATAGTAAACATAAACCTAAACTAAAATAAATAAACTAAACTAAAATAAATAAAACTAAACCCTAAACCATACCCTAAAACCCTAAACCCTAAACCTAAACCCAAAATTCTAAACCCTATTAACCAACCTAAACACATACACTAAATAAAACCTAAAATAAAATAAATAAAACTACACCTAAACAAATAAAATGAAAAAATAAAAAACAAAAGCTAAAACTAAACCAAAGAATTAAAAGATTAAAAAATTAAATAAAATTAAATTAAAAATAAACTAAAATAAAATAAATAAAACCTAAACTAAACTAAAAAATAAAATACACCTAAAATAAAACTTAAATAAAATTAAATGTAAAATACAAATAAATAAAATAAAATATAATAAAATAAAACTAAATAAAAACCTAAACATGGACAATAATAAAAAAAAATAAAACCTAAATAAAAAAACCTAAACCTAAGATGAACAAAATAAAATAAACATAAACATAAACTAAAATAAATAAACTAAAATAAATTAAACTTAAACCCTAAGCTACCTAAACCCTAAACCCTCCTACCAACCTAAACCCTAAACCCTAAACACTACCATAAACCATAAAATCTAAAACCTACCAAACCCTAAACCAAACCCAACTAAACCTAAACTTAACACTAAACCCTAAACCCACCAAAATCTAAACCCAAACCATAAACCCTATACCCTAAACCCTAAAACCCTAAACACTAAACCCTATACCCTAAACCCTAAACCCTAATCCTTAAACCCAGAAACCTATAATTTGATTTGAAGTCCAACAATCAGATGTCAATGAAACTGTATGAATGCTTTTAAGATATATTTTTGAATTTTTTTTCTAGATTCATATATTTTCATGTCATTCTAGGTGTTTCGGACACTCTCTTATAATTTGGATTCAACACCTACAACAAAATATTAAATCATATATGCTCAATAATTATAATTGGATATTCATGCATACTAATTATCTTTGTAATTATTTCTCTTATTGGAAGTTGATTATAATTTTTTGGGTTATAAAATATGAGGATTTTAATTTCTGGATTCACATCGAAAGACATAAAGTTTAATATTTGTTTCATTTTATTTTGTAATTCAACTACTTGTTTATTCTTAATTTTAATTTTTCACATTCTCTAATGTCTCAAGAGTTGTGAAGTTATGCTAGTTTTGCATTTATGAAATTTTATGCGATAACATATGCATTGCAAATAGGGTGCAGTCACTCCCTTAAATTTAGAAGTCATTTTTTTGTAAAATACTCCTATACTTATCTTTTTAGCTTTCTTAGATTTAACTTTATTATTAGTAGTCTCATGTACATGTACTTCTGATTGAAGTAGTTGTGAAGAAATATTTGGATTTACATTATTATTTTTTATTTTTATTAATGATTAAGTACACACATGTGGGTTAACCATAATTTCTTAAATTTTTTTTTAGGATATTGAACACCTAAAGATATACCAATGAATTGATTAATTAAGATTTCATGTGATTATAGTTTCAAATTGATTAATTAAGCAATTTAATTAATGAATTAAACCATCAATTAATCCCAAATTAATTAATTTCCATTCAAGTGAAATGGACTATGGAAAAGATTGGGAAAGAGGTCCAATCTCATTCCCATTCACTATTTCAAAATGATTAGCAAGGTTAATTAAAGATTTTCTTACTATTTAATTAATACCTAATTAATTAGAAAGTAATTAAGGTTAAGATAACCAATTTTCCAAATTAATCAAGCAATAAATCCGAAGAATATTACGGGAGGTAAAGGTCACCCCATTAATCAATCTCAAAAAGTTTAGGATTAATTACTTAGGTAATTAGAGAGTAATTAAGCTAATTATGTTTTAAATTAAACCTAAAATAAGCCTTAATTACTATTCAAAATTAATTGGGATCAATTTTAATTGAATCTCCTCTTAAATACCTTTAAAATAAATATTTTCTTGCATTTTTATGATTTTTCTTTGATTTGTTGTAATTTTCCAAAATTTCAAATGATTTAAATGATTTTCCATGATTTTTATAAAGTTTATTAATTTAATTTAACTATTTTAACTTTAGAATGTAATATCTCCCACACATGTGATTAGGAGATAGGCTCCAACCCACTTTACTAAGTCAAAAAGAAATTTGTTATAGGACAAAATCAAAAAGAAATAGGTGTGTTTTCACCATAGCTCTCAAAGGTCAAGTCATTTTCTCTAGCAAAGGTGCAAGCCCTCCATTATCAAGAGTGAAGCAATATATTTTTATGCATGATGTGAAACCAACAACATCCAACTAAGGGGTTGCTAAATCTTTTATTATATTGATTTATGTACTACGCTTTAGGTGAGGTTATGAGTTATTTAGTACTAGGACTTAATTAAGTACTTTCATGGTTTTCCCACACATGTGAGTTAACCATAATTTCCTTAAATTTCAATAAGATATTTAACACCTAAAGATCTACAAATGAATTGATTAATTAAGATTCCATGTGATTACAGTTTCAAATTGATTAATTAAACAATTTAATTAATGAATTAAATTATCAATTAAACCCAAATTAATTAATTTTGATTCAAGTGAAATGGACTTAGGGAAAAGATTGAGAAGGAGGTCCCAATCTCATTCCCCATGCCCATTCACTATTTCACAATGATTAGTAAGCTTAATTAATGATTTTCTTACTATTTATAATATTAATTAATTACCTATTTAATTAGGAGGTTAAGATAACCAATTTCCCGAATTAGCCAAGGAAAAAATCAAAAGAAAATTATGGGAGGTAGAGGTCATCCCATTAATCAACCTCAAAAAGTTTGGGATTAATTACTTAGGTAATTAAAGAGTAATTAAGCTAATTATGTTTTAAATTAAACCTAAATTAAGCCTCAGTTTCAGTTCAAAATTAATTATGATCAATTTTAATTGAATCTCCTCTTAAATACCTTCAAAATAAATATTTACTTGTATTTTTATGATCTTTTTATGATTTGTTATAATTTTCCAAAGTTTTAGCTAATTTAAATGATTTCCCATGATTTTTATAAATTCTATTAATTTATTTTAACTATTTGAACTTCAGAATGCAAGATCTCCCAATCTAAAAATCCTTTTGGCATGAAATTTTCATGGTAGCTAGATTTTATGCTCAATTTTTATCTTTGAAATTTCAAATCAATCTGATGTGACTTTATAGTTTAATTAATGAAATTTGGTTTTCCCCAAGCTCAAATTAAGCTCACAATATTTTGTAAAATTTGGGGCTTTTAGATTCATTAGATTCCTCTCGGAAAGATAAATCCAATGAGTCATTATTTTCATCTTTTAGTTAAGTATTTTATTTTCTATGAGTTTTTGAAGTTTCAAGTGGTTTTAATTAATTTTTAAAAGCAAAAAATCTCTAATTTCTTACTTAACCAAGTCAACGCCTGCATAATGCTGACTAGACCAGGAGGCACCATGTGGCACTCTATGACTCACTTGAACGATGCTCAGTAGATTAGCAGGAATGTGGACATGGATGCATGGATAGGATCTAGCGTCACATCGCCGTCGACTATCGATATGCGCGTGCATGATTTGAGCCACATGGTCCATATGAGTCGAGATCCACGATCGAGCTGTCTCCTAAATAAGATCGAATGACTATTAGGTGATCTGATGGAAGAGGCGAACATAACATTATTCTAGGCAGTATTTTTATGATTCTTGTGAAAAAATTGAACAGAAAACTTCATTTTAGGATCAATTTTCTAGCGATCTACTCAAAAACATTCCAAATGCATGGGGATGATGTAAAATAAAAAAAATACAAAGGGTATAAAGAAAATTCTAAAATTGAGCAAAACCATTACAAATAAAAGAACATAAGGTTGGCTATAGTTTTTTTTAAAATTATCTCATCGGGATGATTTTTGTGGTGATGATCGATGCCTCTTGAGTGGAAGAAGATGCTTTGGAATGGGTTTGGGCTCTTTCTTTAGTTCATAATATTGTATCCACCAATGGCCACCACTTCCTTATTAGAATCCACTTTATTTTGATGGCTTTTGCTCAAAAACCAAGTGGGAATGGTTGTTGGTTGGTTTGGGAGCTCTAGGAGAGTGAAATGAGTGTGTGAGGAAGAGTTTTTGCCTCTGTATTTTCTATCTCCTTACAATGGCCAAAAATCACCTCATTCATGCTGATTTTTGGCTCCAAGTAGGTGTCCTTTGCTTGGGGTGGTTGGGATTCTCCTTAGGTGGCTTAATGTGGTTGCCCAAGGAATGAGAGGTGGCTGCTATGAAGGACAAGTGGGTGTCCTACCAAATGAAAGTGGAGGTCCATCATTCCTAGTGTTCCAATGAGGGAGGGGAGGTGATTTCACCTCCCCATAAGTCATGGCTGACCCAACAACCTCTTGGGTTAGGTTGGACAGTGTCCTTGGAGCCAAAGTGGACCAATCGATGAGTGCTTAGTGTCTAAGGAAGAGAAATGACCATTTACATGGGTGATATGTCTTATGTGATACCCTTCTCCCAAAGGTAGAGTTGTCATTTGATGTTGAATTTGATTTAGCCATATTTGAAATGAGTCAAAAGTGAGTTGGACCAAATTTCATGTCATTTAGAGTTTATTTGGTTAGGCTTGGCTCAATTTGACCCATTTGGGTCATATTGTGTCAAAATGGGTTAGGTTGACCAATCAGTCAAATTGGGTTAAACTAAGGATTAGGTCAAGTTCATATTACTATTTGGAAATCATGGTTTGCTTTGGTTTGATTTAATTTGGACTTAATTTAGGTTTAGTCTAATTTGACCCTTTATGTCCATTTGGCTGAACTTGGGTCAAGAAGGCCAACTGTGCTAGGTTTGGCTCAATTAAAGGTCAAGTCAAGTTAAATATTGATTGTGGGTTGATTTAAATCTTTGGTTTCAATGGATTTGTCTTAGGTTGCAATTTGGCTATTTGGGTTCATATAGGCTAAATGGTTGACTTGGTCAATGGGTAGGGTTGACTTGGTTTGACCTAATTTATATCAAATGATCATCATAGGGTGATCAACAATCATGACATGATCTTTGGATTGACTTAATTCACTTTTATTTGGATTGAATTGGATTTTGGTTAATGTAAGTCAAATTGGTCAAATGAACCAATTGGATTTAGTTGGCTTGACTTAGTTGAGTTTAAATATAAATTTAAGATTGATATATAAATTCAACTGCAATTGGTTTGGATTCAAATGAGTTTTGGTTCATTTGAATATTTCAAGTCAAATGGGATAGGTTAGATTTGACTTGGGTTGATTTTGGTTTGACTGGATGATTGTAGGTTTCATTTATATTTGGATAGATGATTGAAAGAATGATTGATTTTGGCTTTATTTAGATGGGTTTTGGTCAAGTTCAAGGAAATGTCTTGAAGGGTTTAAATTGGATTTTGATTTGATTTTGGATTTGGTTTTGGCTATTTGAACTTATATTTCATTTATATTTTAGAAGATAATTGATGGTACAATTGAATTATAAGAAAATCAATTGAGTTTGGATTGAATTGGATGGAAATTAGGCTAAGTTCATGAAGGTTGATGAAAGAGCATGGGAAGGATTTCAAGTTTGGATTTGATCTTGGGTTTCAATCATTTGGAATTGAGTTTGGACTTGGATTTGGATTTGAAATTGAGTTTGAGGTTTGGTTGCAAATTTGGATTTGAATTGAATTTAAGAAGGTGTACATGGATTAGGTTTAGGCTATACGGTAGGTAATTTTCCTAAGTCCCTAAGGCATGGCCTAATCCTATGATTAACCCTTCTAAATCTCTAAGCTTAGGTAAAGTGTTCATCCACTCTTTAGAAGTGTCTTATGACTAAAGAAATCTTTGTGTCTAGAAGGTTCCTAGGTCTAAGAAGAGGAGGTTGAGAACTCACTAGGTCAACAAAAAGACCCCACCAATAGGTGTGGTGTAATTGACAAGGCATACTGTACGTATTGGCATTGATTGAGGTGATCAACAACATCAAAAAGACTGCAAAGACTAACAAAAATGATCTATACCTAAACTTGAAAGGTAGATAGAATCAAAATCTTAGTGCAAAGTAGCTCTCTTTATGCTAAAGGCATAAGAGAGCTAGATGGAATCCATGGGGGGATGTGAACTTTCCACTGGGAAGTAGGTTCAAGCTATCCGCTTAAGATATGGATTTATGTTTGATTATGAATATGATTTTTTTGGGTATGTATCAACTGGGGATAAGAATCTATAATTTGCTAGGGATTGAGAATCTGAATGTTCCATTAGGGATAAGAGTTTGATGGTATTTCTTATGGCTCCACTTGGGAGATTAATTTGATTTGGACCTCACTAAGGAGAAGTTTGGTTTGTTCAATATGTTTTAATTTGACTCTATTGGGAAGCTTCGATTCAAATTTAGTTTATTATAGACCCTATTGGTCTGCGATGGACCCACTTAGAGAAATATGTCCATGACCTATCTCAAATTTACAAATCCAAAGGGATAGTCTACGCAAGGTAGGACAATCGACCTAAGGGTTGCATATTGGTGCAATATGCTTAGAAGAAAGCATAGTAGACTTACATCTTTCAAAGCAGGGATCAACCATTGGGGTGATCTATTGGATCTGCAACAAATTGAACCATATCGAGGGGTGACTACTGAGTGAATGCTGCTGGGGGACTTAAGTCAACTCATAAGTAGTCTATACTAATTTCATTAATTTCATTAATTTGTTTTAATTTTATTTGGTTTGTTTTCATTTGTTTTAATTTCATTTGATGGATCCCATCGATGTGCAATGAATCGCACAGAGAAGGGGCTCTGTCAGCTTTGGGCTATCTTAGATTTATCGATCCAAATGAGTAGTACCAATCGAAGGGTAGGACAATTCAACCTAAGGGGTGCCTTTCAGTGTGCAATGTCTTTGCTAGATAAAGTGTAGTAGACTCACATTTCCAAAGTAAGGAATAATTACTAGGGTGACCCGTTGGATGCACAACAAAGTGAACCAACCTAGGGCCGCCCATCGGTGTGCAACGATCGTGCTGCAAAGAATGCGTAGCGGACTTACATCTTCCAAAGCTAGGATGACCACTGGGGTAACCTATTGGTGGTAGAATTAATTGAACCCAACCTAAGGGTGACTATTGAGAGAGTGTCATGGAAGACTTATCTTAACTCATGAGTAGTCGCATTCTTATAGGGAGTTTTCGACACCTAAAGATATGATGCCTGCTTGGGAAAGGTGTTGATGGGGGCATTAATTTCTAATCCACAAGCATATATATATATATATATATATATATATATATATATATATATATATATATTTATTGGACCACATCGAGAAGGGGCTATGTCGGCCTGGACCTATCTTAGATTTACTAGACCAAGGGAGAATCTACGCATCCACAAAATATAATCTCTAACCAAAGGGGTGGTTATTAGGAAAGGAGGATCAACTCGTAGTAACTGGTAGTGTCTAAATGGGGTCCCAAAGGATGTGAGCCAAATAGAGTGCCCATAATGGAGGTACCACTAGGGGCGTTATCTTGGACCCTATAAATAAGAAAGCCTCTAGGTGTATGGTAGCCAACTTAAGGAGAAAGCATAGCAGACTTACATCTACCATGAGTGATGTATCCACTGGATCACTGATAAGATAAAACACCAACCAACCTAAGGTTCTGGGTATGAGCAATTATTCAAGGAAGAAGGCGTGTAGGCTTATATCTCCCTAAAGTTGAACTAATTGTCAGGATAGTCTGTCATCAGGTCGACAGGTGCTATTTGACCTAGGGCTGCCTGTCAGTGTGCAACGGGTGTACTTAGGAAGAAAGTAAGCAAACTTACATCTTTCGAAGTGAGGAACAACCACTAGGGTGACCATTATTGGCACAACAAGTCGAACCTAACCTAAGGGAGAGGCTACTAAGTAGGGAGTCACAAAGAAGGACTGGACTCAGACTCGAAGTAGTCAAGAAGGAAGGTGCCACTAGGGGACTTAGCCTAATCCTCTACTTGACCAAGTTAGTAACTGCGACTAGTCCAAGAAGAAATCATATAGTAGATTTATATCCTCTTGAATGAATCCAACATGAAGGTAGCTTACCGACCACACTGTAAAGCCTACCATGCTAACAAGGTGCTCATTGATGTGCAATGGACAAGTCAGGAAGGAAAGCATAGTAGACTTACATCTCCCTAAACAAGGGACCACTAAGGTGACGACTATGGTAGACATCAACCTAGAGCACTAATGAGTGAGTGCCAGAAGTTATCCCACATCAAAGTCCCAAGATAAGAGATGTGTATGTGGGTTTGTTAGATATACTCAACCAAGTCAGTTCATGATGGCTAGTTTAAGAAGAAGGCATAACAAACTTATATCCTCTTAAACGGAGCCAACATGTGGGTAGCTTATCGATCATGCAGTAAGGCTTACCATGCTAACAAGGCACTCATTGATGCACAACGATCAAGTCAGGAAAGAAAGAATAGCAGATTTACATCCTCCTAAACATGGGACCACTGGGTGATACGGGGTAACATGTCACCAACCTAGAGCAAATAATGAGTGAGGGTCAAGCGTTATCCCATATCAAAGTAGCCTGAGACCAAAGATGTGTATTTGTTCATGTGTTTGTGTGTAGTTTGTGTTGTGTTGATGTAGGATAGGATGCCGCTTGTGTTCCTTACACCTACCTTAAACACATCAAAGAGTGGATGAAATGGTGCCATAGGGGCAATGTGACTCCACCAAGAAAGGATGTCGCTCATGTTCTCTTACACCTAACTTAGTTGTACTAGTCAAAATAGGATGCCTCTTGGGTTCTCTTACACCTATCCTAATAGCACTAAAGAATCATGTGTAGTTTGTGTTGATGATGGATAGGATGGTGCTTGGGTTCTCTTACACCTATCCTAAACTTGTCATGGAGGATTTACAAACAAGCAAATAATACTTCCAATGAAGAAGGGATTTGATGAATGGAAAGATAGGATTTTTATTGATGATAATTATTTTAAAACATTATTTTAAGGATAGTATTTCTTTAAATAGAGTTCATTGATTGGAAGCATCGGGCGCTCCCCTATCATAGTGGTTTAAACTACTTTCCATCCTTCAAAGCACTAAGGTAGGCCTTTCAACAATCGAAAGTAGAATATTGATTTGAAAAGTTTTGAGATAGACTAACTTTGAAAGAGTTTAAACTATCTATATTCAATATTAATTGAAATCTCTCTCCTATTAAGTAGAATCTTGGAGGCTAAATCTCAAATGTCACTTTAATCTCTTTTAGATCAATCCTTATTATCCCATGATGCTTTACTTAAAGGCTTAGAAACTCTCTTAAAGTCATTCTAATTGTATACTTTGGGGATTCAACTTCAAGTAGTGTCATAACCAATCAAAGACAACTACTGATCGTAAGATGGTCTTCCTTTTTCTTTAACCCTGGTGACCAAAGAAAGTCATGACCTTATAGAGATAAATTCCAATGGAAATTATAAGTGCAAATGACCTCTCATCCTCTGTCATCATTCAACCCATCCTTGAATGAGGAGACTGCATGTAAAGAGGCTATGTCTGCTATCAAATTTTAAATAGGTAATGTGGATTCATCTTCAATGCATGCCTAACTAAAATCTTCAGAATTGATGTATGTGCGGATTGTCCTTCCTTTTTACTGGGCATAATGTTGGGTAATCATGAAAGCATCTTTTTTTTCAATAAGGTTGACTTCAAACTTTGATCTTCTTCTTGGCGCAAATGTTCACATCAAATGTTTGCAAAGTAGGAATAGCAATAGGTTCAATTTTGAGTTTGTAGACTGCTACCTTTAGAGATGTATTGGGCACTTCATTATGGTCTTAGGTAAAGCAATCTTTAAACTACAAAAGTAACCTAACCAAGTTGTTGGCATTTTCTTTCTAACTTATCATATATGGATGTTGGGAGGGTGGGTGGACTACCTTTATGTTCTTAGGTTAATCCCTTAAAACTCATTGGTTGATGATCTAATTTTCTTCTCAACTTCAGGGAGTGTATCCTTTACTTGAAAGTCTTCTAAATTCTTTACCCAAAGTAGGTAGACTAGGCAAAAGATGATTTTATTACATCATTTGAAGGTTTATCTACCGTTGAATCCTCTTGAGCTTGAAGAAAGAGATGAAGTGGAAATTTGATATCACATATATATATATATATATATATATATATTATATTAGAGCAACTCTTAACTTCCAATCCTATAATAATATCATGAGATAGTAAAATTGGAGTCAATGTGCATACCCACTAAGTTTCTAGTCATATCATTCATGAATTATCCTTTTAGAACTTTTTGTTTTACTATTATCTACTCCAAAGACTTGTCAAAAGTAGACTCAAAATTTATTTCACATATATATATATATATATATATATATATATATATTTTCTCTCCTTTTCTTTGAATTTAAACCTAGTACACATGATTTATCTTTTGGATTCCAAATCAATGTGTATTATTAGTGCTTTACTTTTTCTATTTTTCTTATTTTCTTTCTCTTCTTCTCTTTTTTTTTCATTCATTTTTTTCAATTTTTTTTCTTTCTTTTCTCTTTTCATTTAATTTTTTATTTCTCTCCTTTTTTTTCTTTTTTTTGAGACTTTGTTTATATTATGTTCTCTGGAGGGGATTGCTTGTCTTTCTTTTCCATAGGATATTCTATGTTGAGTATGACTTGAGGAGGTTGTCACTAACTGAGCAAGGAAGAATCAAGTTAAGTTCCAATAAAAAACTCCTCTATCTCCTTAGAGAAGGTGAGGGTGCACTCATTATTTTAGCTTAGTGGGCAACCTTCCAAGATAGTTTAGGACCTTAAGATTAACCTTTAGAATAGTTTGATGCCTTTATTTTGGATTGTGAGGTGTATCTTATGAATGATTTAGAATTTGATTATTTCCAATGACTAGTTTGCTTCTTCCTATGGTGTTGATCAAAGTGGTAGGACCCTGCCACTACAGTAATTGGCTTCTGTGATATCTTCTGAAAGAGAGGTAGAATTGATGTCTACCTACTCTTTTATGGTGCCCAAAATTTCTTCTATTAGATCTGATGATTCTAACTCTTTATCGATAGTGACACCACGAAAGTTTAGAATGGGGGTATATCTACTCGAGTTGGAATCCTTAAAGACTTCTAGTCCATCGGTACTGCTATTTTATGGATTACGATCATTATTGTGATTGTCATTTTGAGAGTTTCCTTCTTTTTGGAATTAGGATTCAAATCATTTGAGTCATACTTATCTAGAATGGATAAGACATACTAAAAAATCCTTATTGATCTTATTCTTGGCTCTTGAAGGAACTTTTATGGTCTTTCTTCTTTGGTTAGTGAAACTCAAAATCAAACTGTAGGTCAAACTGAAGAAGTGGCTTCTTGTCTGCCACCTCCTCTCTACTAATGGTCATGAGGGGGTACAATCTTTTGCATTACTGGAAAGAGAACCATATCAGATCTTCGTTTGAATGTTGCTGACTTGAATTGTTAACTTGATTTGATTATTTAATTGGAACCCTCATTTAACAAATTTAGTTATGCTAAATGGGGTTGAAATATTGGAGAGATTTTGATTTTTTTTTTTTTTTTTTTTTGGAGAAGAGACTTTGAATTTGATTTAAATTTAGAACCCACATTCAACAAATTTGGGTATGTTGAATGGGGTTCAAATGCTTTGGAGAGGCTCTTAATTGATGCTTCCATTGGCTCACATTTGAATTTGATTTTATGTTTGGGACCCTCATTAACAAATTTGGGTATGTTAAATGGAGGGTCAAATGACTTTGTTTTGGTTTTGATTTTGGAATCTTCACTTAGCAAATTTATGTATAAATGAGATTCAAGTGCATGTTTGAAAACAATTTTTGAAAGCATTTTTGTTGTTTGTGATGATGTGTGTCATGTGTTTGATTTGTTGAATTCGATTTGAAAATGGGATCCTTACTTAGCAAATTTTGGTATGCTAAGTGAAGCCCAATGTGTTTGGTGTATTTTAATTTGATTTTGAAAAATGAGACCTTTACTTAACAAATTTGGCATGTTAAGTAGGGATCAAGTGTGTTTGATGAGTTTGTTTTGTTTTGTTTTGAAAGAGGACAACTTCAACTTAAAAAATGTGGTATATTAAATAAAGTTCAATTTGTTTTCAATTTTGAAAAGGTAGGACTCTTATTTGACAAATTTGGGTATGTCAAATGGAGTTCAAGTGTGTTTGATTTATTTGTGATTTTAAAAAGGGAACTCTACTTAGAAAATGTGGGTTTGTTAAGTAGAGTTCAATTTGCTTTTGATTTTGAAAAAAGGGAATTCTCATTTGACAAATTTGGGTATGTGTAATGGAATTCAAATGTGTTTTAATTTTTAGTGATTTTAAAAAGGGGACTTCCATTTAACAAATTTAGGTATGTTAAATGGAAACCAATTATATTTTCTTTTGAATTTCAAAGATGGGATATTTGTGTGTGATGTTGCTTTTGAAAAGAGAATTCCAACTTAGCACATGTAGGATGTGCTAAATGAAATTTCAATTTTATGTCATCTTATTTGAAAATCTTCATTCAACAAGCTTAGGTGTGTTAAATGGAGATTACTACTTTGAAATATGTGCTTTTAAAATTTGATTTTAAATTTTGAAAAGAACCTCCATGCAACAATCATGGATATTGGTTCATGAGGTTTGGTTATCCTTAAATGTAGATCTTTTGTCATGTGAATTTTAATTTGGGAAGTGCTTTTTGAAAGTATATTTTTTTTACAAAGAGTTTATTTTCTTAAGTATAAGATGAACCTTGCCTCACCAAGAGAATGGTAAAGAGGTTCTAAATTTTTAGTCATCTCCTTTAGTTAATTCATAGAAATTATTTTTAATTGTAATCCTTTTCCTAGATATTTATCTAGCACTTCTATTATTCTCATACCTAAGAAACATAATCTGGACTATTGGAGTGATTTTAGACCTATTAGTCTTTGCACCTTCTTCAATAAGCTGATTTCCAAATTATAACCAAGAGGCTCAGTCCTTCATAGGATTATCTCTCTAAACCAAACTGGTTTTGTTAGGGGTAGATCTATTTCTGATAATATTCTGCTTACTCAAGAATTAATTCATGATTTAGATGCTAAGACTAGAGGTGGCAACATTCTGTTCAAATTAGATATTACCAAAGCTTTTGACAATATCTCTTGGGATTTCCTTATCCATATTCTGAATTTATTTTGGTTTTTTATTAAAATTATCTTTCTTATTAAAAATTTTTTTAATAATGCTTGGTTTTCTTTTTTTCTTAATAGGGAAGCCTTGGGCTTCTTTCCTTCTTCCCATGGCCTAAGATAAGGGATCCTCTATCTCTTGCCTTATTTATTATTGTTATGTACTTATCTAGAAGCATCAATGATCTATTCTTAAACAATCCTAGTATTATAGAACTTTGTTGGTCTTCCTATTTCTCTTAAGCTTTGCGATGATTTCATTATTTTCTGCAATGCTTCTATTCATCATATCAAGAATCTCAAGATTTTTTAAATAAAGAGAAAGTGGTCTATCTATCAATGATAACAAAAAGCTATTTTAATACTTCTTCAAGCATCTCCAATAATAAAATTAATCAAATATTGCATATCACTAACTTTAAACATCAACACCTTCCTCTTAAGTACTTGGGTGCTCTTTTTAAAAAATGATCCCATCCTTTTGATGTATTAATTCAAAAAATTTTAAATAAAATTTTTATTTAGGAATTTCATTTACTTTCCTTTTGTGGTTGACTTACTATTCTTAAAAGCACTTTAATTCAATGCCTCTTTATTTGATTCAAACTATTATCCCCACTAATGCTACTCTTATCAAAATTGATCCTTGCTTAATAAATATCTTTGGGGATCTAATAATTCTACTAAAGGAATTGGACTTCCTGGCATAAATGTTGTGGTCACTTGGGTGAAGGTGATCTCGGTTGCAAACTTATTTATGAAGCTATTACTACCTTCTCTCATAAGCTCTGGGAGAATTTTAGAAAGAGTGATAGCCTTTGGGCTAATTTTATGATGAAAAAATATTGCCAAGGTAAACACCCTCTTATCTATGCTTATAAACTTGGTGACTCTTCAGTTTGGAAAAGGTTTGCTACATTAAATGAGTTATTGAACCTCTAATATCTTGAGCTATTCATTCTGGATCTTCTTTCTTTTGGCAAGAAAATTGTATTGGAAATGGCTCTATTGAATCTCTTTTATCTACCCACCCACTCAGCTATCAAAGTTAACTCTTTCGCATAATAACACTTGGAACAAAAAAACTTGAGAATTGTATCTCTATTTTCTTTTAGATAACTTTAAAAATATTCTTATTTTCTCTAAAAAACGACCAAATTCTCTTTAAGCTTTCTTACAATGGTGATTTTGTTCTTAAAGAGGTTTGAAATTTTATTAGAGATAAGCAAAACTCCTTTAATGTTTTCATTAAACTTTGGAACAATATCATTCCCAATTCTTATTCGGTTTTAGCTTGGAGGATTTTGAATAACTTTATTCTTGTGGACTTTTGCTGGAATAAAGGATTTTATTTGCCTTCAAAGTGTTATTGTTGCTTTCATATTTAAAATGTTAATCATGTGTTTGTCTTTGGTGCTATTGCTTCTAAATTAAGGTTATGGTAAGATGATTTATTTAAAAGCAACAACTTTCATGGCTCTCTTTCCATATATCAACTTCTTGAAGTCTATTTCCAAAAAATTATGAAAGGTCATATCAAAGTTCTAGTTGCTATTACTCTTATCTGGTTCATTTGGATGGATAGAAATAATGCAAAATATCATGGTATTCCTATAAGACATAAAAGGATCCAGCTAGAACCAAAGAAAAAATTCAAGCTCTTTTTAATTCCAATCTTATTAGTAATAATCATTTTAGAGGAAAAAAATTTGTGGCTAAGAGATTGGGTATCATTCTACATGATGTTGACTCTTATAAAAGAGTTAGGATTATCCATTGGATCAAACCCCAAAGAATATTTGATTAAAGTGAATACTGATGGTTCTATTGCTCCAAATAAACATGGCTATGGTGGTATTCTTAGGAATTTTAAAGGTACCGTCATTTGTGCTTTTGCCTATCCTCTCAAAGCATGTTCTATTATTTATGCTGAGCTTATAGCTGTCATTAAATCTATTGAAATTTGTTTGAATAAAGGTTTCCTAAACATCTGGATTGAAGTTGATGTGCTCTTGCTTTTTGACATGCTAAACTCTAATAGAGCAAGAAATGCTAATTTATTTTATCTTATCAATCATATTGAAAATCTTCTTTCACAAGTTTGTTATAGACTTTTCCATATCCTTCATGAAGGTATTGCTTATGCTAATTTCTTGGCTACTTTAGGTGCCAACTTAACTTATTTCACTTTATTTTACAACCAAAATTTGCCTTAACTTTTAAGTGGTTTGGTCAGTCTCGATAGCACTGGATTACCTTATCTCAAATTATAATTTTCTTAGTTTGATTTTTTTTCTATTGGTTTTTGATGAACCAATTGCTTTTAGTTCCCCTTTGTTAAACCCTCTTTGGGTTGTGGTCATTTGCTTATTTTCACTCTTGGTCCTATGTTGGGTTTTATTTTTGAGCTATTGCTTTTGGGTTGGCCTAGTGGTTGCTACCTGATGGTTCCTATTTTTTTCCCTAGGTTATTTTGGTTTTTTTAGCCTATTAGCTGTTGTTTGCCTGGAAAGATGATTATTGCTTGGTTGTTTTTGGTGAATTTCATTTGGGTGGTGGCATTGCCTAATATTTCTATATGGGGTTTTCCATATCTCTGCACTAGTTGCTTCCTTAACTGAGTTGGATTTTTTCTCTGTGGTGGTTGGGTGGGGGTGAGGCTATGTTGGTTTTGGTTGGTTGGTTTATCCGCTTAAGGTGGTGATTGGTGGTCTAATTTTGGATTAGATTTGGCAAGGTGGAGGTTATTTGTTGACTTATTTCTTATTTTGTGAATTGGGTTTGGTGGTAGTTTGCTAGTTTGGGTTTGTTTCTTTTACTTCTACACTTTTCCTAGTTATCTTGGGGGGTTTTGGCATGATGGATGTTGTTGTTCTTTTCACTGAATTTGATTTTCTGCTGTTGTGGTGATTGGATGTGAGGCTATGTTGGCTGGCTGGGTTTGTTGGCTGCTTTGGCTAGCTTGGTTGGTTGGATGGGTGGCTATTTTGGCCTTTCTTCCATGCTCTATTGGTGACATCATGTTGGTCTGCTCTAGTATGGTTCTCCTCTCTCTTTCGCTTCTTTTTTTGGTTTGGGTGACAACCTTGTCATTCTGTTTGCTTGTGGAGGACATGAGCTTTTGTTTTTTCTTTTATTGGTTTTTTTTGTTTTGTTAAGTTCATCATGATGCTTGCTCCCTTGATGTTGTTATTCCTCTTTGGTGGTGGCTTTGGTGGTGTTCCTACTGTTATCACCCCGATGGTTGGTTGACTTTACTTATTGGGCTTATTTGTTTTTTGGTTTGTGGTTGGCTATTATGTACTGCTTGAGGAGTTTGCCTTGCAAGATGATGGACTTGGGATGATGGGCTACAAGAGGTATCTGAAATAATGGCCTTGATGTTTCCCTCTATCTTCTTTTTTGTAGTATATGTAATTGCAACCCTTCTTGAGTTTGGATGCTTACATGTTGCTCCTTGAGATGATTATAACTAAGCCTGAGCCTTTTCTATACTTTGCTCCTTTTCTTTTCTCATATTTTTATGCTTGCTTAATTATACTCATCCTTTCATTAGTATGTTTCAGATTTATTTTATATATTGGGAGAATCTTGTAGGTGGATGGTATCAAAAGGACCTAGTGGATGCATGATGGGATCAGTTGTTGGAGATTTGTTTTTTTTTGCTTTTATTTTTTTTCTTATATTATTGAATAGTTAGGGGGTTTATCTCTTTAGGACTTATTGTAGCTCTTTAAGCATTAGTTTAGAGATTTACCCCCTCTAAGGACTTTGTACTTTTTGGTCAGGGCAATAAAATTCCCATAATTTCCCAACCCTAAACTCTAAAAACCTAAAAACCTAAACTTAAACTAAATAAAACATAAAAATAAAATAAATAAATAAACCTAAACTAAGATAAAATAAATTAAAACTAAACCCTAAACTAAACCTAAAAATATAAAATAAAAAAATAAACTAAACTATAATAAAATAAATAAAACTAAACTAAATAAAAAAAACCTAAATAAAATTAAAACTAAAACTAAAATAAAAATAAAATAAACCTATAATAAAATAAATAAATACTAAATCAAAACCTAAACCTAAAAAACAAACCTAAAAATAAATAAATAAATAAACCTAAATACTTAAAAGAAAATAAAAAAATAAAAAACTAAACCTAAAATAAAAATAAAATAAAGCTAAAGCTAAACTAAAATAAATAAAACCTAAACTTAAACATAAACTAAACTAAACCTAAACCTAAACCTAAACTAAATAAAAATAAATAAATAAAGATATCTAACTAAAATAAACCTAAAAAATAAACCTAAAATCTAAACATAAACCTAAAATTAAAATAAAACCTAAAAAAATAAACTAAAAAAATATACATAAATCTAAACCTAAACTAAAAATAAACTAAAATAAATAAACATAAAATAAATAAATATACTAAATAAAATAAAATAAAATAGTAAAATAAAATAAAATAACTAAATAAATAAAAACTAAATAAACTAAATCCTATAGTTTTAATTTAAAATAAAATAAAAAAAATAAAATAAAACATAAATCATCCCTCTACTAATCCTTAAAATCCTAAATCTTACCACTAACCCACCACTCCCTAAACCCTAAACACCCACTCTCTACTCCCTACCCTAAACTAAACCTAAAACCCTAAACCCCAAACCCCAACCACCAAATCCCCAGGCCCTAAACCCAAAACCTAAACCCTACTAAAGTAAACCCCAAACCTTCCACTCTCTACTAAACCCTCTTTCCCTAAACCCTAAACCTAAACCCTCTCCCCAAACCCTAAACTCCTCCCTAAAGCTAAACACTAAACTAAACCCTAAACCTAAACCCAAAACTTAAAACTTAAACCTCCACCCTAAACCCTTAACCACCCTAAACCTAAACCCTAAATAAAACCCAAAACCTAAACCTAAAGTAACTAAATAAACTATAAAATAAACCTAAGCCCAAAACTTAATGCCTAAACCTAAACCTAACCCTATGAATGGTCCTTGATGGTGAACATTACTATCAACCGGCTGCCAGATCTGGGTGGAGATGAAGCAGCGGCAGTTATATGTGGTGGGGACCTAGAGGTCTTGGATATGGAGGTGGTGGTGAGTAATGGTGGTTATGGAAAGGGAGGACCGACAGGTTATATGGCAGGTGAGGTATGATCCACTAATCGAGAGGTCAGGGAGGTTTTGATGGGAACTGCAGAAATTGAAGAATGGCCAATCCGATCTGCTACTTATGGAACTGTGTCTTTACATTTGAGATGATTCTAGTTATCTAGGGTTATTCATTTGCTCTATGTGTGCTCATTCTTTATCTATGTCATTGCATATGTCTTAGAAAACATGGATTGTTAGTTGGTTGATGGAATCAAAAAGAAGAAATGTTGAATCTCAATTTGTTCTCTGTTAAAGAAAACCAAAATCCTAAACACTAAAGTAAAACATGAACCCTAAACCTAAAACCTAAACCCTAAATGCTAAATCCTAAACCCTAAACCCTAAACCCTAAACTCTAAACCCTAAGCCCTAAACCCCTAAATCCTAAACCCTAAACCCAAAAACCTAAACCATAACCAAAAACCCTAAACCCTAAACACTAAATCCTAAACCCCAAACACTAAACCCCACCCTCAAAGCTAGAAACATAAACCTAAACTAAATAAAACCTAAAAATAAAATAAAAAATAAAACTTAAACTAAAATAAAATAAAATAAAATAAAACTAAACCTAAACCTAAACCTAAAACTAAAAATAAAATGAAATAAAAAATAAAAACCTAAACTAAACTATAAAAATAAAAGAACTAAATAAAATAAAAACTAAACCTAAAATAAAATAAAATAAAATAAAAACCAAATTAAAACCTAAGCCTAAAAAATAAGCCTAAAATAAAACCTAAACCCTAAACTAAAAAAACTAAATAAAAATATAAAATAAACCTAAACCTAAAAAGAATAAACTCAAATATATAAACTACCTAAAATAAAAAACTTAAACCTAAACCTAAACTAAGTAAAAAAAACTAAAAATAAAAACTTAAACTAAAGTTAAACATAAATAAATAAACCTAAAAAAACCAAAACTAAAAAAATGAAATAAAACCTAAACCTAAACCTAAAATAAAATAAAACTTAAACCTAAAAAATAAAATAAAATGAAATAAACTAAAATTAACTAAACCTAAATAAATTAAAATAAAAAACCTAAGCTAAAATAAATAAATCTAAAATAAATAAACTAAACTAAATAAAAATAAAAAGTGAACCTAAACAAAAATATAAAATAAAAAAAATTTAAAATAAATAAAAAATAAATTAAATAAACCTAAACTTACTAACTTACTTAATTTAAAAAAAAACCATAAAAATTAAATCCTAAACCCTAAACGTCAAACCTAGAACCCTTAACCCAAACAATAAACCCTAACCCTAAAAAACCCTAAACCTTAAACCCTAAACCCTAACCCTAAACCCAAAACCCTGAAAGCATAAACCCTAAACCCTAAACCCAAAACCCCCAAACCCTAAACCTTAAACCCAAACCCCCAAACCTAAACCTAAACCTAAGTAACTAAATTAAAAAAATAAACCTAAACCCTAAACATAATAAACCTAAAAACCTAAATCCTGAATAGAATGTGGCCCAGAACATCACTAACTAAGTCTAGATCGGTGGTGGAGGCAAAGTGAAGGAGGTTATCACGGGGATGGGTGTGGTGGGCATGAAGGTGGTGGTCAGAGCAGTGGAGGTTATGGAGGTAGGAGGAACAACAGAGGTTATAGCCATGGAGGTGGTGGATGAAGAGATCAGGGATATGATGGTGGATCCAACTACTCGAGAGATTGGGGTGATTCTGATTGGAACTAGAGAAATTGAAGCTGATCGATCAGCTTATGGAATTGTCTTTATATAGTGACGCGTTCTAGTTATCGGTTTTATTTTCTCTCTGCTCTTTTTTATCTATGTCATCATTTATCTCTTAGAAAACTTGGTGTGTTGCTTGGTTGATGAAATTGAAAAGAAGAAATGTTGACTCTGAATTTTTTCTCAATTAAAAAAAACAAAAAAACCCTAACCCTAAACTAAAACTTGAACTCTAAACCTAAAACCTAAACCCTAAACCTAAACCCTAAAACCCAAACCCAAAACCCTACACCTAAACTCTAAACTCTAAACCCTAAAACCCTAAACCTAAACCCTACCAACCCTAAACTATGCCAAACCCTAAACTAACCCACCACTAAACCCTAAGCCTAAACCTTAAAACCCTAAACCCTAACCCTCCCACAAACCTAAAACCTAAACCTAAACTAAATAAAACAAAATAAAATAGAAACCTAACATAAATTAAATAAAAGAAATAAAATAAAATAATAACCAACACTAAAACTTATACCTAAACATATACATAGACCTAAAGATAAAAATAAGATAAAATAAAAAATTTAAAATAAACTAAAAATAAATAAATAAAAACTAAAACTAAACTAAAAAATAAAATAAAATTAAAAATAAAAAACCTAAATAAAAAAACGTTAAATGTAAAACAAAAATAAAATAAAAACCTAAACCTAAACAATAAACCTAAAAATAAAACATAAAAATAAATAAAATAAAACCTAAACCGTAAACTTTGGATGATGGTTGGCTATAATGTTTATTGTTTGGAGGATTTTGAAGCCTTGCTAGATGACAGACTTTAGATGATGGGCTACACGTGGTATGCTGGCTATGATGGCTTTGAAGTTTCCTACTCTTTCTTCTTTTGGTTGGTAGCGCTATATGTAATTGTAACCCTTCTCTTGAAGTTTGGCTGCTTGCATATAGTGTTGCTCCTTGAGATGATTGTAATTGAACTTGGGCCTTTTCTTTACTTTACTCCTTCTATTTGCTCTTACTTTCTATACTGGTTTAATTGTACTCATCCTTTCAAAAGTATGTTACAGATTTCTTTTATAAGTAAGGGGAGTATTGCAGGTGGATCTTGTTGGTATTAGAAGGACCAAATGAAGTTTGCTGCTACTCACATGGATTTTTTGCTATTAATTTTTTGGTTTTTCTTTTATTTTCTTAACTTCAGTATTGTAATAGTTATGGGTTTATTTCTTTAGGACTTATTGTAGTTCTTTGAGCATTAGTTTAGAGATTTATCCCATCTAAGGACTTTTCTTTATGGCAATAAAAAATTCCCTAGTTTCTCTAAAAAAACCCTAAACTGTCCTAAACCCTAAACCCTAAAAAGTTAAAAACCTAAACCTAAACTAAATAAAATATGAAAATAAAATAAATAAATAAACCAAAATTAAAATAAAATATAAAAATAAAATACAATAAAAACATAAACTAAAACCTAAACCTACTAAAAAAAATAAAATCAAAATAAAATTTAACTAAAATAAAATAAATAAAACCTAAATTAAACTATGAAATAAAACCTAAATAAAATAAAACTAAACCTAAAATAAAAAAAATAAACCAAAAATAAAATAAAATAAAACTAAATAAAATAAAAATAAAATAAACCTCAATAATAAAAAATAAATGAACTATAAATAAAATAAACTAAAATAATAAACTAAAAAATGACCTAAACCTATAAGTTTACAATTTAAAAAATAAAATAAAAAACTTTAACCCTAAACCCTAAAACTAACTCTAACCCTAAACCCTACCTTAAACCCTATAACCCTAAACCCTAAACCCTAAACCCTAAACCAAATACCCTACCTACCCTAAACCCCTAAACCTAAACCTAAACTAAACCCTAAATAATTAACCCTAAACCCTAACCCCTAAAACTTAACCCCTAAATCCTAAACCCTAAACCCTAAAACTTACAACCTTAAACTCTGAACCCTAAACCCTAAACACTAAAACTTAATATACCTAAATAAAACTTAAAATAAAATAAATAAATAAAACTAAATGAAATAAAATAATACCAAACAAATACCTAAACCTAAACATAAAATAAAATAATATAAAATAAAATTAATTAAAATAAATAAAAACCTAAACTAAACTAAAAAAATAAAATAAATCTAAAAATAAAATACCTAAATAAAATAAAAACAAAATGTAAAATAAAAATAAAATAAAAACTAATTAAAAACTTTAAGCTAAAAAATAAACCTATAAATATATAAAAAAGTAATACGTAAACCTTAAACTAAAAAAAATAAACCTATGCCTAAGCTCAACAAAATAAAATAAACATAGACTAAACTAAA
Source organism: Cymbidium sinense (assembly GCA_021442155.1). NCBI lineage: Eukaryota > Viridiplantae > Streptophyta > Magnoliopsida > Asparagales > Orchidaceae > Cymbidium > Cymbidium sinense. Next base: position 140,828,799 of record CM038214.1, read on the forward strand.
ATAAATAAAACCTAAACCTAAACCTAGAATAAATTAAACCTAAACCCTAAATAATATAAAATAAATAAAATACAAATAGACTTAAACCTAAACTAAAAAATAAAACCTAAAAAAACTTCAAATAAAAAACTAAAACTTAAATCTAAAAAAATATAAACCTAAACCTAAAAATAAAAAATAAAACCAAAACCTAAAATAAAAAAAATAAAACTAAACATAAAAATAATCAAAAATATAAACCTAAACCTAAAATAAACTAAAGTAAAATACCTAAACTAAAATAAATAAACTAAACTAAATAAAAATAAAAAATAAACCTAAATAAAAATAAAATATAAAATTAACTAAAATAAATAACAAATAAACTAAATAAACCTAATGATTTTCTTAATTTTTTAAAAAAAATCCTAAACCCTAAACCCTAAACCTTAAACCCTAAATCCTAAATCCTAAACCCTAAATCCTAAACCTAAACACTAAACCCAAAACCCTAAAACTAACCCTATACCCTAAACCCAAAACATATTACCCTAATCCCTAAACCCTAAATAAAAAAAGAAAAATAAATAAATAAAACCCGAACCCAAAACTGTAAACCCTAAACCCTAAACAACAACCCTAAACCTTAAAACCCAAAACCTTAAACCCTAAACCTTGTACCTTAAACCCTAAACCCTAAACCCAACAACCCTGAATCTTAAACACTAAACCCTAAACCCTAAAAACCTTAAAATCCAAACTTAAGCTATGTAAAACCTAAAAAAAAAATAAATACAAAAACTAAACCTAAATAAACTAAAATAAAAAACAAACTTAAACCTAAATTAAAACCTAAACCTAAACATAAATTGAAACCTAAAGCTAAACCTAAATATGAAATAAAATAAAAAAATAAAAACTAAACTAAAATAAAATAAATAAAAACTTAATTTAAACTAAAAAAATAAAATAAACATAAAAATAAAAAACCTAAATAAAATAAGAACTAAATATAAAATAAAAATAAAATAAACCTAAAATAAAATAAAATAAATAATATATAAAAACCTAAACCTAAAAAATAAACCTAAAAATAAATAAAAAATAAAACCTAAACCATAAAGTTAAAAAAACCTAAACCTAAACTAAAATAAATAAAACCTAAACCTAAACCCTAAACTTAATAAATAAACTAAAAAAAAAGTTAAACCTAAACTAAAATATAAAACCTAAAAATAAACCTAAAACCTAAACCTAAAAAAATAAAATGAAAACCATATCCTAAACCTAAAAATAAAAAATAAAACTAAACCTAAAAAATAAAATAAAAATAAAAATAAACTGAAAAATAAACATAAACCTAAAGCTAAACCTAAAAAATAAACTAAAATTAAAAACATAAAATAAAATAAATAAACCTAAAATAAATAAACTAAATTAAACAAAAATAAAAAATAAACCAAAAATAAATAAAAAATAAATTAATAAAACTAAATAAAGCAAAACCTACCTGTTTTCTTAACTTTTAAGAAAGAAACTAATCCCTAAACCATAAACCATAAAAAGCTTAAAACCTAAACCTAAACTAAATGAAAGCATAAAATAAACTAAATAAAAAGCTTAAACAAAAATAAAATAAAATAAAATAAGATAAAAGAAAATACATAAACTAAAACCTAAACCTAAAAATAAAAAGAAAAAAAACTAAACTCAAATAAAATAAATAAAAGCCTAAGCTAAACTAAAAAATAAAAAACCTAAATAAAATAAAAACTAAACCAAAAATAAAAATAAAATAAACCTTAAATAAAATAAAATTAAAATTAAAAATAAATTAAACTAAAATAAATAAAAGATAAACTGAATAAACCTAAACCTACCAGTTTACCTAAACCTAAACCTAAACCTAACCTTGAACCCTTGACCCTATAACTAACCATAAACCCTAAACTATAAACCAACAACCCTAAACCCCAAAACCCTAAACCCTAAAAGCCTAAACCCTAAACCCTAAACCCTAAACATTAAACCCAAACAGTAAACCCTATAGCATACAACCCTAAATGCTAAACACTAAACCTCAAATCCTAAACCCTAAAAACCTAAACCTAAACTAAATAAAACCTAAAAACAAAATAAATAAAAAATATAAACTTAAATAAAATTAAAAAATAAAATAAAATAAAAACCTAAACTAAACCTAAACCTAAAATATAAAATAATATAAAATAGAAACTAAAAAAATAAAAATAAAACCTAAAATAAACTAAAAAATAAAATAAACCTAAAAATAAAAAAGCTAAATTAATTAAAAAATTAAAAATAAACCTAAACATAAATAAAAAATAAAGCCTAAACTATAAACTAAAAAAAACTTAAACTTAAAATAAACATAATAAAATAAACATAACTGTAAACTAAAATAAATAAAACTTAAACCTATATGTAAAGTAAATTAAACCAAAACCCTAAACTAAATAAAAAAATAAACTTAAAATAAACCTAAACTTAAACTAAAAAAATAAATCCTAAAAATAAGCCTAAGATAAAATCCTAAAAACTAAACCTAAAGAATTAAAATAAAAACCTAAACCTAGACCTAAAAATAAAAAAATAAAACCTAAACCTAAAAAGTAAAATTAAACTAAAAAACAAATATAAACCTAAACCTAAACCTAAAAAATAAACTAAAATAAAAACCCAAACTAAAACATATAAACCTAAAATAAATAAACTAAACTAAATAAAAATGTAAAGCTAAATAAAATAAATAAATAAACTAAAATAAATATAATATAAACTAAATAAACCTATACCCACTGGTTTTCTTAATTTCAAAAAACCCTAAGCCATAAACACTAAACCTTAAACCCTAAATCCTAGACACTAAACCCTAAACGCTAAACCTAAACCTAAACCAATAAACTAAACCTAAATTAAACCTAAACATAAACATAAAACTTAAACCATAAACCTAAACCTAAACCTAAACATAAACCTAAACCTAAACCTAAACCTAAACATAAACATAAACATAAACCTAAACCATAAATAAACTTGAACCTAAACCTAAATGTAAACCTAAACCTAAACCTAGTTTTAAACCTAAAATGTGAACCTAAATAAACCTAAACATAAACCATAAACATAAAATAAACCTAAACCTAAAATAAAACCTAAACCTAAACCCAAACCTAAAAAAAATACCTAAACCTAAACACAAACCATAAACATAAACCTAAACCTCAACCTAAATATAAACTTAAACCTAAACCTAAAAATAAAATAAACCATAAAATAAACATAAACTAAACTTAAACCTAAACCTAAACCATAAACCAAAACATAAACCTAAATTAAACCATAATCCTAAACCATAAACCTAAAGCAAAACCTAAACCTAAACCTAAACCTAAACCTAAACTTAATCCTAAACCTAAACCTAAACCAAATATAAAACCTAAATAAACCATAAAAATAAACTTAAACCTAAACCTAAACCTAAACCTAAACCATAAATAAACCATAAACCATAAAATAAACCTAAACCTAAAAAACTAAATAAATAAACTAAACCTAAAAACCAACTAAAAAAAAAAAACTAAACCTAAATATATAAAAACTGAATAAACTAAACTAAAAATAAAATAACCTAAACCTAAAACTAAACTAAAAACTAAGTAAACCTAAACCTAAACCTAAAAATAAACCTAAATAAACTAAACCAAAACCTAAATAAACCTAAACTAAATAAAAAAATCTAAACCTAAATAAATAAATAAACACTAAAAATAAATAAACTAAAAACAAAAAAATGAAATAAAGAAACTAAAAAATAAACTAAACTAAACCTAAACCTAAACTAAACTAAAAACAAAACAAACCTAAAGCTAAACCTAAAATAGTCCAAACTTTAAAATAAAATAAAAATAAACCTAAACCTAAACCTAAACCTAAAAAAATAAATAAAAATAAAATAATCAAAATAAAATAAAATAAAAACTAAATAAAACTAAACTTAAACCTAAACATAAAAATAAAAATAAAAATAAAATAAATAAATAATACAAAATAAACACTAAATTAACCTAAACTAAAATAAAAAAACTAAACCTAAACTTAAATAAACCTAAAAAAAGCTAAATCTAAACCTAAAAATAAATATAAACTTAAACCTAAACCTAAACCTAAAAATAAACTAAAACTAAACCTAAACTAAAATAAAATAAATAAATAAACCTAAACCTAATCCTAAAAAAATAAGTAAACCTAATTAGGTTTTAGGTTTTTATTTTAGGTTTATTTAAGGTTTTATTATTTAGTTATGGTTTAGGTTTATTTTAGTTTTGTTTTATCTTATTTAGTCTATGTTTAGGTTTAGGTTTAGGTTTTTTTTATTTTAGTTTAGTTTGTTTTAGTTTAGGTTTAGGTTTATTTTATTTATTTTATTTTTATTTTAGTTTTAGATTTTTCTCTAGTTTAGGGTTTAGGTCTTATTTTTTATTTATTTTTATGTTTCATTTTAGGTTTATGTTTTTATTTAATTTATTTTGTTTTATTTTAGGTTTATTTTATTTTTATTTTTTATTTGGTTTTTATTTTATTTATGTTTTTTATTCTTAGGTTTATTTTATTTTTTTAGTTTAGTTTAGTTTGGCTTTTATTTATTTTATTTTAGTTTATTTTTAGTTTTAGATTTAGGTTTTCATTTCATTTTTTATTATTTTTAAGTTTAATTTTATATATATATATATTTATATTTGATATTATTTATTTTTTTTTTTTTAATGTAATGTTTGTGTTTTAGAGTTTAAGGTTTTGGTTTTTTTAGGTTTTAAGGTTTAGGATTTAGTGTTTATGCTTTAGGGTTTAAGGTTTTTAAGGTTTAGGATTTAGGATTTAGGATTTAGGGTTAGCTTAGAATTTATGGGTTTTTTTTAAATTAAAAAAACTAGTATGTTTAGTTTTATTTAATTTATTTTTTATTTATTCTAGTTTATAATTTTATTTATGTTTATTTTTTATTTTTATTTAGCTTTTTTTGATTATTTTAGTTTATATTTATTTTAGTTTCAGTTTTTTATTTTAGTTTATTTTGTGCTTAGGTTATTTTTACTTGAGTTATATATTTTCTTTTAAGCTTTAGGTTTTCTATTCTTAATTTTAAGTTTAGGCTTAGGTTTAGGCTTATTTTTATTTTTAAGGCTCTAGGTTTATTTTCACATTTCCTATTTTATTTAGTTTAGGTTTAGGTTTAAGTTTAGTTTTAGGATTTATTTATTTTAGTTTAGGTTTCGGTTTATTTTATTTTATTTACTTTATTTTTATTTTAGGTTTAGTTTTTTTTTAGTCTTTATTTTAGGTTTAATTTTTTAATTTATTTTTAGGTTTATTTTTTAGGTTTAGATTTTTATTTTGTCTATATTTTATTTTTATTTTAGTTTATTTTATTTCATTTCACGTAGTTTTTTATCTTCCTATAGTTATTAATCTGGTTTATTTTATCTTTAGCTTTAGTTTAGGTTTTATTTATTTTATTTTGTTTATTTTATTTTATTTTACGCTTTGGTTTAGTTTTTATTTTAGGTTTTTATTATATTATATTTTATCTTTATTTAGTTTCAGTTTGCATATTTTATTTTTAGCTTTTATTTGATTTAGGTTTTGTTTTGGCCTAGTATGGCTCAGGGCCCACCATCTTAGTGTGGGCCCAGCTCACGCCCAGGGCCCAGGGTCTGGCCTAGGATCTGTGGCCTGCCCAGTGGCCCAGTTGTGACTGGCCTAGGCCCAGCCCAGGCCTGGGGCCCAGCCTTGGGTGGTATTAAGCCTAGTGGACTCAGTTGGGCCCAGGCCTAGCCCAGGCCCAGTGGCCTGTGTGTCAAGCTGCCAGGGCCTCAGGGTCAGGGCCTAGGATTTGATCAAAGTTTTGTGGCCTGGATTTATGGCCTAGGCCTAGGGCTCAGTTTAAGATTTATTATAGGCCTTGGTTTTTTTTGAGTCAGTGTCAGCTTAGGTTTAGAGTTTTAAACATAAATTAAGTAAACCACCAGTATTTACTTTATCTTTATTTATTTTAGTTTATTTTATTTTTATTTTTCTTAAGTTTATTTTTTTTATTTAGTTTAGTTTATTTATTTTAGGTTTGTTTATCTCAATTTAGGTCTTTTATTTTAGTTCATTTTTTTACTTTTAGGTTTCATTTTTTATTTCATTTGTTTAAGTTCCCAGTGTGGTTTTATTTTTATATTTAGCTTCTTTAAAGTTATATTTTTTTTTATTTAAGTTTAGGTTTATTTTTAGTTTTATTTTTTTATTTAGTTTAGGTTTAGGTTTAACTTTTTTTAGTTTAGTTAATTTTAGTTTAGGTAGAGGTTTATTTTATTTTTATTTTAGGTTTTGATTTTTTTGTTTATTTAGGTTTTAAGTTTTAATTTTTAATTATCGTTAGGTTTATTTTTTAGGTTGAGGTTTTATTTAGTTTTTATTTTTTATTTTAGGTTTATTTTATTTTTATTATACATTTTTTTATTTTATTTAATTTTTTTATTATTAGCTTTATTTTATTTTTTAAGTTTAGTTTATGTTTTTTATTTTATCTTTATTTTTTTCTTTTATTTTATTTTAGGTTTATGTTTTAGTTTAGTTTATTTTATTATTTATATTTATTTATCTTTTAGGTTTATTTATCTTAAATTGTGTTTGTTTTAGGCTCAGGTAGTCTGGTGTTTTGTGGCTAGTAAAAGCCAAAGTTTGGGGTAGGGTCAGGTCACTTAGGTTTTGTAGATCTAGGGCCTAGGTTTCATGGTTTTGAATGCATACCAATGGCTCAGCCTATTTAATTTATCTTTATATCTTAGTTTATTCATGTCTTATATCCACTAGGCATACATCTTTATCTATCTTGATTATTTTTAAGTTTATCTTTAGTTTAGTTTTAACCTAGTTTATTGTGCCTGCTTATATTTTGTTTATTTTAGCCTAGTTATTTTATCATTATTTTATTTGGTTTAGGTTTTTTATGCCTTTATAGTGATTTCTCGAGGATCTAAAGCCCAGGACTCCACCATTTGTGGCCTGTGGCTCAGGATCTTTACGCCTTTGTGACTCCAGGATCTTGTGGGTTAGGTCACCTCATGGCCCATGTCAATTCAGGGCCTGGCCTGAAGGCCCATCATCAGCCTTAAGATCCAGTGGCCTTGGGGCTGAGCCCAGGGCCTCAGTGATCAGTGGCCTGTGGCCCAGGCCCAAGGCCTGCAGGTTGGCCTTGGGCCTGCCAGTTTAGTATATGGCTTTAGGTTAAAGTCCCAGTTTAGTGGCTCAGTGTAGTTTAGGGTTTTTAAAGCCTTGTGGGTTTAGAGTTTGTGGCCTCAGCCTCAGGCCTAGTGCTTGCGGCTCAGTGAGTTAATTTGCAGGGGCGGTTAGAGCCTAGATCTAGGCTGTGCTAGGGTCTCTTTAAACCCAAGTAACCCAAAAGTGAGACCTCCTTTCATTATTTTTATTTATCTTAGTTTTTATCTTTATTTAGATATACATATTTTTATTTATTTTATTTATCTTTATTATATTTAGCTTCATTTTATCTGCTATATCTTAGTTTAAAGCCTATGTTTAATCTTTAACCTAGTTTTATATTTATTTTATTTTGGTTTAATTTTATCTTTATTTTATGTTTATTTAGTTTTATTTTATCTTATTTTATATTTTATTTTTTTAGATTTTATTTTAGGTTTATTTTATATTAGCCTTAGCCTTTTATTCATTTTGTCTTTGCCTTTTTTGGCTTCAGGTTTAGGCCTAGGTCACTAGGTTTTATCTTTTATTTCATTTTCTTATTTTAGCATTTACCTTTATTCTTTTATCTTTTTAGGTCTTTATTTTAGCCCAGCTCAGCCTTTGTGCTCCTTGTGCCTTGTATTCTGGCCCAGTGGCTCCACTGCCTGGGGCCCAGGGTCTGCCTTAGAGCCAAAGCCTTGCCCAGTGGTCTAGCCTAGGGAGCCTGGGCTGGCTCAGGGTCTTACTATCTTAGTGGCCTGTGGTCTTTAGGGCAGGCCTGGGGCAGTGGTCTGTGGTGGCCTGGCTCCAGCTGGCCTGGCCCATGGTTGGCCTCAGTACCTGGCTGCCTAGGGCCACAGGATTTAGGTCCAGGGCCCAGGGTGGGCTTAGGGTTGGGGTCATTGTCAGTCTCAGTGGCTTTGGTTTTGGCTGAGTTTAAGCGGTATTTTTTGAAATTTAAGAAACCCGGTCGGTTTAGGTTTATTTAGTTTATTTTAGTTTATTTTATATTTATTTTCTTATTTATTTAGTTTAGTTTATTTATTTTATGTTTATTTATTTTAGTTTAGGTTTTTTTATTGTACATTATTTTTTAAGTTCAAGTTTAAGTTCATTTTATTTTTTTAATTTTATTTTATTTTATTTTTATATTTTGTTTAGGTTTTGTGTTTTCATTTTAGGTTTATTTTAGGCTTTATTTTTAGTTTAGGTTTAGGTTTATTTTTTAGTTTTATTTTATTTTATTTAGTTTAGAGTTTAGGTTTAGTTTATTTATTTTGGTGTTTTTTAGGTTTTATTTTTAAGTTTATTATTTAAGTTTAGGTTTTTATTTAGTTTTTATTTTATTTTATTTTAGGTTTATTTTATTCTTATTTTACATTTAGGTTTTATTTTATTTAGGTTTTTTATTTTTTTAGTTTATTTTATTGTTTTAGTTTTAGTTTAAGTTTTCATTTATTTTATTTAGTTTATTTTTTTATTTTTTTATTTTATGTTATTTTTTGTTTTTTTTTAGGATTAGGTTTTCATTTTAATTTTTATTTTATTTAGGTTTAGGTTTTTAGGTTTTTAGGGTTTTGTGTTTAGGATGTAGGGTTTAGGGTTTAGGGTTTAGGGATTAGGGTTTGGCGTTTATGGTTTAGGGTTGTAAGTTTTAGTGTTTAGGGTTTATGGTTTTAGGATTTAGGGTTTAGGGTTTAGGGTCCAAGGTTTAGGGTTTTAAGGTTTATGGTTTATGATTTAGGGTTGTCGGTTTATGGTTTAGGGTTTAGGGTTCAAATTTATTTTAGGGATTAGGATTTAGGGTTAACATTTTTTTTCTAATTTTTAATTTTTATTTTATTTTAATTTTTTAATCTAAGTAAACTAGTTGGTTTATGTTTATTTAATTATTTATTTTAAGTTTATTTATTTTAGTTTAGGTTTTTTATTTTCATTTATTTTATGGGTTTAGGTTCATTTTTTAGTTTTGTTTTTTAAGGTTTTGTTTAAATTATTTTAATTTTAGGTTTAGGTTTAGGTTTTTCTTTTATTTTTTATGTTTAGGTTTTAGGTTATATTTTAGGTTTTATTTTAGTTTAGGTTTAGGTTTATTTTTAGTTTATTTTATTTTATTTAGTTTATGTTTAGTTTAGGTTTAGTTTATTTTAGGTTTATGCTAAGGTTTTATTTATTTTAATTTAGTTTATTTTAGTTTAGGTTTAGGTTTACTTTTATTTTAGGATTAAGTTTTTTTCAACTTAGGTTTTATTTTTTATTTTATTTTATTATAGTTTTAGTTTTTAGTTTATTTAGATTTTTATTTTTTTAGTTTAGTTTTGGTTTTTAGTTATTTCATTTTAGTTTAGTTTTTTTTTTCATATTGGTTTTGATTTTACTTTATGTTTTTATTTTATTTTATCTTTTATTTTATTTTGGTTTAGTTTATTTAGGTTTAGGTTTTTTGGGTTTTAGGGTTTTAGTTTTATTATTTTTTTAGGTTTAAGTTTAGGGTTTAGGTTTTAGGTTTAGGGTTCATGTTTTAGTTTAGAGTTTAGGGTTTTATTTATTTTTTCAACATTTCTTCATTTTGATTTCATCAAGTAAGTATCTAAGGCATGCATAACATAGATCAAAGATGAGCATACATAGAGCAAATAAAAAAATAGATAATTAGAACCATTTCTATTGTAAAGACATAGTTCCATAAGCAGCAGATCGTATTGACCGTTCTTCAGTTTCTCTAGTTCCCATCAAAACCCCCCTGGCCTCTCGAGTAGCGGGTCCACCATCATATCCTCCATCTCTCCTTCTAACACAACCATGGTGGTAACCTTCATTGCTCCTCTCGCCTCCATAACCACCATTGCCCCGATCACCACCTCCATATCCAGCGGCCTCTAGATCCCCACCACCATTACGATAGCGCCTCATTTGCCTCCACGCCATATCTAGATTGAGCTTGGTTGATGGTGATGTTCCTACAATCAAGGTTATGCTCATTCATAGGGTTTAGGTTTAGGTTTTGTTTATTTAGGGTTTTGGTTTATTTTTAATTTATTTAGTTACTTTAGGTTTAGGTTTAGGGTTTGGGGTTTAGGGTTAGGGTTTAGGGTTTGGGGTTTATTGTTTTAGGTTTTAGAGTTTATGATTTTATGGTTTAGAATTTAGGGTTTAGGGTTTGATTTAGGTTAGGGTTAGGGTTGTAGGTTGTATGTTTAGAGTTTAGGGTTTATGGTTTAGGATTGAGGTTTACTATTTTTTTTAATTAAATCAATAGGTTTATATTTTGTTTATTTTTTAGTTTAGTTATTTTATTATTATTTTTATTTGGTTTAGGTTTTTTATATTTTTATTTAGTTTAGGTTTTCAGGATTTAAAGTTTAGGATTTACTATTTAGGGTTTAGGGTTTAGGTTTTATGCTTTAGGATTTAGGATTTTTAGGGTTTAGGGTTAGCTTATGGTTTAAGGTTAGTTTAGGGTTTAGGGTTTAAGGTTTATCATTAGGCTTTAAGATTTAGGGTTTTTAAGGTTTAGGGTTTAGGGTTTAGGGATTAGGGTTTAGGGTTTAAGGTTTAAGGTTTAGGGTTTAGGGTTAGTTTTGGGTTTAGTGTTTAGGTTTTAGGTTTATGGTTTAGTTAAGTTAGTTTAGGTTTAGGTTTAAGTTTAGGGTTTAGTTTGTTTAGTTTTGTTTAGTTAGGGTTTAGAGATTAGGGGTTTAGGGTTTAGGTCTTTTTTTTTAAATCAAGTAAATCAGAAAGTTTAGACCTCTTTAGCTTATATTTTTATTTATTTTAGTTTATTTATATTTTTATTTAGATATAATTTTTATTTTTTTTTTATTTTATTTTATTTGTTTTAGGTTTATTTATTTTAGTTTATATTTTAGGTTTAGGTTTAGGTTTATGTTTAATTTTTAATTTAGTTTTATATTTATTTTATTTTTTTGGTTTAATTTTTATTTTTTATTTTTATGTTTTTATTTAGTTTTATTTTATTTTATTTTAGGTTTATTTTATTTTATTTTTTTTAGATTTTTTATTTTTAGGTTTATTTTATATTTTAGTTTAGTTTTTTATTTTATTTATTTTATTTTATTTTGTTTTTTTGGTTTAGGTTTAGGTTTAGGTTTTACTTTAGGTTTTTATTTTATTTTATTTTTTTATTTTAGTATGGTTTAATTTTTTTATTTTTTTATTTTTAGGTTTTATTTAGTTTAGGTTTAGGTTTTTAGGTTTTTAGGTTTTTAGGGTTTAAGGTTTAGGGTTTACGGTTTGGGGTTTAGGGTTTTGGCTTTAGAGTTAAAGGTTTTAGGGTTGTAGGTTTAGGGTTTAGGTTTAAGGTTTAGGGTTTTATTATTTTAGGGTTTAGGGTTTTATGGTTTTAGGGTTTAGGGTTTAGGGTTTAGGGTTTTAGGGTTTAGGGTTTAAGGGTTTAGGTTTATGGTTAGTTTTAGGGTTTAAGGTTTAGGGTTATAGGTTTAGGATTTAGGGTTTAGGGTTAGTTTTAGGGTATAGGGTTTAGGGTTATGAGTTAGTTTTAGGGTTTAGGGTTTAGTGTTTAGGGTTTAGGGTGTAGGGTTTATGGCTTTTTTTTGAAATTTAGTAAACTGGTAGGTTTAGGTTTATTTAGTTTATTTAGTTTATTTTATATTTTCATTTAAGTTTATCTTATTTTTTATTTAGTTTAGTTTATTTATTTTATGTTTATTTATTTTAGTTTAGGTTTTTTTATTGTACATTATTTTTTAGGTTCAAGTTTAAGTTCATTTTTATTTTTTAATTTTATTTTATTTTATTTTTATATTTTAGGTTTAGGTTTTAGGTTTTCATTTTAGGTTTATTTTTAGGCTTTATTTTTTAGTTTAGGTTTAGGTTTATTTTTAGTTTATTTTATTTTATTTAGTTTAGAGTTTAGGTTTAGTTTATTTTGGTTTTAGGTTTTTTTTAGGTTTTATTTTTAAGTTTATTATTTAAGTTTAGGTTTTTATTTAGTTTTTATTTTATTTTATTTTAGGTTTATTTTATTCTTATTTTACATTTAGGTTTTATTTTATTTAGGTTTTTTATTTTTTTAGTTTATTTTATTTTTTAGTTTAGTTTAGGTTTTCATTTATTTTATTTAGTTTATTTTTTATTTTTTTTATTTTATGTTATTTTTTGTTTTAGATTTAGGATTAGGTTTTCATTTTTATTTTTATTTTATTTAGGTTTAGGTTTTAGGTTTTTAGGGTTTTATGTTTAGGATGTAGGGTTTAGGGTTTAGGGTTTAGGGTTTAGGGTTTGGCGTTTATGGTTTAGGGTTGTAAGTTTTAGTGTTTAGGGTTTATGGTTTTAGGATTTAGGGTTTAGGGTTTAGGGTCCAGGGTTTAGGGTTTTAAGGTTTATGGTTTATGATTTAGGGTTGTCGGTTTATGGTTTAGGGTTTAGGGTTCAAATTTATTTTAGGGATTAGGATTTAGGGTTAACATTTTTTCTAATTTTTTTTTTATTTTATTTTTTTTTAATCTAAGTAAACTAGTTGGTTTATGTTTATTTAATTATTTATTTTAAGTTTATTTATTTTAGTTTAGGTTTTTATTTTCATTTATTTTATGGGTTTAGGTTCATTTTTTAGTTTTGTTTTAAGGTTTTGTTTAAATTATTTTAATTTTAGGTTTAGGTTTAGGTTTTCTTTTATTTTTTTATGTTTAGGTTTTAGGTTATATTTTAGGTTTTATTTTAGTTTAGGTTTAGGTTTATTTTTAGTTTATTTTATTTTATTTAGTTTATGTTTAGTTTAGGTTTAGTTTATTTTAGGTTTATGCTAAGGTTTTATTTATTTTAATTTAGTTTATTTTAGTTTAGGTTTAGGTTTACTTTATTTTTATTTTAGGATTAAGTTTTTTTCAGCTTAGGTTTTATTTTTTATTTTATTTTTATTATAGTTTTAGTTTTTAGTTTATTTAGATTTTTTATTTTTTTAGTTTAGTTTTGGTTTTTAGTTATTTCATTTTAGTTTAGTTTTTTTTTTCATATTGGTTTTGATTTTACTTTATGTTTTTATTTTATTTTATCTTTTTATTTTATTTTGGTTTATTTTATTTAGTTTTTTTTTAGGTTTTATTTAGTTTAGGTTTACTTTTTTTGCTTTTTCGGGTTTAGGGTTTAGGGTTTTTGGTTTTGGGTTTGGGGTTTAAGGGTTAAGGTTTAATATTTTTTTTATTATTTTTTTAGGTTTAGGGTTTAAGCTTTAGGGTTTAGGGTGTAGGTTTTAGGTTTAGGGTTAATGTTTTAGTTTAGAGTTTAGGGTTTTCAGTTTATTTTTTAACAAAGAACAAATTCAGATTCAACATTTCTTCATTTTTGATTTCATCAACCAAGTATCACACCAAGTTTTCTAAGGCACATGCAACAACATAGATCAAAGATGAGCATACATAGAGCAAATAAAAAAATAGATAATTAGAACCATTTCTATTGTAAAGACATAGTTCCATAGCGGCGGTCGTATTGGAGTTCTTGATTCTCTAGTTCCCATCAAAACCCCCCTGGCCTCTCGAGTAGCGGGTCCACCATCATATCCTCCATCTCTCCTTCTAACACAACCATGGTGGTAACCTTCATTGCTCCTCTCACCTCCATAACCACCATTGCCCCGATCACCACCTCCATATCCAACAGCACCTCTAGATCCCCCACCACCATTACGATAACGGCTGCCTCCGCCTTTGCCTCCACCGCCATATCTAGATTGAGCTTGGTTGATGGTGATGTTCCTACAATCAAGGTTATGCTCATTCATAGGGTTTAGGTTTAGGTTTAGGTTTATTAGGATTTAGGGTTTTGGTTTATTTTTTAATTTATTTAGTTACTTTAGGTTTAGGTTTAGGGTTTGGGGTTTAGGGTTAGGGTTTAAGGTTTAGGGTTTGGGGTTTATTGTTTTAGGTTTTAGAGTTTATGATTTTATGGTTTAGAATTTAGGGTTTAGGGTTTACGATTTAAGGTTAGGGTTAGGGTTGTAGGTTGTATGTTTAGAGTTTAGGGTTTATGGTTTAGGATTGAGGGTTTACTATTTTTTTAAAATTAATTAAATCAATAGGTTTAGGTTTATTTAGTTTATTTTTTATTTATTTTAGGTTTATTTTTTTAGTTTAATTTTTTTATTTTATGTTAATTTATTTTAGCTTAAGTTTTTTATTTTAGTTTATTTTTTAGGTTTAGGTTTTGGTTTAGGTTTATTTTTTAGTTAAGTTTTATTTTTATTTAATTTTTTAGGTTTAAATTTTATTTTTAATTTTAGGTTTAGGTTTAGGTTTTTATTTTATTTTTTTAGGTTAAAGTTTTAGGTTTTATTTTAGGTTCATTTTTAAGTTTTATTTTTTAGTTTAGGTTTAGTTTATTTTAGGTATAGGGTTAGGTTTTATTTATTTTAGTTTAGTTTTTTTTAGTTTATGTTTAGGTTTATTTTATTTTTATTTTAGGTTTAGATTTTTTTTTTAGTTTAGGGTTTAGGTTTTATTTTGTATTTATTTTTAGGTTTATTTTTTAGTTTGGGTTTTTATTTTAAGGTTTGTTTTATATTTAGGTATAGGTATTTTATATTTTTTATTTTTTGGTTTTGGTTTTTAGGTTTTTAGGGTGTAAAGTTTATGGTTTAGGGTTTAGGGTTTTAGGGTTTAGGGTTTTAGGGTTTAGGGTTTAAGGTTTTAGGGTTTTGGGCTTAAGGTTTAGGGTTTAAGATTTATTGTTTAGGCTTTAGAGGTTTAGGGTTTTTAGGTTTAAGGTTAGCTTAGGGTTTAGGATTTATTTATTTTAGTTTATTTTATTTTTCATTTTTATTTATATTTATTTTTTATTTATATTTATTTTAAGTTTATTTATTTTAGTTTAGGTTTTTTATTTTAGTTTATTTTTAAAGATTAGGTTTTGGTTTATTTCTTAATTTAGTTTTATTTTTATTTTATTTTTAGGTTTCAATTTTATTTTTATTTTAGGATTAGGTTTAGGTTTTTATTATATTTTTTTAGGTTTCATTTTTTGGTTTTTATTTTAGATTTCTTTTTAGGTTTTATTTTTTAATTTAGGTTTAGGTTTATTTTTAGTTTATTTTATTTTATTTAGTTTAGGTTTAGGTTTAGGTTTATATTATTTAAGGTTTAGGATTAGGTTTTATTTATTTTATTATAGTTTATTTTAGTTTATGTCTAGGTTTAGGTTTATTTTTATTTTAGGTCTAGGGTTTTTTTTTTATTTTAGGGTTTAGGTTTTATTTTTTAGGTTTTATTTTTAGGTTTATTTTTTAGGTTTATTTTTAAGTTTAGGTTTTTATTTAGTTTCTTTTATTTTATTTTAGGTTTATTTCATTTTTATTTTAAGTTTAGTTTTTATTATATTTAATTTTTTATTCTTAGGTTTATTTTATTTTATTTAGTTTAATTTTGGTTTTTCTTTATTTTATTTAATTTATTTTTATTATATTATTTTATTTTATTTTTAGGCTTAGGTTTAGGGTTTAGTTTAGGTTATTATCTTATTTTATTTTTTATTTTGTTTAGGTTTAGATTTTTTTATATATTTTTTTTTTAATGTTTTATGGTTATTAAGGTGTAGGGTTTAGGGTTTAGGGTTTAGGGTTTAGCATTTTAGAGTTTAGGGTTTTAGGGTTTAAGGTTTAGGGTTAGGGTTTAAGGTTTCGGGTTTAGGGTTTAGAGTTAACTTAGGGTTTAGGAATTTTTTTATAAATTTTTTTTTATAAATTTAGGGTTTATGGTTAGCTTACGGTGTAGGTTTATTTATTTTAATTTTATTTTATTTTTTTATTTTATTAATGTTTATTTTTTACTTTTATTTAGTTTTGTTTATTTATTTTAGTTTAGGTTTTTTATTTTATTTTATTTTTTTGATTTAGGTTTAGGTTTAGGTTTATTTTTTGTTGAGTTTTATTTTTATTTTATTTTTTAGGTTTAGGTTTTATTTTTTATTTTTAGGTTTAGGTTTAGGTTTTATTCTTTATTTTTAGGTTTAGGTTTAGATTTAAATTTTTATTTTATTTTTTTAGGATTAGGTTTTTGGTTTCTAGTTAAGTTTATTTTTAGGTTTTATTTTTTTAGTTTAGGTTTAGGTATATTTTTAGTTTATGTTATTTTATTTAGTTTAAGGTTTTGTTTAGGTTTTATTTATTTTAGTTTAGGTTTAGGTTTATTTTATTTTGTTTATTTTATTTTTATTTTATGTTTAGGCTTTTTTTAAGTTATGGTTTTATGTTTTATTATTTATTTATTTATTTTTTGGTGTATTTTTATGCTTAAGTTTTTATTTAGGTTTTATTTTATTTTATTTTAGGTTTATTTTAAGTTTATTTTATTTTCATTTTATGTTTAGTTTTTTATTTTATTTAGGTTTTTAATTTTAGGTTTATTTAATTTTTTAGTTTAGTTTAGGTTTTTATTTATATTATTTTGGTTTATTTAAATTAGTTTATTTTATTATATTTTTAGGTTTTGGTTTTAGTTTTAATTTAAGTTTTTATCTTATTTTATTTTCTTATTTTCTTTAGGTTTTAGTTTTTTTTATTTATTTTATTTCTTGGTTTTATTTAGTTTCGGTTTAGGTTTTTAAGTTTTTAGGGTTTAGTGTTTAAGGTTTATGGTTTAGGGTTTTAAGGTTTAGGGTTTTATGTTTTAGGGTTTAGGGTTAAGGTTTAGGGTTTAATATTTAGGGTCTAGGGTTTAGGATTTAGGGTTTAGAGTTTTTTAAGGTTTACGGTTTAGGGTTTAGGATAGTAAGTTTAGGGTTTAGGGTTTATTGTTTAGTGTTTAGGATTTAGGGTTTATGATTTTTTTAATTAAGTAAATAGGTAGGTTTATGTTTATTTAGTTTATTTTATTTTTTATTTTTATTTAGGTTTATTTTTTATTTTTATTTAGTTTAGTTTATTTATTTTAGGTTTATTTATTTTAGTTTAGGTTTTCTATTTTAGTTTATTTTTTAGTTTATTTTTAGTTTTATTTTATTTTTTAGGTTTACGTTTTATTTTTATTTTTATATTTTTATCTAGTTTAGGTTTAGGTCTTTAAGGTTTTAGGATTTAGGGTTTGGGCTTTAAGGTTTAGGGTAAAGGGTTTAGGGTTAGTTTATAATTTAGGGTTTAGGGTTTTAGGGTTTAGGGTTTTAGGGTTTAGGGTTTAGGGTTTAGTGTTTAGGGTTGAAGGGTTAGGGTTTAGGGTTTAGTGTTTAGAGTTTAGGGTTTAAGATTTAAAGTTTAGGGTTTTAGGGTTTAGGCTTTTAGGGTTTAGGGTTTAGGGTTTAGGGTTGGGGTTTAGGGTTTAGGGTTTAGGGTTGTGGTTTAGGGTTTAAGGTTTATGGTTAGTTTTAGGGTTTAGGTTTTGGGGTATTTTTATAATTTAATAAATTGGTAAGTTGAGGTTTATTTAATTTATTTTTTATTTATTTTTTTATTTTTTATGTTTATTTATTATTTTTATTTAGTTTAGTTTATTTATTTTATGTTTAGTTTATAGTTTAGGTTTTTAGTTAATTTTCTTTTTAGGTTAATGTTTATTTTTTAGTTTAGTTTTATATTTATTTTCCTTTTTTAGGTTCAGGTTTTAATTTTAATTTTAAATTTTTTATTTATTTTAGGTTTAAGTTCTTAAGTTTTAAGGGTTTAGGGTTTATGGTTATGGTTTAGGGTTTAGGCTTTAGGTTTGTTGGTTTTAAGGTTGTAGGTTTAGGGTTTAGGGTTTAGGGTTTAAGGTTTAATGGTTTAGGGTTTAGGGTTTAGGGTTTATGGTTAAGGATTTAGGATTTAGGGTTTAGGATTTAGGGTTTAGGCCTTAGGGTTTTTAGGGTTTAAGGTTTAGGGTTATTTTAGGGTTTAAGGTTTATGATTTTAGGGTTTAAGGTTTAAGGTTTAGAGTTTAGGTTAGGAGTTTAGGTTTAGGTTTAGGGTTTTTTAGGTTTAGGTTTTTGGTTTAGTTTAGTTTAGGGTTTAGGTTGAAGGTTTAAGGTTTAGGGTTTAGGGTTAGTTTAGGGTTTTAGGTTTTAGGGTTTAGATTTAGGTTTAAGGTTTAGGATTTAGGGTTTAGGGTTTTAGTTTTATTTTTTAAAATTAAGTAGGTTTTATTTATTATTTTTTATTTATTTTAGTTTATTTTATTTTTTCTTTTTTTTAGGTTTATTTTAGATTTATAAATGAGTACATGAACAAATTTGAAGTATTATTTTATCTTCTAAAATTAGGAAAGATTAAACTAATGTTGTTTAGGTTTAGATGACTTGAGCTAAATTTAAAGAGACACTACATAAAATTAATTTGCATGTGGATTTTCAACAAACTTTAGATTTCAAATAATCAAAAATTCTTGCACCTAAAAGAATGTCAATTGTAGGAATTATTCTTTCCACCATTAAATCAAATTCAAATGAATACATATAAATGAATTAACACTACTACCAATAAAAATAAAATAGAAAAGATGATAGATACTATATTGGGATCCAAAATCTCTCTTAAATCATATTTTAGATGTAAAATTTGTGAGTGTTCTCTCTCAACACTATGCCACCTATTTCAAAGCATTTAACTTAGGAGTTTTACTTGAGTTTTCTTGGTTTTGTGTTGAAGCAAACTATTTGTTACATTATGTTGTCACGTTGAGTCTCAAAGTAGGAGAGCTATAGTTTTGGAAATCCTTGTGCAGAGATATTGAGTTTGGATTATTCTTGTTACACTACTTATCAAGAGATTTTTTAGATACAATCCACTATAAAATCTTATTAGATACTTCACATCAAGTCTCCCTAATTAGATCTTAACCACGGTCTCAAGAAAGATCTTGTGATTAAGTTATTTAGGAGATTTGGGTTTTTTGAAATTAAGTTTTAAAATTAGGTTTAAATTTTAGTTTATTTATATTTAGGTTAGTTTAGAATTAGGGTTTAGGTTTAGGGTTTTAGGTTTTGGGTTTAGGGTTTAGTTTTAGGGTTAGGTTTAGGGTTTAGTTTAGTTTAATTTAGTTTAGGGTTTTTAGGGTTTATTTTATTTTTATTATTTTATTTTAGATTTTTAGGTTTATTTTTATTTATTTTATTTATTTTATTTAGTATTTTTATTTAGTTTATTTTATTTTATTTAAATTAGTTTATTTATTTTATTTTAGTTTATTTTAGTTTATTTAGGTTTAGATTTAGGTTTATTTTTTAGTTTAGTTTTTTATTTTAGTTTTTTAGTTTAGGTTTTAATTTTTAATTTTAGGTTTAGGTTTAGGTTTTTATTTCATTTTTTTAGGTTTAGGTTTTAGGTTTTTATTTTAGGTTTTATTTTTTAGTTTAGGTTTAGGTTTATTTTTAGTTTATTTTATTTTATTTAGTTTATGTTTAGTTTATTTTAGGTTTAGGTTTAATTTTTTATAGTTTAGTTTGTTTTAGTTTAAGTTTAGGTTTATTTTATTTTTATTTTTGGTTTAGGTCCTTTTTTTAATTTTAAGTTTATGTTTTATTTCTTATTTATTTTTAGGTTTATTGTTTAGGTTTATATTTTTATTTAGTTTTTATTTTATTTTATTTTAAGTTTATTTTATTGTTATTTTAGGTTTAGTTTTTGTTTTATTTAGATTTTTATTTTTTAGTTTAGTTTTTATTATTTATTTTATTTTCTTTTAGGTTTAGGTTTAGGTTTAGGTTTAGGTTTTAGTTTATGTTCTTATTTTTATTTATTTATTTTATTTTGGTTTCGGCTCTTTATTTATTTTGTTTTTAGGTTTTATTTAGTTTAGGTTTAGGTTTTTAGCTTTTTAGGGTTTAGGGTTTAGGGTTTAAGGTTTATGGTTAGTATAGGGTTTACGGTTTGTGGTTTGGGGTTTAAGGTTTAGGGTTTAGAGTTTAGGGTTTTAGGTTTAGGTTTTAGGGTTTAGGTTCTATGGTTTAGGGTTTTAGGGTTTAGGGTTTAGGGTTTTGGTTTAGGGTTTAGGGTTTAGGATTTAGAGTTTTTAAGGTTTAGGGTTTGGATTTAGGGTTCAGGTTTTAGTTTAGGGTTTTTAGTTTTTTTTTAACAGAGGACAAATTCGGATTCAACATTTCTTCTTTTTCATTTCATCAACCAAGTAACACACCAAGTTTTCTAAGACACAACAACAACATAGATAAAAAATGAGCATGCATAGAGCAAATAAAAAACCCTAGATAACTAGAACCATCTCCACTTTAAAGACACAGTTCCATAAGCAACATATCATATCGGTCGTTCATCAGTTTCTCCTATTCCCATCAGAACCACCCGGCTTCTCGAGTAGCAGGATCCACCATCATATCCCCAGTCTCTCCCTCCGCCACCACCATGGCTATAACCTCCGTGGCTCCTCCCGCTTTCATAACCACCATTGCTATGACCACCACCTCCATATCACCAGTAGCTCCAAATCCCACACCACCATTTGATAACCACCACCTCGCCTCGATCTGGATGGCGTTGAGGGTGATGTTCCTATCATCAAGGTTCTGCCCAATCTTAGTGTTTAGGTTTAGGTTTAGGTTTAGGTTTATTAGGTTTTAGGGTTTAGGTTTTTTTTAGGTTTAGGTTTTTATTTAATTTTTATTTTATTTCTTTAAGGTTTATTTTAAGCTTATTTTATTTTTATTTTACATTTAGTTTTTTTTATTTTATTTAGGTTTTTTATTCTTAGGTTTATTTTATTTTTTACTTTAATTTAGGTTTTTATTTATTTATTTTAGTTTATTTTTATTAGTTTATTTTATTTTATTTTTATTTTAGTTTAGGTTTAGGTTTTAGTTTTGGTTTTTATTTTATTTTATTTTTAGGTTTAGTTTAAGGTTTTAGTTTAGGTTTTTATTTTATTTTATTTTTTCATTTTATTTAGGTTTAAGTTTTTTATTTATTTTATTTTTAGGTTTTATTTAGTTTAGGTTTAGGTTTTTAGGTTTTAGGTGTTTAGGTTTAGGGTTTAGAGGTTACGGTTGAGGGTTTAGGGTTAGGGTTTAGGGTTTAGGTTTAGGTTTAGTATTTAGGCTTTAAGATTTAGGGTTTTAGGTTTTAGAGTTTAGGTTTAGGGTTAAGGTGTTAGGGTTAATTTAGGGAGGGTTTAGGTTTAAGGTTTAGGGTTTTAAGGTTTAGAGTTTAAGGTTTAAGGTTAGTTTACTGTTTAAGTTTTAGGATTTAGGGTTTAGGGTCTTGGGTTTAGGGTTTATAGTTTAGGGTTATGATTAGGGTTTAAGGTTTATGGTCTAGGATTTAGGGTTTAGGGTTTTAGGTTTAGGGTTTAGGGTATTGGGTTTAGGGTTTAGGATTAGGGTTTAGGGTTTAGGGTTAGTATTATGGTTTAGGGTTTTTTTTATTAGAAATAGTTAGAATTTTATTATCATAAAAGGAAAAGATACAATGTCCTTAAACGGGGTAAAGCTAGGAATTCTACCACTCATAGAGCTACAAGAAACAGAAATAGATAAACCCTTATCTATGTACATTACAAGAGGAAAATAAAACAAAAAAGCAAAAATAACAACTAAAAAGCATGATAGCAAAATGACAGAGTAAAATAAAATAAAGCATGAAAATAGAAAAAGGTTGAGTCATGTAGCAGTTCATGATTCCTTAGAGAAAATAAGATAGGCAAGCTCCACAGCAACAATAGTAAGGATCATTCTGATAAACAACTAGGCCTTCGATAAAGTTCCAACCTATGAAAGAATTCTGTAAAAAACATTACCAAGAAAAAAGTCATAGCTAAGGATAAGGATAACGAGAGGAAAAGGAAAGAGCTAAGGAAAAGGAAAGAGCTAAGAAAGAAGGCTTAGGCTCAATTAAGATCATCTCAAGAGGCAACAATACATTTGAGCATCTTCATAAAAAGGGTTACAATCATATGTAAAGCTACCAACCAAAGAAAGGAGGTGAGTAACATCAAAGCCATCATAGCCATCATACTTGATACCAGCAGCCATTCAAGGCATGTAGTCCATAGTGATCCAATCCTACACCAAACAAATAGAGAGAAAAACTAGCCAGCAGCCATTCAGCAGCCAACCCACCAACTAAAACTCATAAGAGGCCAATCACATAAAGCTAGCAACTTAGAAGTCACAGTAAGATCATTGGCCAAGCTAATGGAACCAAGCAGTAACACCACCAAAACCACCACCAACATACCTTAACAAGCCAACAACCATGACCATAACACACAAAAGGAAGCCAAAGGCAGCCACTGACCACCATAAACCAAAAATGCCAATTCAGAAGGATCAACAAAGGTTTGACTAGCACAGCGAAAGGTTGCAGCAAATTAACCAAGAAGAAGAAAAAAACCAACAAACAAAAAGGTAGCTGTTGACCTTATTTTTAGTATGAGCTCTCAACCCATCCATCTTAGACATAGGACTTCTCTTAGACACTAAGAGTTTCCTTAGTCTTAAGACACTTCTAGTGATTAGGTGAACACTCAACCTAACCCTAGAGACTTAGAAGAGTTAGCCATAGGAATAGGTCATGCCTTAGGAGTGTTAGAAAAATTTTTCTATCTTATAGCTTGAACCAAATCCTCACTTCTTCCTTTCAAGTCAAACTCCAAATGAACCTCAAACTCAAATCAATTCCAAACTTAATTAATTTTCTCAAACTCAAATCAATTCCAAATGATTGAAGCTTATGATTAAAATTCCATGTTCAAAAATCCTTCATAAGTCATTTTGATTCTATCTTATAGACTTAGCTTGAATCAAATCCAAATCAATTCAAATTCAAGAGATTTTCTCATAACCCATCTATATTCTTATTTATATCAACAAATATAAATGAAATATAGATTCAAATATCCAAAACTAAATTCAAAACTCAAATCCAAATTCAACCAAAATTCAACCTAAGCCTTTCATTTCAAATTCTTAAACTTAGCCAAATCAAATTCAAATCAAGTAAAACTCTTGATTTTTTCTTCATGATTCAATCAATCCTTCAATCATGAATCCAAATATAAATACAAACTTCAATCATCAAACTAAAGCTAAATTCAAAATCAAACTCAAATCAAACTCATGTTCACCCTTTTGAGCTTGAAATCGTCAAATGAATAAAAACCCACTTGACTCCAAATCACTTGCAAATTGATTTACATTTCAATCACAAGTCCATGTGTGAGTTCAATCGAACTTGATTCAAGCCTTGATCAAGTCAATTGACCCACTTAGGCTCACTTGACCTGCATTGACCTAAAGTACCCCTTTTGAGCCAAATTCTAATCCTACCCAAACTGGATTGAACTAAGCCCAACCAAGCCTCACATTGTGAGAAACAATCATCATGAGATGATTAATCACTCAAACTGGGTCAAACCATGTCAAACCAAAGGGTTCATCAAGTCAAAACTTAGCCAAACTGAAACCTAAACTAGCTAAAATCCACCATAGGCCAAATTGATTGAAACTATTGATCAAAACTCATTCATGATCCTTTGTTTGAACCAAGTCATCATTTGAGCTAACCTATTGGCCACTTGACCCAAGTTGACCCTACTTGATCTCAAAAGTCAAAATGTGTCAAAACTTGATCTAAGCCAAATTGATTGAAACCAATGGGTCAAGTTCATTTCAAATGACTTGTTGAACTTGACCAAAGCCTCAATTGGCCAACAACCTAGCCCAATTGACCATGAACTTGACTTGTCAAATTGAGCAAAATCAAATTAAACCAAAATTGATTGGAAATAAAGAAACCAATACATTTCAAATGACCAATGAAACTTAAACTAACCCATGACCTAACCCAAATAGGCCAAATTGGTCAACATGACCCATTTGACCTAAATGAAATCAAATAAACCAAATCCAAATGTAAACCAATTTGATTGGAAAAAAAGATACAAAATTAATTCATATGGTCATATGAACTTGACCCAACCTTTGGTTTGACCTAATTTGACCAATTGGTCAACTTGACCCAAGTCCCATTTTGACCTAAATGGGTCAACATGAGCCAAATCATATCAAATCAATTTTAAATTCTTTGAAACTTGGCCTAATCCATTTTCAATCATACCAAACATATTCAAAATGAAATCCAAGCCAAATGACCTTTTACCCTAGGTGAAAGGGTAATTCTTGGCCAAATTCACTTGAATTTGGTAAAATCCTCTTCATGGCCACTTGACACCCTCTTAGTGGACCAAGTGTACACTAGTGAGCATGGTGCACATGACCTAATTGGTTTAGGTTAGTTAAACCCAACCCAATGGCCAAACTTGCAACCCACTTGGATATGAGCACATGGGAATCATTCCTCCGCCTTATTTTGCACATGGAAACCTCTCCACTACCTTCCTATGCCAAAACTAAACCATGTGCCATCTCAAATGACCTAACAAACCCATTGCATTTGATCAATTGATCCAAAATGGAAGGATAGCTTGCGGCCGTCCGATCCATCTAGGGGGAGATATACTCCCCCTAATTTCATTTCATTTTCATACACTCACACTTGATTGAAGCTAGGGAACTCAGAGAAAGCATCCTCAAGCTTCTCCAAGCCTTCTAGAGCACTTTTCATTTCTCCATTTCTCAATTTGTCAAAATTAAAAATAGGGGAGGTAGCAAGATTTTCCATCTCACTCAATACCCAATATCAAGACAATTGCTTTTGCAAGCACCCTCAGGGACTCAATCGAGTTTATTCAAAGCTTCATCCAAATTTTGAAGGCACAGGAGAGGGGAGTTTGATCAAGGTTGCAAGCAATTGAAGCCCATCTTGGTCCATATGAAGATCCATTTCATCCCAAGGCTTGAAACTTTCAACAGGGCCTTGTCTCCACTAGATGAAGCTACCTCAATGGTTGGGAGAGCTGATGATAGCCTCCGGTAAGGTATGCCTTCAAACCAAGCCTACAATAGGAAGTGTTTGTTCATTTATGAAATAAATTTTCACCCCATTGCATTTTGATCGTTGGATGTCTTTCCCCTTGCATGATGATGATGTGGGTTGACTTTGAGCTCAATTTGAGCTCAATCAAGCTCAGATCATGCCCTAAGGAGTGGACGAATGCCCTCTCCCATAGGTGAGCTCAGTGATAGATCATGGACAGTCCATCTGCTCATTTTGGATGGACGGTCCTGATCAAGCCACATAGGATATGTGATTAATCTCTTAAGAAATGTGGGCTTAATCCTAACTGTATGATCTTTGATCAGACGGTCAAGGAGAAAGAACGTAGCGCCACCACTGATGCGGCATGGGATGTGACTACTTAAATAGCAAATCCCATCATGCCACATAAAGCCCACATCGCATCAGCAGTCCATGTGGCGTCGATGGGATTAGTTATATAATTAGGGGTTTTAATTAATTCCTTAATCACTGAATCTTTAAAATAATATAACTAAATCTAGAAAAATAAAAAAATACAAACTAAAATGCATTGTGAAGATAATTCAGTAAGGAATAATCTAAAATTACTTCCAATTGATTTTGAACAATGATTTTTTAAATTAAGGTTTTAGTGAAAGCATAATAACCCTAATTACTCCCTAATTACTTCATTAATTCATTTCAATTACTCAGATGCATTTAGTGGGATGACTTCTGCCTCCCCTAATTTTCTTGGGATTTATTGATGAGTTAAATAGGAAATTAATTAATGAATCCTTAATCACTCTCTTAATGTAATTAAGGGTAATTAAGCATGTGAACAATGGTTTATCCCATTTATTAAGTTAATTAAGCCTTGCTTATGTGAAGAAGAGGTCTATGGAATGGGTTTGGGGAATTTTTTCTTAAACCATTCCCTAAAACCCTTTCCTTTCTTAATCAAAACATAATTATGGCTAATCCATGAATCAACTAGTTAATTAACTTGATAAATTTTCAAAATATTTTAGAACTTAACCGATTCATCTTGGGTAGGTTCTTAGGTGTTCAATAACCTAAGTAGCATAAGGAAATAAAATCCAACCCAAATGTGTGGGAATGGTTATGAAAGTACTTAAATTAAACCCTTTAGCTTAATTAATCACTAATTATGAGCTAATTGCATTAGGCCCTTTGTTTCCTGGGTGCATTACTAATTTAAATTCCTTGTGTGGTTTTATGTCATACTTTGACTCATAATTATTAGGTTAAATATGTTAAAGTGGTGTAGGTAAGGGGTAATTAATGAACTTAATGTACACCTTAACCTAAACAAAATATAAAATCAATCTAATGGTTCTAAAAACAAATTAAAACATCATACACATGTGTGGAATAGGTTAGGACCAGCAAACCATTTCATATTTCCTAAATTTAAATCAAACTAAAAAAACAAAAATCTCTTTAAAACAAATTTGATTTACTTTAAATAATCTTATTCCATAAGATTATCTTTAGGAATTAATTAGGGTGAATGAATTTACATGCTTTCATCATTTCATTTCTTTCCTAACATGCTAAATATGTATGTCATATGAAAATCATGCATTTATGCCTTTTGAAAAATCAAATTAAAATGAAATGTTTCCTTTATGTCAAATTGCATGCTTTGGCTAAAGGATATGAATGTGTATTATGAATACTAAATCCAAAATTATTTTCAAAACTTATAAATCAAATATCACAACTGAAGAGTATGCTACTTATAATTATTTATGAGCTTGCATATGAATAGTATAAATTGTGTTATGTGATTCTCCATCTCATTCTTAACATATAATTATATAGGATTTACAAAGTGTATAGTCCATTTAAAAAGGACATAACATTTAAATCCATTCCTATACACTCCTATTCCATCACTTAAGATAGAATTCCACATCACACATATAAACTAAACAATCAAACCAAAATCAAACAAACATAAACTTTTTGCATGATTCTCTTTCCATGCATTTCTTTTTGTACATGCACATGTATTTAAGAAAAGTGGTATATTAGTCTGGACAATCTCAGGGTTGCGAGGCTTTAAGTAGCCCTAAGTAGGTCTTGTACCTTACACCCATGGCGCTAGTAATGGTGTCATACTAACATATGTCTTTTATACTTGTAAATGTGCATATGAAAAATGGATAAAAGAATCCCTCTTTTCTACTTAACAAAATCATGCATCATGAAGCATCTAAATTTTCTTAAGTAACATCCCTTAGCATTCATCATTAAGGTGTGCTAAACACTTCCATTTTCATGTATAGATATGCTTAGGAATCATCCATATGCATGTTACACATGTTGGGAAAGAAATGAAGTAAATGTGTATTTTGTGATTTTACTTAATTTTAAAATGCCTTTCTTTTTGAATAGGTTTGTTTAGGAAAAATCTAAATTTATGATTAATCAAAACACATAATAAACATTCACTTAGCAAAATCAATAATGAATCTACTTTAGAAATTATTAAGGTAGGAAGAGAAGTTCTCTTCTCTTTTCCTCTCTTTACAACTTTTAGTAATTAATTGTAAGTTCATTCAAACCTAACAAAATAATCAAAAATAAAATCAACCAAAGCATCTAAATCACTTAAATGAAACCACCCTCTAAGTTGAACTCTTTCACCCTTAGAAAATCTCAACCTTAAAGCCTAGCTAAGCATACCACACAAACCTTGAAAAGCACACACATTAGGCTAAGTCACCACTTCTAGCTTTAAGTTAGCCTGGTGCATGGTTTGATGTTTTTCTTTTATTTGTGATGTAATGTTTTTAGTCTAGATGTTAGGGTGTATGTCGTAGATGGAATGGTAGGTGATCTTAGTCTAACATTGTCTCTAGGGATTGTGCTTAACATTGTAATAAAATATAAATGCTTTGTTGTGTAGGTGTTTATACCCCTAAGCATAATCAAATAGGTGGAATTGGTTACCCATGTGTGGGGTGCTAAGTCAATTTTTACATATACATGCTTGGGATTGTATGGTTTATTTATCTAATCTCTTTTCTGAGTTTTAGTTAGATTTCTTCTTCCATTTTTATGTAATTTTCAATAGGATTTTGGAATGATTGTATGGGGATTGGGATGAACATTTGGATAAGGCTAAGCTTATGTACCATGTGAAACCATTAGCAACCACATTCCAACCAACCAAAGAAGAAAGAAGAAAGATAAAAACTCATCAAAACATACCCAAATTTGCTAAGATTATCTTTCTCAAAAAAAAATCAAAACATGAAACACATTATTACCTTAGCATACCCAAATTTGCTAAGAATATTTTCAAAACAAAAAAAAAATCAAAATAAACACATTTGGATTCTTGTTTAGCATATTTGAAAATGAGGATTCCATCTTTCAAAATCACATGATTGAGGAAAACAAAGAAACAAAGAAAAGAAGAAATTTTTTTCAAACAACTGACTTAGCATACCCAAATTTGCTAAGTGAGTAAATTGAAAAAAAAATCTCAAATCAAAAACAAAATCAATTGACCCTTTACTTTAACATACTCAAATTTGTTAAATGAAGGGTCCTCAAAATAAAAAAAAAAAATCAAATTCAAGTATTAACCTATCGAAGCATCTCACCAAAAATATTTGAACCCATTTTCAACATATCCAAATTTGTTGAAAATGGATTCTACATTCAAAAATCCTCTTTCCAATCAATCTCAATATCTCTTCTAAATCCATTTAAGCCCCCCAACACTTTCAAGTTATTGAGTGTGGGTTGAAATTAAAATTCAAAATTCAAAATCAATAAAGCAAAAGCGATTAAAGTTTATTTTCAAATAATATATAACTTAGTTTCAGTTTTAGTTGATTGTAATGGCAAGTATGTGTTCATATTTCCTCATGGGATGGATTTGGGTTTAGATAAATACACGATCGACTTATGCCTCATCCACTTTGGTTAAAAGGCTTGGGGAGTTACATGTGAGGAACCCCCCTCATGACAGTTAGCAGGAGCATGGTGATTTGGTCATTATTCATAATCGATTAATTCCCTCATTGGAAAGAAGGTTGTGCTTTCCACATCAAAATCTCCCTACAAGTTTTAGTTGTTTCCCATCTTCATTAGGCTATCACTCACGGCTTCCTCAAAGGGAAAGGCTCCCATTCAATTGTCAACCTCAGGTTTAGTCAGCTCTACTACTTTTGACCTACTAGGATTAAACAAGAATATGATCAATATCACACTTTTCTAGGGAATTGAGGAGCTACTCATCTTTGTAGAGGAGTCTCCTATGGTTTCCTTGGATTCTGAAAACTAGTTCCACCTCTCTCTGGATCATTGAGGGATGCTAAGGATTTAAACTTCACCTCCTGGTTCATTTTCATCTTTGTGAGGAGGATGTAACCTACCTCCATTAGTTTTATTTTGTAGGAGCTTATAAATGATGGGGTGACTCAATTTGATTTGAGATTAGTTATCCCCCATAGTGTGGGAAGGCATCTTAGGCAGGAGAGGGCTAGAGAGGCCCATACATCAGTTCATGTTACTAGCCATGAGCCTTTGGGTATAGGTGATTAAGTCCACTTGTGGACTTTGGTGTCTTCATAAAACTATACTAACAACATCTTACTCATGGGGAACCACACATCATGGGAGATCTATCACATATGTGGTGGTGCTCAACACCACTCTTCTCTATGATCATCTCTATACATGTTATCTATTCTAGCTAAGACCATGAAGGCTGCTTCATGGGAGAAGACAACCCCGTTGGTGATCCAGCTATGGCTAAGAGATCGTCCCATCTCCTACTACGGTGGTAAAGCAATACTACCTTCTTAGTCATGGTGAAGAAGGAATGATGACTTAGTATTATAGTCATCCCATCACCACCACCACCACCTTGGAGGTAGTTGCTTGAAAAAGCTTTTACATGGCCATAGATCCTCAAGTGCCACTCTTAGATCGATGGATAGTATCTTTTCTAAAGGCGTAGTCCTCACAGATATCCCCTAGCGTTAGAGGTTAGATGCTTATCTTCATGATAGTGATCCCATTAGATCAAACTTGATCTTTCATGCCTTTTCATGGAATCCTAGATGACATTTCTATCCAATGGAGAAGAAAAAAATCTTAAGATTTTCCTAGTCCAATTTAGAGGATGAAAAGGTTAGCTTTGATCCTAACGAGGATGACTTATTAGATGATTCAGCGGGGGTACACATGGTAGATACCCAAGGTTCCCACCTCTATGAGCAGTAGACTTTGGAAGGTCTTACAATAAAACTGACCTACTCAACCCAACCTCCATGTTAAAATAAAAAGATGAACAAATAGATGGGATAAATAGCTCAAGGATTTGCTAGCATTTTTTCACTTCAAAAAATAAGCAAGTTCATCCTACTATAGGCAAGTCACCTGGGGTGGTGCATGTCTTGGATCTAGAAAGAGTTTACCTCCTGAAAGATAGCACTAGCCTATAGGAAGGTAGTGGATAGTATTTCCATATAAAAGATATCAAAACCATGGTTGAGCACATGAGAAAGTGTTGGCTTAAGCAATGATCATCAATTCCAAAGGTGATACCAAAAATTTGATGTTATCCAAATATCTTAAGGGTTTTGTTCACCTTCTTTCAAGATCTTTGATTGAACCCCACATATTACACTTAGCTAATTGTTGCAATCTTTGGTGATATGCTTTACTCTTCCATCGCTTTATCAGTAGCATAGTAGGCATAGCCTTTGATTAGTATGCTAAACTTTCCAACAGTTCAGTGAAGACTTTTGATGAGTTAGAGTAACTCTTCATCAAAAGGTTTGCTGGAGCTTAGCAAAGGGTAACTGTAGGTGATCTCATTGTGGCTCAGCAAAACCTTGGTGAGTCCCTCATTGATTACATTCTTAGATGGCATAATTTGAGTATAAAATGCGAACCACACCTATCTGAACAACATGCCATCGAGATTTTGCTTAAGAATATCCATTGCTCGATCACCTTCATGCTCAAAGATTTCACCATCAAAACATTTGAGATATTAGTCAACAAGGCAGCTAGCTTATAACTAGAAGCCAAATAATTTCTTTTTCTGGACAAGGTGATAGTAGTAGACAAGAGGAAACAAAACATTTGAGACCTCATGCTCCATAACTATCACTTATTGCCTCTTGGAGGTCTTCCAAGCACCTCCATGGCAAACACTCTCATTCATCATCAATAGTAGTGGTACACATAATTGTCGGTAGGTATAATTCACTACTCCTTTGGATAAACTCAACAAACTTATTCATTTAAGAGGTAACAAAGAAGATCTTTATGAATCTCTTAAAGTCTAATTTTAGCTACATAGGAGACCAAAATCAAAAGTAATGATCTAACTTTTGCTACCATCATCTTCATGTTTTGAAGATTGCTTTTCATTCAAATTGGCTTGAGCATAGCTTCAAATCATAGTTATCTGAAGGAATACCTTATGGAACAACCATCTTCCATTAGGGTAATCCTTGGGATACTGATCTAGCAAAACCAAAAAAGGTTTGGATATCTGCTTATCTCGTACTTTTAAGAAAATTATTTCCAAAATCAAGAAACTTTCCTTACAGGTGCCTAAGATAGCTCAAACCTCCAACATCAAGGAGGGTTTGCAAGTTGCCAGAGCAAAATCAAGGAAAGGGGGAGCTCAGCAGCAACCTGTGTGAGCCCAGGATTGCTAAGTAGTGTAACCACCGAGTCTAGCCTCTAGTCCATAGTTGCAGCTACTACATCAGCGACTACCTCTACTTCAGCTAGCTCTTCTTTTAGCAAACTTCTTGTATCGATAGATGAGGGTATCAAATCTCTCACCCCCTTACTTTACTTGATTTCTATTATATACCTCCTTCAAAATCCAATAAATCGAAGAACAAAGCTAGCTTGAATTATATCTGTGTTACTTCTGATGGGTTGTCTAAATCAAATCTTAATGAAAACTCTTCAAGTTTAAAAAAAAATTATAATAACTTTGATCTTCCTCTTTTTAATTCAGAGTTGGACTTTCCTTCTCTAAATATTACAGGTTTGCCTCATGAGATAGACTTAGAATCATCCGATTCTGAGGGTCCCATGGGAGAAGCTGTAGGTGAGCCTGATGTGCAGGTAAAATCTTCATTACCTTGCCACAAGAGATCACTGAAGTCAACATCTGTAGTGGCAATGTTCTACCTTTAGGGCATCACCTCCAAATAAGGGGAAACAATTCATTGGATTAGAGGATCGAGAAGCCCCTCTAAAAGATGCTCCACCCTTCAATATGCTTGTGGAGGATCAGCCCAAGGTGGACTACAATGTCATCTCTCACCTAAGAAAGTTTCCATCTAAGTTAAACATATACGATGCCTTTATCTTATCCAAAGAGATGAGGGAATCATTAATAAAAGCTCTCCATGATCCAAAGATATGCTTAACTTAGCTGACTACTATTGGAGAGGAGGCACATTATTCCAAAGAAGCTCAGGGAATCACTTTCACAGATGAAGACCTACTTTTGGGGGACATGGAGCACAACCATCCCCTCTACATTACAGTTGACATGGGCGATTAAGACTTTTCAGAGTTCTCATCGATCTATGCATCTAACATTATGAGTCTAAAGACACTTGCTTATTTGAGGATTGACATCTCCACACTCTGAGGAGATTGGATGATGTTGAAAGGATTCAATGAATAAGGTGAGGGGGATTTAGGTTCCATAGTGTTACTTTTGGAGATAGGTGACTAGAAGATTGAAGCCATGTTTTATATCATTGATTCAAATACTTTGTTCCCGCTTTGCTCAGTAGGCCTTGGATACATCAGATCAAGATGATTCCATCCTCCCTCCATCAGTGCATCAAGTTCAGGAAGGATGGGATTGAATATTGTGTCAAAGGAGATGAAAATCCATTTTCAGTCAGAGGTTGAGATATATGAGGATGCGACTTATTATCTACCTCAAAACACTCTTTATCGTGAAGTTGGGAAAAATTCAATTTCAAAAAAAAAAAGAAAAAGAAGAAAAATAAAAAGAGAAGGAAAAAAGAAAAGAAAAATAAAAATCCAAGTGAAAATGAAAGGGGAATTGAAGAAGAAATAGAGCTGCATATCACATTCCACCCACAGCTTATTCCATCATATGGACATGTGGGTAGGATGACTTGACCTCCACTAGGCAGAGGTAGAGGTAGAAAGCAGGGAGTGGAAGATCCCTGGTTGGCCATGGCCAACAGAGGTTATGTTCAGTTCATGAGTACCCGACTATTCATATAGACTTGGAATCCAACTCGAAGGATGAGTCCAAAGTGATTAGCATACCAGCCAGCCCCTCTCAGTTGATTTCATCAGAGGTGACACTTAAGCCGGACAGCGATGAAGACCATGCCTCCAGACACAACATGAATGTATTTGAATCAAATGTATGTAAAACTATCAGCAGTTAGGAACTTTAGCTTTAACCTCACTTTCATCTCAAAAAGTTGAAGGTTTAGTAGTTAAGGAAGCCCTTCAGTCTTCTAGAGATGTCAAGCCGAAGAGATTCTTTTTGGGATCATCATCCTCAAGTCCAAAAACTGATGTAAGACTTGAGGATATTTCAAATAAAGAATTAATAGAATTTCCTTTTGATTGGTACTTGCCTTGTGTTCTTAATCTCGTAAAGAAGGGTTTTATTCCTTATACATGGTCTAAGCATAGGTTAGAGTACTTCAAAAAGCTATGGTACAATAGAGGCAGGGATGCACAATATAGATCGGGACTAGATTGATAATGGGTCTAATGATGATGATTCTTGCTTAGTTATCACCAATCATTTGGAGTCTGATAGGTTCTTTTCACACCACACTAACTCTTATGAGGATGTGTGTTTAGAAACTTTAGATGATCCAAATGATCTCCAAATCAAAGATGCACCACCATAATTTGAAGAGGAGATCCATTCAACAATTGACAAGCTTAAAGAAATCAACTTCGGGATAGAAGAAAATCCATGCATACATCAATTTTATTGCTGAATGAAGAAGAAACCAATGACTTAATTAGCTATTGAGTTTAAAGATTGCTTCATAAATCTATGAAGAGATGCCTGATTATCTCCATAGTAGTCACAAACTAGCAATAGATCCTAACACAAACCCTATCAAGCAAGCTCCTAGACGCATGTGATTAGAAATTGAACAATAGGTCATTTCTGAAGTCAAGAAATTGATTGATGATGGTTTCATCAGGAAAGAAAAATACACTACCTAGTTAGCTAGTGTCATACCAGCTTAGAAGAAGAATGACCAAATTCACATATGCGTCAATTTCAGGGACTTAAATAAGGCATGTCCTAAGGATGAGTTTCCTCATCCTATACCAGAATTAATGGTGGACATCACCTCATCTCATTCAATATTCTTTTTTATGGATGGGTCATCGGACTACAACCAAATCAAGATGGCCCCTGGGATGAAAGAAATACTACTTTTCAAACCCCGATCAGAATCTATTATTATTGTGTCATTCCTTTTGACCTTAAAAATGTTGTTGTTACATACCAATGGGCCATGACTCAGATCTTCAATGAACTCATCCATCATCAGGTTAAGTGCTATGTTGATGATCTAGTAGTCAAGAGTAAAGAAAAGGAAGACCATCTCTTTAACTTGAGAGTAATTTTTGAATGGTTAAGATACCTTAAAATGAATCCCCTAAAGTGTTCATTCATAGTAGCTCCAGGGAAATTCCTTGGGTTTGTTATCTGACACCAAAAAATAGAAATAGATCCATAAAAGATCAAAGCTATCTTAAAAATGTCACCTCTTAAAAGTTTAACTCAACTCAGATCTTTCCAAGGATGGTTGGAGTATCTAAGACGCTTTATTTCCAACCTATCGATGAGATGGAAGCCATTCTCAACACTTATCAAAAAGGATGCCAAGTTTAAGTGGGATGACAAGTGCCAGCTTGCCTTTGAAGATATCAAATAATATTTGGTGAAGCTGGTAGTTCTAGCAGCCCCTATCCCGGGCAGGCCACTCATCCTCTACACTGATGCATTGGAAGACTCTCTAGACTCTTTGTTGGCCCAAGCCAATGATGAAGGGAAGGAGAGTGCTCTCTACTACTTTAGTCATTGTCTGATTCCTATTGAAGCAAACTATCCACCTTTGAGAAACATTACCTAGCTTTGATTTTTGCATCCCAAAAGCTATGGCACTATATGCTTTCTCATAAGGTGAACTTGATTTCCAGAACCAATCCACTGCAGTATCTCATGACACGGCCAACACTATTCGAACATTTGGCATGTTGGTCCATGATTCTCTCACAGTTTGATATCACATTCATACCCCTCTATGTGGTGAAAGGATAAGCATTAGTGGATTTCTTAGCGGCACCCTCTTGATTCCAGCTTAGTGATGATCTCCCTGATGAACAAATCATGAACTTAAGGGAGGTTGACAACCATTGATGGGAGATGTATTTTGATTGTGCAGCTTCCTTTCATAAGGGAGAAGCACCACGATCTACTCTTCCATGAAAGGCAGGGGTAGGAATAGTTCTCTTAACTCCAAATGGTGATGTGATGAGATTCTCATACTATCTCTATAACCCATACATGAACAACGAAGCTGAGTATGAGGCTTTGATTGTTGGTCTAGAGTTAGCCATTACAGTCTATGTCAAGAGCATCAACATCTACAAGGATTCTCAGTTGGTCATCAACCATATTGCTAGGTCCTACAAGGTTCTCAAACCTAAGCTTCATCATTACCACGAGTATACCATGAAGGTGTTCGCCCAAATCCTTGAAGTCACCATCTACAATGTTCCCCAAGCGAGAACATAGTAACAGATGATTTGTTCAAACTTGCCAAAGAATTGGCATGTTCGAAAGATGAGTCCATTCCAATTAGGGTCCAAAATAGACAAGTCCTATCCCTTATTGATGTTGAACTCATCAAGAGACTTTCTCTTGATGGGGAGGTTGTCGTTGCCAATAAGGATGAGGAGCTGGATTGGAGGCAACTGTTCATAGACTATTTGAACACCAACAAACTACTTCAAGAAAAGTGACAAGCCCATCAGGTGAAATAGAGAGCTCTCTCCTATGCTCTCATTGATGGCCCCTTGTACTAATGGTCATTCAATAAAATGTGGTTATGCTGTTTAGACAAACACAAAGCCCATAGGATTGTGATCGAGGTATATTTGGGTCTATGCTGATCAATCAAAGAAGATGAAGATAAAGATTAAGAGACTAAGATACTACTGGCCTTCAATGATTACAAACTGCATGGATGTGTCTAAGAGATGCCATCAGTGTCAAGTACACGGTGTAGTGCTACATCAACCACCCAAGATTCTACACCCTACATTGGCCTCATGGCCTATTAGGGAAGTAAAATTGTGGGTCTGATCGATCCTCCTTCTTCTAAGGGTCATCGATTCATTCTAGCTATCATCGACTATTTTTCCAAGTGGGTGGAGGCAATCCCACTCAGAGAGGTCACATCTCAGCATGTGCTTCAATTTTTCAGGAACCATATCGTATATAGGTTTGGGGTACCTCAACAAATTATATCGATAATGGTACTACATTCAAAGAACCAAGATCAACTTTAAGACATGGTATAGATTGAGATACTCCACCATCTACTACCCTAGAGCAAATGGCATAGCAAAAGCATTCAATAAATCTCTCATCTAAATACTAAAGAAGACTCTTGATGATATTGAATGATAGTGGCATAAGAAGTTGGTTGAAGCCTTATGGACCTACCACACTATATACATGACTCCAACTCAGTCTTCCTTGGTGTATAGGTCCAAAGTTGTTCTAACTTTAGAAGCTCAACTCATGTCACTGAGGATAGCATTGGGTAGCAAGATCACTATAGAGATGAATACAAAGTTTTGGTTAGAAGAGCTCGAAGGTTTAGAGGAGAGTCGGTTACAAGCATGCCAAAACCTCGAGTTATATAAAGAAAAATGATTCAAGCTCATAATAACCTGGTCTACCCTAGGTCTTTCCAAGTAAGAGAACTTGTGTTAGTCATAAGGAGACCAATTGTTGCCCATCGAAAGATGGGAGGCAAGTTTGAACCCACTTGGGAAGGCCCTATGTCATAGAGAGACTACCAAGGAGGATCCTATCAGCTCATTGATTGTAAAGGGGAACACCTGATGCTTCCAATTAATGGGCTCTATTTGAAGAAATATTACCCATAAATCATGTTTGAAAATAATTATCAACAAAAGAATAATAAAAATCTGATTCCATTTTATCAAAAACTTCTATTCTTTCAAAGTGTTGTTTGCTTGTCTTGCGAATCCGCCTTGACGTGTTTAGGATAGGTGTAAGAGAACCCAAGAGGTATCCTATCCCTCTTTCATGACACAAACACAATCTCCTAGTGCTATTAGAGTAGCTCTGAGAGAACTTTAGAGGCATCCTATTTTGATTAGCACAATTAAGTTAGGTGTGAGAGAACCCAAGCAGCATCCTATCTTAGTTGGAATTCTAGTTGCCATCCGTGGCACCATTTCATCAAATTCCCCAAGCGTGGTTAGGGTAGGTGTGACAGAACCCAACTAGCATCCTATTCCCTTTAACACAAACACAAATATAAATACAAATCTTTTATCTTGGGCTATTTTCATGTGGGAGCAAGCCCCCTGTGGTACTCACTCATTAGCTACTCTAGGTTGGGTTTACATGTTACCTTGCTAGTATGTTGCCCTAGTGGTTCATTATTTGGAGGATGTGAGTTACCACGCTTTCTTTCTAACTTGATCATTGAAAACCAATGAGCGACTTGTTATTTTGGTAGTCTTCACTACCCAGCCAGTAAACTACCTTATGTTGACTTTGTTTAAGAAGATGTGAGTCCCCATGCTTTCTTCTTGAACTAGCAATCATGCACTGATTAGGTTGAGTATCCTCAAGGTCTAAGTCTAAGAGTCCCCGAGGCATCCTATTCCTTCAAGCACAAACACATATCTTTTATCTCAGGCTACTTTGATGTGGGAGCAAGCCCCCTGTGGCACTCACTCATTAGCTGCTCTAGGTTGGGTCTACATGCTTCCTTGCTAGTGTGTCACCCCAATGGTTCCTTGTTTGGAGGATGTGAGTCCCTGCTTTCTTCCTAACTTGACCATTACAAAATAGCGAGGGCCTTGCTAGTTTGGTAGTCTTCACTTCCCAGTCAATAAGCTACCTCATATTGATTTTGTTTAAGAGGATGTGAGTCCCCGCACTTTCTTCTTGAACTAATCATCTTAATCTAACTAGGTCAAATATATTTGAGGTCTAGGATAAGTCCCCCAGAGGATCCTTTCCTCATGACTACATTTGAGTCAATATAAGTACCCTAGTGGCATTCACTAATCTTTGGATGGCTCGAGCCAAAGATAGACTATCCAAACAATCAGTTCCACTATAGGAGGATGCGAGTCCCACACTTTTTTCCTAGGCTGGTTGTTGTAAATCGACAGGCACCTTATTTTGGTTGATGTTTGCTATACTGACAGTGACTCACCTGATGGATACACCACTCTTGGCAGATGTGAGTCCTTACGCTTTCTCCATGAGTTGGCAACCGAATACCTATGATTTTCTCTTCTCCAGGGTTTTGGATCAAGCCTTTAGCGACTCCTCACCATGCAAGTATTCTATTTGGATCATGTCCTTTGAGACCCTATTTAGACACTACCCAAGGTTACTTTTGGATTGGACAGTCCGACTTTCCTAGTAGCCACCCATATAGTTGGATAATTTGTTCAACGGATGCACATATTCTCCCTTAGTTTAGTAAATCTGAGATAGGTCTAGACTGATATAAGCTATTTCTCAGTTTGATCCCTTGCAAACTAATAGGGTCCATGATAAACAAACTAAAGAAACAAACAAAATATTCTCTTATGGATTAGGAATTCAAGCCCCCAAAGGGCCCCTTTTCCCAAGCAAGCATCTTATCTTTAGGGCAGTTTCAGCAAAACTCCCTATAGGAATTGCATGACTACATGATTTGAGAAAAGTCCTTAGGTCAGCACTCTCTCTATAATAACCCTTAGGTTGGATTCAATCTATTTTTCCACAAGTAGTTTGCCTCAATAGTCATTTCACTTTGGAAGATGTAAGACTATGATGCATTCTTTCTAGCATGACTATCACAAACTGATAGCAACCCTAGGTTGGGTTCTATTTGTTGCCCAAAGCAACCGATCACCCTAGTGGTCTTTTATAGTGGAAGATGTGAGTCACTATGCTTTCTTCCCCTAAATCGATCATTGCAAATCGAAAGGCACTCCTTTGGTTGGATAGTTCTCCCCTCCACAGCTGGGAAGCTACTCCCTTTGGTTCAGTAAATCTGAGATAAGTTTAGGCTGATATAAGCTCCTTCTAAATGTGATCCATCGCAAACCAACATAATCCATCAAAATAAATTAAAACAAATGAAATTAATCTTGATTATCTTTGATATTATTTAAGTCCCTCAATGGCTTTCACTCAATAGTCAGCCCTAGGTCGAGTTCGATTTGTTGCCTTGTAAACCAATCACCCTAGTGGTTCTTTATTTTGGAAGATGTGACTCCCTGTGCTTTCTTCCTAACTTGACCATTGCAAGCCAAAAGGCACCCATTTAGTTGGATAGTCCTGCTATGTGGTTGGTAGACTATTCCCTTTGGATTGGCAAATTTGAGCTAGTTCTAGGCCTCCATGGCCCCTACTCAGTGTAGTCCATTGCAAACCAACGGAATCCATCAAAACAAATTTAAAATAAAATTGATCTTGACTATCTTTGAGCTAATTTAAGTCCCCTAGCAGCATTCACTTAATAGTCAGCCCTAGGTCAGGTTCAATTTGTTGCCTTACCAACCGATCATCCTAGTGGTTTGTTGTTTTAAAAGATGTGAGTCCCCATGCTTTCTTCTTAAACTTGACCATTACAAATCGAAAGGAACCTCTTTGGTTAGATAGTCCTACTATGTGGTTGCTAGACTATTCCCTTTGGATTGGTAAATCTAAGCTAGCCCAAGGTCTCCATGACCTCTACTCAGTGTAGTCCATCAAAAATCGATGGGATCCATCAAAAATAATCTAAAAAATTAAATTAATATTGACTATCTTTGAGTTGATTTAAGTCCCCCATCATCATTCACTCAATATTCATCCCTAGGTTGGGTTCAATCCATTGCCTTGCCAATGGATCAACCTAGCAACTAGTCCCTACTTTGGAGGATGTAAGTTTGCTATGCTTTCTTTCCTATACCTCACAGAAAGGCAATCCCTTTGGTTGGTTAGTCCTACTATATGTTTGGTAGACTACCCCTTTGGATTGGTACATCTGAGTTATGTCTAGGCCTCCATGGCCCCTACTCAATGCGATCCATCGCAAACCAATGGGGTCCATCTTAAATTCAAAAATCTAAAAAATCTGAAACAATTTGACCCTCCTCCCTTGGTGGAGTCAAACAAGCAACTAAACAACAACAATGAAAACAAACAATCAAAATAATCAAATAATCAAATCCTTTAATTTGCTTCTCCTCAGTGAGATGCAAGTCTTTTTAGTTCCCTCAATGGATCTTGAATTTTAATCCCTCAACGGATTTCAAACCTCTCATCCCCTTGTGGATGACTTGAACCTATTTCCCTAGTGGAAGGTTCATATACTCTATCCTTAGTGGATTCCTCTTTCACTCTCTTATGCCTCTGACATGAGTAGAGTCACACTGTACTAAGCTTTGGATTCCCTCTACACCTTGGGTTATGAGTAGATCATTTCTGTTAGTGCTTGTGATCATTCAGTGTTGTTGATCATTTTGGTCAACACCAATACGTGTGATGTACCTTGTCAATCACACCACACTTACTAGGCACCCTTTGTTGACCTCATTTTTAGAATGCGCTCTCTCTATCTTATACATAGGACTTATCTTAGACACTATGAGTTTCCTTAGTCTTAAGGCACTTCTAGTAATTAGGTGAACACTCAACCTAACCCTAGAGACTTAGAAGAGTTAGCCATATGAATAAGTCATGCCTTAGGGTATTAGGAAAATTTGCCTACCCTATAGGAACCAAATCCTTACTTCCTCCTTTCAAGTCAAACTCCAAATTAACCTCAAACTCAAATCAATTCCAAACTTAATTGATTTTCTCAAACTCAAATCAATTCCAAATGATTGAAGCTTTTGATTAAAATTCAAAATTAAAAAATCCTTCATAAGTCACTTTGATTCTATCTTATTGACTTAGCTTGAATCAAATCCAAATCAATTCAAATTAAAGAGATTTTCTCATAACCCATTTATATTCTCATTTTTATTCATAGATATAAATGAAATATAGATTCAAATATCCAAACCTAAATTCAAAACTCAAATCCAAATTCAACCAAAATTCAACCTAAGCCTTTCAAGTCAAATTCTTGAACTTAGCCAAATCAAATTCAAATCAAGCCAAACACTTGATTTTTCTTCATGATTCAATCAATCCTTCAATCATGAATCCAAATATAAATACAAACTTCAATCATCAAACCAAAGCTAAATTCAAAAATCAAACCAAATCAAACTCATGTTCACCATTTGAACTTGAAATTATCAAATGAATCAAAACCCATTTGACTCCAAATCACTTGCAAATGGATTTATATTTTAATCATAAGTCCATATGTGAGTTCAACCAAACTTGATTCAAGCCTTGAACAAGTCAATTGACCCACTTAGGCTCACTTGACTCAAAGTGACCTAAAGTACCTCTTTTGAGCCAAATTCTGATCTACCCAAATTGGATTGAACTAAGCCCAACTAAGCCTCACATTATGAGCAACAATCATCATGAGATGATCAATCACTCAAATTGGGTCAAATCAAGTCAAACTTAAGGGTTGACCAAACACTTAGCCAAATGAAATCTAAACAACTTGACCTAAAAAAAAATATGTCAAAAACTTGATCTAAGCCAAATTGATTGAATCCAATGGTTCAAGTTCATTCCAATTCACTTGTTGAACTTGACCAAAGCCTCAATTCCAACTAAACCCCAAGCCCAATTGACCATGAACCCAACTAACTAAAAGGTCAAATTGAGCCAAAATCAAATTAAAATTGATTGAAAATAAAGATAATACATTTCAAATGACCAATGAAACCTAAACCAACCCATGACCTAACCCAAATAGGTCAAATGGGTCAAATTGTCAACTTGACCCATTTGACCTAAACAAAATCAAATGAACCAAATCCAAATATAAACCAAATTGATTGGAAACAAAAGATACCAAATCAATTCATATGATCATATGAACTTGACCCAACCCTTAGTTTGACCCAATTTGACCAATTGGTCAACTTGGTTGAATTTTGACCTAAATGGGTCAACATGAGCTAAATCATATCAAATCAATTCCAAATTCATTGAAACTTGTCCAAACCCATTTTTCAATCATACCAAACATATTCAAACTAAAATCTAAGCCAAATGACCATCTTACCCATAGGTCAAAGGGTAATTGTTGGCCAAATTCACTTGGAATTTGGTCAAATCCTCTTCATGGCCACTTGTCACCCTCTTAGTGGACCAAGTGGACACTGTTGAGCATGCTGCACATGACCTAATGGGTTTGCCAAACCCAACCCAATGGCCAAGAATTCACTCACTTGGAAATGAGGGAATCATTCCTCCACCTTGTTTTGCACATGGAAACCTCTCCACTACCTTCCCAAAACGAACCATGTGCCATCTCAAATGACCTAACAAACCCATTTCTTCTGATCAATTGATCCAAAATTGAAGGATAGCTTGCGGACATCTAATCCATCTAGGGGGAGATATACTCCTTCTAATTTCATTTTATTTTTACACACTCACACTTGATTAGCAGAACTTGAGCAAGCATCCTCAAGCTTCTAAGCCTCCTAGAACTTTTCATTTCTCCATTTCCATTTGATTAAAAAACCAAAATAGGGAGGTAGCAAGGATTTCCATCTCTTTCAATACCCAATACTAAGTAATTGCTCTTGCAAGCACCCTCAGGGGACTCAATGTAGTTGATCCAAAGCTTTATCCAAGTTCTTAAGGCACGGGAGAGGGGAGTTTGATCAAGCCCCAAGCAATTGAAGCTAACCTTGGTCCATAGGAAGATCCACTTCATCGCAAGGCTTAAACTTTCAACAGCTTCATCTCCAATTGCGAGCCTAGAATAGGAAGTGTTTGGTCCTTCATGAAATAAATTTTCACCCCATTGCATTTTGACCATTGGATGTCTTATCGCTTGCATGATGATGGTGTGGGTTGAGTTTGAGGTCAATCTGAGCTCAATCGAGCTCGAATCATGCCCTAAGGAGTGGATAAATGCCCTCTCCCATAGGTGAGCTCAGTGACGGATCTTGGAACATCCATCTGCAGATTTTGGATGGACGGTCCTGATCAAGCTGCGTAGGATCTATGATTAATCCCTTAAGAACTGCAGGCTTAATCCTGACCATCAAATATTTGATCGAACGGTCGAGGAGAAAGTACGTAGCACT
Source organism: Cymbidium sinense (assembly GCA_021442155.1). Taxonomy (NCBI): domain Eukaryota; kingdom Viridiplantae; phylum Streptophyta; class Magnoliopsida; order Asparagales; family Orchidaceae; genus Cymbidium; species Cymbidium sinense. Next base: position 140,872,399 of record CM038214.1, read on the forward strand.
GCCGTTGACGCGACATGGGATGTGACTACTTAAATAGTGAATCTCATCGCGCCACATGGAAAGCTGCTAGTAGTCCGTGTGGTTTCTATTAGATAATTAGGGTTTTAATTAATTCCTTAATCATTGAATCTTTAAAATAACATAACTAAAACTAAAAAATAAAAAAAATACAAAATAAAATTCATTTTGAAGATAATTTAGTAAGAAATAATCTAAATTATTTCCAATTGATTTTGAACAATGATTATTTCTTAATTAGGGTTTTAGTGAAAACTTAATAACCCTAATTACTACCTAGTTACTTCATTAATTCATTTCAAATTTCTCAAATGCATTTAATGGGAAGTCCTCTATCTCCCCTAATTTTCATGGGATTTATTGATGTGTTAACGGGAAATCACTTAATGAATCCTTAATCTCTCTCATAATGTAATTAAGGGTAATTAAGCATGTGAATAGTGGTTTAATCCCTTTATTAAGTTAATTAAGATTTGCTTAAGTGAAGAAGAGGTTTATGGAATGAGTTTGGGATAATTTTCCCTAAACTTCCCTAAACCCCTTTCCTTCCTTAATCTAAACTTAATTAAGGGATAATCCACTAATCACCTACTTAATTAACTTGATAAAATTTTCAAAACATTCCATAACTTAACCAATTCATGGGTAGGTGCTTAACTAATAACCTAAGTAGCTTAACGAAATCAAAATCCAACCCACATGTGTGGGAAGGGTTATGAAAGTACTTAAATTAAACCCTTTAGCTTAATTAATCACTAATTATGAGCCAATTACATTAGGCCCTTTCTTTCCTAGGTGCATTGCTAATTTAAATTCCTTGTGAGGTTTTATATCATACTTTAGCTCATAATTATTTGGTTAAATATGTTAAAGTGGTGTAGGTAAGGAGTAATTAATGAACTTAATGTACACCTTAACCTAAACAAAATATAAAATCAATCTAATGGTTCTAAAAATAAATTAAAACATTGTACACATCTTGGGAAAGGGTTAGGACCAACAAACCTTTTCACATTTTCTAAATTCACATAAGAATCAAAACAAAATAAAAATCTCTTTAAAACAAATTTGATTTACTTTAAATAATCTTATTCATAAGATTTTCTTTAGGAATTAATTAGGGTGAATGAATTTAAATGCTTTCATTACCTCATTTCTTTCCTAACATGCTAAATGTGTATGTCATATGAAAATCATGGATTCATGCCTTTTGAAAAATCAAATTAAAATGAAATGTTTCCTTTAGGTCAAATTGCATGCTTTGGCTAAAGTAAGGATATGAATGACTATTATGGCTACTAAATCTAAAATTATTTTCATAAATTATAAATCAAATATCGCAATTGAAATGTATGCTACTTATAATTATTTATGAGCTTGCAAATGAATAGTATAAAATGTGTTATGTGATTCTCCCTCTCTTTCTTAACATATAATTGTATAGGATTTGCAAAGTGTATAGTTCATTTTAAAAGGGCATAACACTTACTTAAATCCATTCCTATACACTCCTATGTCATGACTTAAGAAGGAATTCAACATTACACATATAAACTAAACAATCAAACCAAAATCAAATAAACATAAACTTTTGCATGATTCTTTTTTGATGCATTTCATTTTGTATATGCACATGTATTTAAGAAAAGAGGTATATTAGTTTGAACAACCCTAGGGTTGTGAGGCTTTAAGTAGCCCTAAGTAGGTGTTTTACCTTACACCCCGGTCAACAATGGCATTACTCACTTATATCTTTTATACTTGTAAATGTGCATATGAAAAATGGATAAAAGAATCTCTCTTTTCTACTTAACAAAATCATGCATCATAAAGCATCTAAATTTTCTTAAGTAACATCTATTAGCATTCATCATTAAGGTGTGCTAAAAACTTCCATTTTCATGTATAGATATGCTTAGGAATCATCCATATGCATGTTACACATGTTGGGAAAGAAATGAAGTAAATGTGTATTTTGTGATTGTAATTCACTTACTTAATCTTAAAATGTCTTTCTTTTTGAATAGGTTTGTTTAGGGAAAATATAAATTTAGGATTAATCAAAACACAAAAATCAATAATGAATCTACTTTAGAAATTACTTAAGGTAGGCAGGAAAGAGAACTTCTCTTCTCTTTTCCTCTCTTTACAACTTTTAGTAATTAATTGTATGTTCATTCAAACATAATCAAATAATCAAAAATAAAATCAACCAAAGCAACTAAATCACTTAAATGAAACCACCCTCTAACTCTTTCGCACTTAGAAAACTTCAACCTTAAAGCCTAACTAAGCATACCACACAAACCTTAAAAAGCACACACATTAGGCTAAGTCACCACTTCTAGCTTTAGGTTAGGGTGGTGCATGGTTTGATGTTTTGATTTTATTTTATGATGTAATGTTTTTGGTCTAGATGTTAGGGTGTATGTGCATAGAATGAATGGTAGGGCAATCTTAGTCTAACTGTTGTCCTCTACAGGGAATTATTCTTAAGGGGCACTATAATAAAAATATAAATGCTTTTTCTATGCAGGTGTTTATACCCCTAAGCATAATCCAAGTAGGCCAGGTGGACTTAGTTACCCATGTGTGGGGTTCTAAGTTCAATTTATACATATACATGCTTGGGAAAATATGGTCTGTGGCATCTACTGTTGGATTAATTACCCTAACCTTATTTGGGGTCTTACTACTTTTGTTATTTCCACTGTTAATGGTAAGGTGTTTCCTGTCTACTGGAGGGAGATGTATTACCTTATGCTTTACTTTCTGCTTTACTTTTTGATCAACAGGGACAGACTTCTTGCCATCAATATTTTGTTTATGTGTCCTACTGTCTCTACTTTCCATTATATGATTAAGGTTGTGTTCTATCTCTTTTCCTATTTCTAGAAATCTATTCTGGGGCTCATGACTTTGCTGTATCAATGTTTAATTGCTATATTTTGTATAGCTTCATGATAGGCCCTAATTTATCTATTTTTTCTCCCTTTATTATGGATGTGGCCCCTCTTATGCTCCCTAACCTCACCTCCACAACTTGTAAGGAGAGAAACTGCAATACCCTTGCTACTATAACTTCTTCTTTGAAGGATTGGAATTACTTCTTGATTTCCTTCTAGCCTATTTTTATTGATGTTGTGGGCTTAGCTGCTGGTCTACTTTTCTGTGTCTTGAAGGATTTCAAAGATGGCTTTTCTTTGAACCACATTTGACTCTATGTTGTACCACTATTTTTTACTAGATTATCTTATGGTGGGTGCAATAAATGTTTTGCTATTTTAATTGTTAGCTATTGGATTTTTCGGTCTTATGTCCAGCAGGCTGCTTTTGGGGCTATTTTTCTGATTACTTTTGCTAACATCACCTTACCAACCTGTAAGGAGAGAAACTATCATACCCTTATTATAATTATTATCTCTTTGCAGGATTGGACTTACTTAATGATTTCTTTTCAGTCTGCTTTTACTGAGGATGTTAGTTTAGCTGCAAGCCTGCTCTCCTTTGTCTTGAAGGATTTCAATGATGGCTCCCTTTTGAACCCCTTTTGTGTCTATGTTGTATCACTATTTTTTATTATCTTATCTTATGGTGGGTGCAATAATGGTATTGTTGTTTTAATTGTTGGTTGTTGGATTTTGGATCTTATGTCCAACGTGCTACTGAGGTTGTTGTTTGTTGGCTTTTGTTTTTTCGATTGCTTTTATTGTTTGTAACTGGGTGATCACCACATTTTGTTCTATCTAAACCGCTATTTTTTCCATCTTGATTCATTAGACTTATCCGACATATGATTATGCTATTACCTACTTGGAAATTAACTTATGCACTGTCTATATTGAATGGGTGGTTTTATAGCCAGCTTGTTGTTATTTGCTATCTTGGTTGTTGGTTGAATTGGATTATTAGGTTTTATGCCCAGCAAGCTGCTACTGGGGTTGTCTCTGATGTCCAGCAGGCTACTTTTGGGGCTATTTTTCTATTTTTTTTTTGCAAACCTCACCTTCCCAACCTATAAGGAGAGAAACTGCAATACCCTTATTATTATTATCTCTTTGCAGGATTGGGCTTACTTAATGATTTGTTTCCAGTCTGCTTTTACTGAGGATGTTGGTTTAGTTGCAAGCCTGCTCTTCATTATTTTGAAGGATTTCAATGATGGCTCTCTTTTGAACCCCTTTTGTATCTATGTTGTACCTCTCTTTTTTACTGGCTTATCTTATGGTGGGTGCAATAATTGTATTACTATTTTAATTGTTGCTATTGGATTTTTGGGTCTTATGTCCAACAGGTTGTCTTTGAGGTTGTTGGTTGTTTTTTTGTTGTTGTTTTTCTGATTATTTTATTGTTTCCATCCAGGCTGTAGCTGATCACCTGATGTTTGTGGTCTATTTGATCTACTGCTATTTTTTCCATCTTGTTTCAGTTTGACTTGTGCATATCACTATGACTATGCTATTACCTACTTGGATATTATCTTATGCACTTTCTATTGTATGGGTAGTTTTATGGCCAGCTTGTTGTTATTTGCTATCTTGGTTGTTGGCTGAATTGGATTATCGAGTTTTATGCCCAGTAAGCTGCTACTGGGGTTGTCTCTCTGATTGTATTTATTTGGAGTTGTTTGTGGTGGGGAGCAGCTTATTACCTCTGGCTTCTGGTCCATCTAATCTGCTGCTGCATTCCCATCTGCATTTCTTGTTGTAATTTGGGTTTGGGTTATGTTTCCTTGTTATACACTTGCTGGTTATTAACTTCTGCAATGATTATTAACAAGGGGGTTGTTAACATCTACATTGCTTATTCTGATTGGGTACCTTTTTCTAGGCTATATTCCTAGGCCGTATACCAAGACTATAAGTTTCATATATGTCCCATATGATTGGGATGGAGTTAATTACATGCTATTTGATTTGCCTTGCTGGATTTCAGTAGGCTTTTCAATTGGTTGTATATTGCTACTTTTTTCTACCTGGCCTTTTCTGTTGTTTTCCTGTGGTGGGTTTTCATGCTTGCCTAATTAAACTCTTGGCTCTAGTAAAAAATAAAGATGGTTCATTTTCATATGTGTAGGGATTCTCATGCCATGGTGACTATATTAATGATATTTATTCTGCATGGGATCCCCTTTCTCTGCTCTTTTCGTCCTTTTCTATTGTGTTTATGGCTTTGTTTTAGGTTTGCCTCTCAACTACTTTCAACAAATGGTTCTTCCCACTTGTTGGCTATGATGGTTGTGATGATTTCACTCTTTAGTTTGGTAGTAGCTCTTGTGATGTAATCCTTCCAAGTTTGGATGCTCATATTTCCATCGCCTAATTTGGTGACTGAGCCTTTTCTCTCACACACTTCTTTATAATATTTCTAATTTATACTATTTTCAATTTTCATTTTGTCTCAGATTACTTTCCTCTAATATTTATCTTTCTACAATTTTGGTGCATTTCTCTTGTTCTCTTGTGTTTGCTCCTAGTGTCATGCATTCTCTCATCCCAAGAGCTTTGGCCTAGATCTATTCATTGGCTTATCTATGTTAATGAATTTGTATCTTTTGTTTTCCTTTACTCTTTTATTTTGCTTTTGGTTGTACTTAGATGGGGATTTACTCTAGGTGATTGTAGCTCTTGAGCATAGTTGTGAGTTTATCCCCTATTAAGGACCTTGTAACCCTCTATTTGTGATAATAAAATTCCCCCTATATGGGGTTTCCCAAAAAAAACCTACAACCCTAAATCTAAAAAAAAAAACCTAATAACTAAAATAAAAATAAAACTAAACTAAAACCTAAACCTAAACCTAAACTTATAAAATAAACTAAAATAAAAAACCTAAACTAAAATAAATAAACCTAAAATAAAAAAATTAAACTAAATAATAATAAAATTAAGAAAGAAAATAAATTAAAATAATAAAAAATAAACTAAATAAAGCTAAACCTACCCGTTTACTTAATTTAAAAAAGAAATAAAAATAATAATAATAAAATTTAAAAAAACACTAACCCTAAACCTACAAACCTAAACCCTAAGCCTTGAAACCCTAAACCCTAAACCCTAAACCCTACACCCTAAAATCTACAACCCTAAACCCTAAACCCTAAACCCCAAACCCGAAACCTTAAATCCTAAACACTAAAAGTCTAAAAAATTAAAACTAAACTAAATAAAATCAGTAACTAAACCTAAACATAAATAAAATAATAAATAAAATAAAATAAAAACCTAAGCTAAAACCAAGACCTAAACCTAAACACAAACCTAAACCTAAACGTAAAAAGAAAATAAAATAAAAAAATAAAAATTAAACTATAATAAAATAAATAGAAACCTAAACTAAACTAAAATAATAAAATAAACATCAAAAGCTAATAAATAATAAAAACTAAATGTAAAATAAAAATAAAATAAACCTATTAAAATAATATAATAAAAATTAAATAAAAATTCTAAACCTAAAAAGAAATAGAAAATAAAACCGAAACCTTAAACTAAAAAAAATGTAAATAAAAAATAAACAAAATAAAATAAACCTAAAGCTAAACTAAAATAAACTAACCTAAAATAAATAAAACATAAACCTAAACCTAAAATAAACTTAACCTAAACCATAAACTAAATAAAAAAAAAACTAAAAATAAACCTAAACCTAAACTAAAAAATAAAACCTAAAAATCAACCTAAAAGAAAAACCTAAAACCTAAACCTAAAAAAATAAAAATAAAAAATAAAACCTAAACATAAAAAATAAAATAAAATAAATATTAACTAAAAAATAAACATAAACCTAATAAATAAACTAAAATAAAAACCTAAACAAAAATAAATATACCTAAAAAATAAACTAAACTAAAAAAAATAATAAAAAATAAAAAAAATAAACTAAAATAAAATAAAAAAATAAACAAAATAAAATTAATCATCTTATTTTAAGTTTAAAAAAATGAATCCTAAACCCTCCCTAAACCTAAACCTTAAACCATAAACCCAAAGCTAACCCTTAAACCTATAACCCTAAACCTACAACCCTAAACCTAAACCCTAAACTAAAACTCTAAACCCCAAACCTGAACTAAACTTAAACTAACCTAAACCTTAAATCCTAAACTAAATCCTAAACTAAACTAAACCTAAACTCATCCAAACCCTAAACTTAAACTTAAACCTAAAACCCTAAACCCTCTAAATCAAAATTTAAACCCAAAAGTTTTAAAGTTTAAACCCTAAAACCCAACTAAGCAACCCTAACTATCCTACCTAAACCTAAACCTCAAAACCATAAACCTAAACCTAAAACCTAACCCTAAACCCTAAAACCTAAATCCTAAACCTCAAACCTAAACCCTAAACCCTAACCCTAAACCCTAAACCTCTAAAAGCATAAATCGCTAAACCCTAAACCCTAAACCTTAACCATAAACATCAAACCTAAACCTAAACCTAAAGTAACTTAATAAATTAAAAAATCAATCTAAACCATAAAACCTAATAAATTTAAACCCTAAGAATGGAAAAAACCTTGACGGCAGGAACATCACCATCAACCGTGCTCCCTACTGGTGGAGGCAGAGGCGTTGGTCATCAGTGGTGGTGTGTGGGATCTAGAGATATGGAGGGGTGGTCATAGAGGTTGGAGGAGTGACGAAGGTTACAACCATGGTGGTGGATCACGCTACTAGAGAGACAGGGTGGTTCTAATGGGAACTAGAGAAATTGAAGAATGACTGATCTGATCTGCTACTTATGAACTACGTCTTTATAGAAAAGATGATTCTATTTACCTAGGGTTTTTAATTTGCTTTATGTGTGCTCATTTTTTATCCATGTCATCGCTTGTATCATAGAAAACTTGGTGTGTTACTTGATGAAATTGAAAAGAAAAAATGTTGAATATGAATATGTTCTCTATTTAAAAAAAACCCTAAACCCTAAATTAAAACCTGAACCTTAGACCTAAACCCTAAACCCTAAACCCTAAACCCTAAACCATAAACCCTACACCCTAAAACCTACAACCCTAAACTCTAAACTCTAAACCGCAAACCCTAAACCCTAAACCTTAAACCCTAAAAACCTAAACCTAAATTAAATAAAACATAAAAATAAAATAAATAAGTAAACCTAAACCTAAAAAATAAATAAATAAAATATAAATATAAATTAAAACTTAAACCTAAACCTAAAAGAAAAATAAGAGAAAAAAATAAAACTTAACTAAAATAAAATAAATAAAAACTTAAACTAAACCAATAAATTAAATAAAACTAAGAATAGAAAACCTAAATAAAATAAAAACTAAATGTAAAATTAAAATAAAATAAACCTAAAATAAAATTAAAACTAAATAAAAACCTAAACATAAAAATAAAATCTAAAAATAAATAAAAAATAAAACCTAAACCCTAAGCTAAAAAAAATCCTAAATGCAAAATAAAAATAAAATAGACAAAATAAAATAAACCTAAACCTATACTAAAATAAACAAAACTAAATTAAATACAACCTAGACCTAAACGTAAAATAAACTAAATCAAAACCTTAACCTAAACCTAAACTAAATAAAACAAAATAAACTAAAAATAAACCTAAATTTAAACTTAAAAAATAAAACCTAAAAGTAAACCTAAAACCTAAACCTAAAAAAACAAAATAGAAACCTAAACCTAAACATAAAAATTAAAATAAAACCTAAACCTGAAAACTAAAATAAAAATTAAACTAAACTAAAAAATAAGCATAAACATAAACCTAAACCTAAAAATAAATAAAATAAAACTAAACTAAAATAAATAAATAAACTAAACTAAATAAAATAAAATAAACCTAAATAAAATAAATATAAAAGTATAATAAATAAAAAATAAACTAAATAAACTTGCATTTACTTTAAAAAAACTATAAAACCATAAACCCTAAACCTAAACCTCAATCCTAAACCCTAAACCCTAAACCCTAAACCCTAAAACTAAACTTAAACTTACAACTTAAACTAAACCCTAAACCCTAAACCTAAACCTTAACCCTAAACCCTAAATTAATCCTAAACCTTAAACTCTAAACTATAAATAATAAACCCTAAAACCTAAACCTTAAACTCCAAGCTCTAAACCCTAAACTTACTATCGACCTCAAAACCTTTAAACCCTAAACCCAAACATTAAACCCTAAACTATACTCTAAACCTAAACCCTAAAGCCTAAACACTAAACCTTAAACCCTAAACCCTAAACCCTAACCCTAAACCCTAAACCCCAAAACCCTAAACCATAAACCCTAAACCCTAATCCCTAAACTCTAAACCATAAACCCTAAAAAACTAAAAACATAAACCTAAACTAAATAAAACCTAATAATAATATAAATAAATAAACTTAAACCTAAATAAAATAAAATAAAATAAAAACCTAAACCTAAACCTAAAAAAAATTTTAAAAATAACAAAATAAACTAAATTAAATAAAAACCTAAACTAAACTAAAAAAACTAAAATAAACCTAAGCATAAAAAACCTAATTAAAAATAAAACTAAACAAAAAATAATAATAAAATAGACCTAAAACAAAATAAAATAAAATCTAAATAAAAACCTAAACATAAAAAAATCTCAAAATAAAAATGAATAATAAATAAAAAATAAAACCTAAACCTTAAACTAAAAGAAAAACCTAAACATAAAATAAACAAAATAAAATAAACCTAAACCTGCACAAAAATAAACTTAATTAAAAGAAATAAAACCTAAACCTAAACCTAAACAAATAAAATAAAATGAACTAAAATAAACCTAAAACTAAACTAAAAAATAAAACCTAAAATAAATGTAAAATAAAAACCTAAAACCTAAACCTAAAAAAATAAAATAAAAACCTAAACCTAAAAATAAAAAATAAAACATAAACCTAATAAATAAAATAAATATAAAACTCAACTAAAAAATAAAGCTAAACCTAAAAAAAAACTAAAATAAAAAAAAAATTAAACTAAAAAATAAATATAAAAAAAAAAATAAAAATAAACTTAAATAAATCTAGACCTATGAGTTTTTAATTTTAAAAAACTAAACCCTAAACCCTAAACCCTATAGTGCTCATTTTTTATCTATTGTTTTGTGTCTTAGAAAATTTTTGGTTAATGAAATTGAAAAGAATAAATGTTGAATCTAAATTTGTTCTTAAAAAACCCTTAAACTCTAAACCCTAAACTAAACCATAAACCCTAAACCTAAACCTAAACCTAAACCTAAACCTAAACCAACTAAACCCTAAACCCAAAATGCTAAAACCTAAACTAAACTAAATCAACCTAAAAAAATAAAAAAAAATAAAAACCTAAACTAATATAAATATATATATATATATATATATATATATATATATATATATATATATATATATATATATATATATATATATATATATATATATTAAAATAAAAACCTAAACTAAAACCTAAACCTAAACCAAAAAAATAAAAATTAAAAATTAAAACTAAAATAAAATAAAATAAATAAAAACCTAAACTAAACTAAAAATAAAAATATAAATAAAATAAAAAACTAAACCAAAAATAAAAAAAATAAAATAAAAACTAAATAAAAACCTAAACCTAAAAATAAACCTAAAAAATAAAACATAAAAATAAATAAAAAAATAAAACCTAGACCTTAAACTAAAAAAAACTAAACCTAAAATTAAAAAATAAACAAAATAAAATAAACCTAAACTTAAACTAAAATAAACTAAAATAAAATAAATAAAACCTAAACCTAAACCTAAAATAAACTAAACCTAAACCTAAACCTGAACTAAATAAACTAAAATAAACTAAAAATAAACCTAAACCTAAACTAAAATAATAAAACCTAAAATAAAAACCTAAAACCTAAACTTAAAGAAATAAAATAAAAGCCTAAACCTAAACCTAAAAATAAGAAATAAAACCTAAACCTAACAATAAAAAAAAAAAATTGAACTCAACTAAAATAAACCTAAACCTAAAAAATAAACTAAAATAAAAAACTTAAACTAAAATAAATAAACCTAAAATAAATTAATTAAACTAAATAAAAATAAAAAATAAAATAAACTCAAATAAATTAAAAATAAACTAAGTAAACCAAGACCTTCGAGTTTACTTAATTTAAAATAAAAAATAAAAAATAAAAATAGAAAAAATAAAACCTAACCCTAAAACTAACCCTAAACCCTGAACCCTAAACCTACAACCCTAAACCCTAAACCCTAAACCCTAAACCCTTAAACCCTAAATCTTAAACCCTAAACCCTAAAACCATAAACTGTAAACACTAGACCTTAAACTCTAAATCTTAAAACCTATAACCCTAAACCCAAATCCCAAACCCTAAGCACTAAACCATAACCCCTAAACTAACACTAAACCTTAAACAGTAAACCCTAAACTAACCCTAAACTCTAAGAATGGGCAGAACCTTGACAACAAGAACCTCATTATCAACTAGGCTCAATCTTGATCTAGCGGTGGAGGCCAAGGAAGATGTGATAGTTATCGTAGTGGTGGTGGGGGATCTGGAGGTGGTGGTCAGAGTAGTGGTGGTTATGGAGGCAGGTGGAGCGATGGAGTTTACACATGTGGTGGTGGTAGAGGGAGAGATCAGGGATATGATTGTGGATCCTACTACTCAAGAAATTGAAGAACAGTCGATCCAATCTATTGCTTATGGAACTGTGTCTTTATAGTAGAGAAAGTTCTACTTATCTAAGGTTTTTGATTTTATTTATGGGCGCTCATTTTTTATCTATATCATCGCTTGTATCTTAGAATACTTGGGATGCTACTTGGTTGATAAAATTGAAAAGAAAAAATGTTGAATATGAAATTGTTCTCTATTTACAAAAAACCTTAAATCCTAAACCCTAAACCCTAAACTAAAACTTAAACCCTAAACCTAAAACCTAAACCCCAAACCCTAAACCCTACACCTTAAAAACCCTAAACCTTAAACACTAAATAGTAAACATTAAACATAAACCCTAAACCCTAAACCCTAAAACCATATACCCTAAACCCTAAACCCTAAACTCTAAAAACTAAACTAACCCTAAACCCTAAACCCCAAACTAACCCTAAACACTAAAACCTAAACCTTGAATAAAGATGTCATTAGGAGTAGATTTAAAGAGTGACCTAATCCTAACATAGTTATGGTAAAGAAAATGTCTTCAGGAGACTTTCCTTTGACTATTAGAGATTTGAATACCCTAAACCCTAACCCCAAATCATATTATAATAATAAATATTATAGTATAATTTAGCATCATATATTTGAGCATGTAGTGATGTGTTTTGGATGTTAAAAAGATGTTTTGAAATGTTTTAGTATATTATCTTATATAGTCTATATTAATATAAATCATAAATATATTGATTTAAATAATCAGATGATGAAATTTGTTAAATTTGAAGTGGGAATTACTTTGTAGTACCAAAGGTGTGCTACGCCACTTGTAGTATAAAAAGAAAGATTTTATGTTCAAAATTATCTATTATATGTTGTAGCATAGTATAATATCATATGTCATAATATATTGTTTTGCAAATTTTAAATTCTTTTAGTATTTTGCAATCATGCAGTCAAGCCTACACTAGCATTATTTATAAAAATGTTGATTTAGACTTTAAAATGGTGGAATTTGGTCAAATTCATAATATGTAGAGCTTGGCATCATAATATATTATTTCAATTTAAAATATTTAACTAAAAAAATATATAGTTTTTTATTGTTTAGACTAATTTTATTATTTTTATCTTAAGCAATTTGTGATGTGATATGCAATATAATATAATATAATATAATATGATATAGTGTAATATAATATAAGATGCATAACATAGTGTAGCATCATCATTATACTATTATATTATGTATTATTACTTGTTTGAGCATATTTTAGTTTCTTATAGTAGTAGTAGTTTGTAGGTATAATTCATAAAAATATATTGATTTATAGTCGAGATGATGGGATTTGGCAAAATTTAATGTAAGCTTTAGGAACATCATTGGGGTGTACTATGGTGTGTCATTTAATCAAAAGAATGGAATTTAATATCCAAAATAAATGTTCATTTTTCAACAAAATTTTATAATTTTTTTCTTAAAGTGATTCATTTAAGGTGTAATGTAAGATAATATATTATATGAAAGCATATTAAAATATAATGTACATAACAATATAACTTAACATATATATGAATGTGGTGGTGTGTTACTAAATGTTATTGTACATTTTAGTATATTTTACTTTTGTTATAATACATTGGATCAAAACTCACAAAAATGTTAATTTGAAGATTGAGATGGATGAAGAATTCACGGCACACAACAACACAAAAATAATGCTATTTTGTACCATTTCTAATAGAAAATTAACAATTTTACATCCAAAATGAACATTATTCATATTTTGAGAAAATTTTGCTATTTGTTTTTTCAAGTGATTCTAAGGAGGTGTAATGTTAGAAAATATATATTACAACAAATTATAATATAACATATTATATTATAATATAATATAGTGTGTTAATTTACATTATAATATGTTTAGCATGCTATTGTATAGTTAGTTTATGTTTGCACCATCACAAATCATAAAATGTTGATTACAATGTTGAGATGATGTAATTTGAATGAATATATTGTTAGGCCTTTGATTGAAGTATTAAAGGTGTGCATAAGAGAAGAAATAAAATTTGGTGAGAATTCCATGTTAAGGACATGGAGGGAAATCCACTAGGGGATCACACATGGATTGGACATGACATGTGAGGGATCTATGTCGAGGGTGTAGAAGAAAAACATTTGTTGGGGATAACATTTCAATTTGATTTGATTATATGACTTATCAAAAGAAGATCCATTGGGGAAAAGAATCTATAATCGCTAGGGATTAAGATCGAGTAAACTTTAATTTGTTTTATTTTAATTGATATGGAGGCATATCTAATAGATATGAGCTCGAGTCCTGGTTTGGGTATATGAACCTTCTTGTTTAGCCATCTATTGGGGATTAGATTTGAGTTTGATTTCATAAATTTACTTGGGATGTATCCATGGGAATAAGAGTTTGGTTGGATTTCTTTGATTTAGACTCTATCGGGGAGTTGGTTTAATTTCCACTGAGAGGTTGGTTTTGAATTTTATTTGTTGACTTGTTTATATATGATTTAGGCTCACTAGGGAGAAAGGTGTGATTTAACTCACGGGAAAATAAGATTGGGTTTAATTTAATCCAAATTAATGTATGGTGTGCAATGGACCCACCGAGAAAGAGTTATATCATCTTTATACCTGCTTACAAATCCAAATGCATAATTCTGATTGTGGTTGAGCTAACCTAAGGGGTTGCCTTTCGTTCAATGACTAGGAAGAAGAGAAGAAACTTACATCTTCCAAAAAGGAACAATCATAGGGTGACCTTTTAGATGCACAAAAAAGTGAACCTAACCTAGGTGACTAAAGAATGTCGTTGGGGACTTATGTCAACTCAAAGTAGTATGGAAGAGTTTTATCTTAATTTCATGTGATTTGATATGGTTATTTTGGTTTAGTTTTATTTTGAGTTGAGGGCATATCCGCTAGGGATGTGAGCTCGGTAAAATTTAAAAGATTTAATTTATGGACCATGTTAGTGTGTGATGGACCCACTGAGAAGGGGCTATATCAAACTTATCCTATCTCAAATTTATAAATCCAAAGGTATAGTCTATTGGCTATGGGGTAGAGCTAGCCAACCTAAAGGGTTGCCTTTCAGTGTGCAATGACTAGAAAGAAGGCATAGCAAACTTACATCTTCTAAAGGAGGGAAAACCACTGGGGTGATCTATTGGTACCACAACAAATTGAAAAGGACTTATATCAACTCAAGAGTAGTTAGGCAATTCCTATAGGGATATTTGCTAACACTTCCCTAAACATAGATGTCTTCTTGAGAAAAAGTATCGCTAGTGGTGTCCTTCTAATCCATAAGTGAATATATATTTTGTTTATATGTGTGTGGACCCTGTTGGTGTGCGAGGGACCACACTGAGAAGGAACTATGTCAGCCTATCTCAAATTTATTGGACCATGGGAGAATCACATGATGGATTTTAAACCACATATGGTTACTATGAAACGAACCAATCGATAGTAACTCATGTGGAAAGCGAAGGATGTGATCCAAAATAGTGGACGATCGCTAGGGGTGTACATTATCTTGAGCCCAAGAAAAGAAAGCTTATAGGTGTACGGTGGCCAACTTAAGGAGCAAGCATAGTAGACTTACATCTGCCATGAGTGGTGTATCATAAGGTGTAAGAACCAACCAACCTAAGGTGTATCAATCAACATGAGTGGTGTATCTATCATCATAGTGAGAACCAACCAACCTAACATGCCCGTCAGTGTCCAACGATCAATCTGGAAAGCAAGCATGTAGGCTTACAACTTTCCAAGCGAAACACATCATCGAGATTGTCTATCATCGGTGAGACAAATACTATCTGACCTAGTATGAGCAATAAGCATGGAGCCCCAAAGAAGGATTGGAAACATACTAGAAGCAGTCATGAGGGAAGGATCTACTAGAGGACTTATCCTAAACTTTAAATATATACTTGACCGTAAGGCATGAACTAATCCAAGAAAGTATAGTAGACTCAACTTCTTAAACAAATCCAACATGAGGTAGCTTATAGCCAAAGAAGGCCTACCAAACTAATAAGCGCCGCGTGTAATGGCCAAATAAAGAAGAAAATGTAAACTTACATACTCAAAGCAAGAAGACCACTAGGATGACACACTAGTAGGGTAGCATGCCGACTAGCAAAGAGTGCCACTAGAGTGTTATCTCACCTCAAAGTAGCCCGACACAAAAGATACATGTTTATTTTATATGTTTTTGTGTAGTTTGTATTTATTTTGTGTCGATGAAGGATAGGATGTCACTCTGGTTCCTTACACATACCCTAAACACATCGTGGTGGATTTAAAAATAGGAATACTTTCAATATGGAAGAGATTGAATTTGAAATGTTATTTTCATTGATGATAAATATTTTCAAACATGATTTATATTGTTTCTTTAAGTAGAGCCCAATGGTTGGAAGCATTGGGAGCTCTCCCTCATGATTAAAAAATTGAGAAGATCTTCCTTGGTAGGCCTTCTCTATGGAAAAAGGGCCTTCCCAAGTGGGTTCAAACTTGCCTCCCATCTTATGATGGGAAATAATTAGTATCCTTAAAACTAAAATAAGCTCTCTTACTTGAAAAGCTCTAGAACAAACTAACTAGTTGTGAGCTTGAATCATTTTATCTTTATACAACTCAAGGTTTTAGCATGCCCACAGGCTTCTCTTCTCTAAACCTTCAAGGTCTTCTAACCATAACATGGCGTTCTGCTTTATTGCGATCTTGCTACCCACAGCTATCCTTAGTGATGAGAGTTGGACTTATAATGGTAGAATGGCTTTGGACCCATACAATAAGGAGAAAGGAGTAGATTGAGTTGGAGTTCTATATGTGATGCGGTAGGTCCACAAAGCTTGAACTAACTGCTCATGGCACTGTCACTTATTATTGTCGAGTGTCTTTTTTAGTATTTGGATGAGAGTTTTATTGAAGGCTTCTACTAAGCCATTTTCCCTTGAGTAGTTGATGGTAGAATATCTCCAATATATGTTATGTCTCTGGGAAAAGTTGTAGATCTCAGTGATCTTGAATGCAGTACCATTATCAGTTATAATTTGTTGAGGCACTCCAAACCTATATACGATATGGTTCCTAAAAAACTGGAGCACATGCTGAGTTGTGACCTCTCTATGTGGAATCATTTTCATCCATTTAGAAAAGTAGTTAGTAGCAACTAAGATGAACCAATGATCCTTAGAAGTAGGAGGATCATTCAAACCCACTATGTCGGTACCCCAACACTCGAATGGCCATGCGGCCAATGTAGGATGTAGAATGTTGGATGGTTGGTGTAGGACCACATCATTTATTTGACATTGGTGGCATTGCCTAGCCGTATCCATGCAATCTTTGATCATCGATGACCAGTAGTATCCAATTCTCTTAATCTTGGCTTTCATTTTTGAACTGGATTGGTTGGCTCCACATAATCCTAAGTCAATCACGATCTTACGGGCTTCATGCTTTTCTAGACAACATAAGCACATATTATCAAAAGACTATCGATACAAGACACCATCAATAAGAGCATAGGAAAGTGCTCTCTACTTCATCTAATGGGCTTGAGACTTCTCTTGTGGTAGTTTACCTTTATTTAGGTAATTCATGAATGTTTGCCTCAAATCTAACTCCTCATCCTACTTGAAATGGCAACCTTCCAATCAAGAGAGTATTTTTTGATGAGTTCAATATCAATAAGGGATAACACTTGTCTATTTTTGACCTTTATTGATATGGACTCATCTTCTAGACATGCCAACTTGCATATGCTACAACATTCTCTCCTTAAGGAATCTTATAACTAGTAACCTCGAGTTGGGCCAACAACTCTATGGTGTACTTGTAGATGGAGCCTAAGCTTTTTAACCCATAGACTCAATTTAGTTGTCAAAACTAGCTAATCACTAAAGATGTTGTTCGGATTCTTAGAGTAATGATAACTGCAATTAGAGCATTATATTCAACTTCATTATTGAGGATTGAACAAATGATATGAGAATCTCATCACATCACTGCCCAGCGTTAAGAGAACTATTCCTACCCTTCCATTCTAGAATAGTAGATTGTGGTTCTCCTTAGAGTGGAAGCTACACCATCAAAGTACATCTCCCAGGTAAATGCTAATATCCCCTAAGTTCATGAATTATTCATCAAGGAGATCATCACTGCAGAGAAGTGGGTGTGTTGCTAAAAAATTTGCTAGTAGTTATCCTTTCACCAAAGAGGGGTATGAAGGTAATGTCAAACTACGAGAGGATCATCGATCATCAAGCCAACCATCCATAAAACATTGATCATGTCATGAGATACTGTAATGGATTGATCCTAGAGATTAAGTTCACCTTATGAGGAAGCAGGATGCAAAGATTAAACCTAGAAAATGTAAAGGGTGTTTTGAAATTACTTAAGCTAAACCCCTTAGCTTAATTAATTTTTGTGAGCCAAATTACATTAGGTGCATTGAAAATTAAAATTCCTTGTGAGTTTTATGTCATCTCATTGACTCATAATTATTTGGTTATTTATTTTGAGGTGGTGTAAGGGTTAATTAATTTATTTAATTATATCTTAACCTAATCAATGCATAAAATAGATCTAATTATCTAAAAATTAAACAAAAATATCAAACACATGTGGGAATGGGTTAAGAGCGAAACTCATCTCACCTTTTCAAAATTAAACAAACTTCAAACTAAACAAAAATCACTTTGAGTTCACTTTTATTTATTTTAAATTTTCTTATTCTATAAGAATGTCTTTAGGAGGTAAGTGAAATGAACTTGTTTACATGATTTCATTGCTTTTAATATTTCTCCAACATGTTAAATTTGTATGTCATGTGGTTTCATGCATAAATATTTTTCAAATTCAAATTTAAAAATGAAATTGTTTACTTTATGTCAAGTTTGCATGTGTTGGCTAAAGTAGAAATATGAATGGCTATTATCACTACTAAATCCAAATTATTTTAAAAATACATAAATCAAATACCAAATATGAAAGTATGCTACTTATATTTTAATTATGATTTTCATGTGATAGATTATAAAGGCATGCTTATATGTTTCCTTTCCATTCTTATGTTGGTATAGTTTTGAATAGAGTTTGTAAGTAGGGATTCATTTGAAAAGAACCCAACAATTACTTAATTCCATACCCTATTCATCCCTATGCTATCACTTAAGAAGGGTTACCTATACTTGCATACATAAATTGCATAATAAAATGAATCCATTAAACAACTTTTGCATTCTCTTTTCTATTTCATTTCTTTATATACATATGTTTGTATTTATGGGATATTAGTCTAGAAAATCTTGAGGTTATGAGGCTTTAGCTAAGTAGGTCATGTACACACCTCTAGTTAACAATGGTACTGCACTCACTTATGCCTTTCTTACTTTCATGTGTGTATGTGAAAATTTGGATAATTCTTTCTACTTAAGAAAATCATGCATATTCAACTTCTAAATTTCCTTAAATAAATTAGCATGCATCATAAAGTGTGTTAAATACTCTCATTTGTATGTATAGATATGCTTATGGTCCATCCATCATATATATATATTAGGAAAGAAATGAAGTAATGTGTGTTATGTGAATTTTGATTCATTTTATTTAATCTTAAAATGCCTTTCTTTTTGAATAGATTTGTTTAGAGTTCTTCAAAATTTAGGATTAATTAAAAGATTTAATCAAAACATTCACCTAAACAAAACTAAAATGTGAATCTACTTTAGAAATTACTTAGGTTAGGGAAGGAAAGAAAAGTTCTCTTCTCTTTCCCTCTCTTCATAACTTAGTAATTAATTGTAGGATCGACTTAAAATAAATAAAAACATGAAATAAAATCAATCCAAAATAATTAAACAACTCAAATGAATCCCTCCTCTAAGTTGAACATGTTCTTCACACTTAGAAAATTTGAACCTAAATCCATAGCTAAGCATACCACACAAGCCTTCAAAGCACACATATTAGCCTAAGTCACCACTTCTAGCTTTAGGTTAGGTCGGTGCATGGTTTGATGTTTATTTTGTTTTGTGATATATGTTTTAAACTAGATGTTAGGATGTATGCTCGTAGAATGAATGGTAGGATGTTCTTAACTATTCTTTTTGGGGTTTGCTTAAGGGTGCTATCATAAATAATAATATATATGGTTTTTCTTGCAGGTGCTTTATACCCAAAACCATAATCTATAGGTTAGGTTGACTTAGTCACCCATGTGTGGGGAGATAAGTCCAGTATACATTCTTAGTATTTGTGTGGTTTATTTTAGCTAACCTTTATTTTGCAGGTGTTAGTTAGATTTCCACTTTTTCTTTTCATGTAAATTTGTGCAATTAGGGTTGTGAAATAATTATTATGGGGGATTAGGATGAGCATTGGTCATAAGATCTTATCTTATACACCATGTGAAGTCTTGGAGCATCTTTCTTCCAACCATCCAAAATAAGGAACCAAAGAAGAAAGAAGAAAAGAAGAAAGAAGAAATAAAGCTTGATGACCCCACATAATAATGAATTCCTTACTTAATTGTAATTTAATTATAATCTGAGTTGTATAAGGGTAGAGCTCAGCTACCCACATTTGTTATTTTGAGTTTGCATGGTGGTGCTCGACCACAATGGCCTTTTATTCTTTTTGCAATTAGCTTTATAAATTGGATGGTGATTTATTTAGCTTTTGCATTAAGTGACTTGCTTTTTCCTAGTTTCTTCCTTACTTTATGTATGGTCAAGATGTGGATTAGGCTCTTTAGGGAAAAAAATCTTTTACCCAACATAAAAACTCAAACTAAAATACACAACTCATAATCTCATCGAAAGCTTAGGTTTAAAATCAAGATAAAAGAATTAGCAACCCCATAGCTGGATGAGCATTTCTTTTCTAATATCATGAATAAATGCATCTAGTTTCACTCTTGATTGGAGGGCTTCCACCTTTTTTAGAAAAACTTGGCTTGACTTTTGAGAGCCATGGTGGAAACTCACCTCCTCCCATCTCACGATTTTGGCCAATAACCTTCTTTCTCATACATTACTTAAATGAATCCTATTATCCTGTGTTAAGATAATTATCCAAAAATAAAATTAAAATGAAATTTGAATGTCATTAGATTTAGGTCATTTGAAGCATGCTTTTTACATGATCTAGTCTTTTTAAGGAGTGAGTTTAAGGACTTAGTCTCTTTCTAAATAAATAACAACCTAGCTATCTTGCATAAGAATAATGACTTGTCTACATATAATTAAAATCATAGGAGTTAGTTGGTATCCACCCCCAGGTGGTTGTAAGTCCAAGCTATCGGGTGGTTTATCCTCTCTTGTTGAGACAAACCAAATACCCATTTTTCATCTTAGATTTAGGTTGTGCTTTCTCGCCAAAGCTCCCTAGATTTAGGTTCTCAGGTTGCTTCTCTCCTTTGTGGTCCATAAGCTTAATTCCTTATCTATTATACATTTCCTTAATCTTGTGTTAAGGAATCATAAGTCCTAAATTTCTAATGAAAAATTTAACTCAAACAAACTAAATCAATTTCAAAAATGTAAAGCCCAACCGTAGGATAATTTGAGATCCTTGTTAGGTTTCATAACATCGTGGGCACCTCCTAGTTATCTTCCATTTTGGCTTCGATAATGAACTAATCAATTGATTAGTATTTTCTTATTAAAATCTTTAATGTCAATGATCATTTAACTTAATCGAGACTTTTCCTAAGGAATCCCCATTTCTTAGGATGTAATTAATTATGGGGGCTTTCCCCTATAGAGAACTTAATGAACCCAATTTAAAATAAACCCTGCTTTACTTTTCCATATAAAATAGGGGAAGAATCTCTAGCAGACCCATCATCCTTAAGAGTCCTTATTGAGGTGATTAGGTCCATTAAAGGGTAGTGACTGCCTTTCAAGATAGTACACTAATTCTTGATGTACATCACCAATAATACATCCTGTGGATCTGCATGGATCTTAAAAAGATGATTTTCTATAAGCTTGCCTCTTTCATTTCTCCCAACAAATTTGAAAGGTGACTCCCATATTATGTTTAACCACTGAGGAGTGACTTTGAATTTGATTTAAATTTAGAACCCACATTCAACAAATTTTGGTATGTTAAATGAGGTTCAAATGTTTTGGAGAGGCTCTTAATTAATGCTTCCGTTAGCTCACAATTAAATTTGATTTTATGTTTTGGACCCTTATTTAACAAATTTGGGTATGCTAAATGGAGGGTCAATTGAATTTATTTTGGATTTAATTTTGGAATCTTCACTTAGCAAATTTATGTATGCTAAAAGAGATATGAGGGCATGTTTGAAAATAATTTTTGAATGCATTTTTGTTGTTTGTGATGATGTGTGTCATGTGTTTGATTTGTTGAATTTGATTTTAAAATGGGATCCTTAGAAAATTTTGGTATGCTAAGTGATGCCCAATGTGTTTGATGTTTTTTGATTTGATTTTGAAAAATGAGACCCTTACTTAACAAACTCGATATTAAGTAGGCTCAAGTGTGTTTGATGAGTTTGTTTCATTTTGTTTTGAAAAGGAGAACTTCTATTTAACAAATGTGGTATGTTAAATAAAGTTCAATTTGTTAAATAAAGTTCAAATTGTTTTCAATTTTAAAAAGGTGGACTGTCATTTGACAAATTTGGGTATGTCAAATGGTGTTCAAGTGTGTTTGATTTTTTTGTGATTTTAAAAAGGGAACTCTACTTAGCAAATGTGGGTATGTTAAGTAGAGTCCAATTTGATTTTGATTTTGAAAAAGTGAATTCTCATTTGACAAATTTGGCTATGTCAAATGGAATTCAAATTTGTTTTAATATTTAGTGATTTTGGAAAAGGGGACTTCCAGTTAACAAATTTAGGTATGTTAAATGGAAATCAATTATAGTTTTCTTTTTGATTTTCAAAGATGGTATATTTGTGTGTGATGTTGCTTTTGAAAAGAGATTCCAACTTAGCACATAGGATGTGCTAAATGAAAATTTCAATTTTATGTCACGATCTTGTTTGAAAATAAAATCTTCATTCAACAAGCTTAGGTGTGTTGAATGGAGATTACTATTTTGAAATATGTGCTTTTCAAAAAGGATTTTAAAATTATTTGATTTTATATTTTTAAAAGAACCTCCATGTAACAATCATGGATGTTCTTGCAAGAGGTTTGGTTATCTTTAAATGTAGATATTTTGTAATGTGAATTTTAATTTGAGAAGTGCTATTTGAAATTATATATTTTTTCAAAGAGTTTATTTTCTTAAGTATGAAATGAACCTTGCCTCACCAAGAGAATGGTAAAGAGGTTCTAAATTTTTATTCATCTCCTTTAGTTAATTAAAATTTTTATTTACCTATTGGGGTACCCAATAGGGGTTTTAAGACCAACATGTAGTGAGGTCTTAAAAGCTAAAGGATGTTAGCTAGCTCAACCTAATGATGAAATAGGCTAAGTGCCAACCGAAAGAAAGATAGTCTTGGAGTCATATAAAATACAAGTCCACTGTAGATGTTTGGAGACAATAATTGCTACTAGAGATGGAGAGAGGAACTCTCCCCAGTGGAGTCTCTAGAAAAATCTATGGTGTTTATTTTTTATATGTGGGACACCATGCAGATCTTAGGGGGTACTTATTGAAATGATCGAGTATGGCATTAGGAAAAGATGCAGCATCTCAAAAGATAAAAATCATTACCCCATAATGGACATAATCACCTAAGAAGGACTTCAAAGACATGATGGGTCTTCAAATGTACCAAAGATATTTCCCCTACTTTACATGGAAAAGTAAAGTAGGGTTTATATTAAGCCGGGTTCGTTAAGTTCCCTATGGAGGCTAGCCTCCATTATTAATTACATTCTAAGAGATGTGAATCCGTTATGAATACTCTCGATTAAAGTGTCAATTAAAGTCATCAATGATTTTAAGGCTAGACTATCACAGGATTAGTTGTATTATAAAATCAAGTGGGAAAACCAAAGGAGAATACTTATTATCGAAGCCAAAGCAAACGAGTAGAAAATGCTCTTTATACTAGAAAACCTAGTGAGCATTTGAACTTATCCTATAATTTGGCTTTATAATTTTGAAATTAAAGAGAAGATCAATAGTGTTAAAGTTGACATTTCATTAGAAAGCTAAGACTTGTAATCTAACAACACAAGATTGTGGAGATGCCTAAAAGGTGAGGATGTATGCTTGTAGCTCAAAATAAACAACGACCTCAGATCATAAATCTATGAAGCTTTAGTATAAGCCAAAGTGTGGCCAAAATCTAAGTGAAAATGGGCATATGGTTTAACTCCATAGAGAGGATAAACTGCCCAACTGTTGGACTAACAACCGCCTGGAGTGGAAGCCAGCTAACACCTCCTATGCTTTAAATCCATGAAGTTTTATCATATGATTTGTAAGATTAGTTAGGCTATTATTTAATTAGAAAGAAACTAAACTTCTTAAACCCACTCCCTATGAGACTAAAGCATGAGTGGTATGAGCATATGACTTAGTCTAGTGCAAAATCCTTTCAAATTTTATTTATTTTGACACTTAATTTTCACATAAGCTTTTGGTTTCTGATGCCTACATGCATGATGAAATAAGGTTGTTGGCTAAATAAATAAGAAAGGGGTGTTTTCCAACACAAGGGATGCCCTCAAGAATTCCACTATCGTGCAAGGATAGAAATCCTTTATTTTCGAGAGTGAAACAATATGATGTGCATGTTGTTGGCCATTCAACATTCAATTAAGGGGTTGTTAAATCTTTTAATTATCTTGATTTATGTCTAAGGCTTTATGTGAGGTTATGAATTGCTTAAAACTTTAGCTATGAGTTATAGTTGGGTAGAAAGGTTAATTTTTTTCTAAGAGTCTAATCACATTCCAGGCCACACATTCAAACATCAAACATATAAGGAAACTAAGAAAAGCAAGCCATCCTAATTGTGCACGTTAAACATAACATCAAACCATTTTTCTAGCTAAGGTAAAATAATAACAGGCCAGTGCGGTAGGGTGTTGTCGTACAACATGAAAAGAAAAATGGATAGCCGAGCTCTACCCTTATACAATGTGGTACATAGAAGAATAATTTGCAATTTACAAATGATAGATGATATGGGGGGTCTTCAAATCTTCATGTCTTCATGTATCTTCTTCCTTTGATTTGGTTTGCTCCACTTCAAAGGCATCACATGGCCTCCTAGGACAAAGCCTTCTAGCCAATGTTCATCCTTATACCCTCATAGCACTAATCCTAATTCTTAACTTAAAATTACATTAAAAATAAGAAAAGTAAATCTAACTACACCTACAAGATAGGTGTTAGCTAATCACACATAGAACCCAAGCAATTATATTTATAATTTGGACTTAGCACCCTACACATGGATAACAAAGCCCACCTATCTTAACCTGGATTATGCTTAAGCAGAAAGAGAGCATTGATATTTATTTTAAGTTAAACATAATAACCTATAGAAAACATGATTATGCTAATCACAGCCTACCATCCAATCTACAAAACATGCACCCTAACATCTAGTTTAAAATAATACATCACAAAATAAAACATACATCACACCATGCACCATTCTAACATAAGGCTAGAAGTGGTGACTTAATCTAATGTGTGTGTATTAGGGCATGTGTGGTATGTCCTAACTAGGCTTTAGAGTTTAAGATTTTCTAAGTGTAGAAAGATTCAACTTAAAGGGTGGTTTCACTTCAAGTTCTTTAATTGATTTGCAAGTTTTAATTTATGTTTTATTTTGTTTCATATGACCTACACCTAGCAACTAAGTGTTGTCAATAAAAGAAAAGAGGTTTAAAGCATGTTATTTTTATTTAGTTCTCTTTAGTGAATAGCTTATTACACATTTAGATTAACATTGTTTAGGTTCTCTTTAAATAATTATATTCAATGTGAAAGGCTTCTCAAGATTAATCTAATCAAAATACTATCACATGACACATGCTAAATCATTCATTTCCATCACATGTAACATGCATATGATTAAGTCTTAAGTATACCTACACATATAATATGTTTTAGCACTCTTGAATGATGGATGTGATTATGTACATTTGAAGCTTTATATTTCCCATATGTTTGAACTATTTTATCATATTAATTTAAGGCTCTATCTAAATTCTTATACAAAAAATACATAGGGATGAAATTAAACATCTATGTTCCATTGTTAACTAGGAAGTGAGGTAATCAAATGACCTCCTTGGGGCTAGCTAAAGCCTCATATTCTTGGGTTGTCCAGATTGTATACCATTACATTCAAACCATATGTAAATTTACATGCATGAACATAAGAAAGAGAGCTCCAAATCACATAATCAATTAATTCAATCACTTGAACAATTGAAAGTGCATGTATTTTTTTAAAAAAGGAAAGATTACCAATCTCTAATAAAATACACACATGTATGTATAAAAGACATAAGCAAGTATGTGCCTTTATTAAACCAGGGAAGTGAGATAGTTAAATGACCTCCTTAGGGCAAGCTAAAGCCTCAGATATTCTGTGGATGTCCGTGACTATATACCACTTTTCTTAGATAGATACACATGTATTCATAATTTGGAGAATGAAAATCATGCAAAAAAAGGATATTTAATTTGATTGAATCATTTATGCATATGAATTAAAGCCTCATCCAAATTCTAGAATTGAAACACAGAAGAATGAAAACAAATGGAGTATATGTCATTGTTAAACCAGGGAAGTGAAGTAATCAAATGACTTCCTTGTGGCTAACTAAAGCTTTGTATTCCCGAGATGTCCAGACTATATACCCATTAACATTCTCACTAGAGGAGTGTTTTACATCAAATTCAAATTTCCAACATTCTAAAGCTCAAGGCGACCTCAAATGAATATTCACTTATATAAATAAAAAAATCAATAAAAGGAAAATTGCTTCACTTCATACATTTAAGTTATAATCACATACATCTCCTATGTATTTATAACTAGCATTCATAGCATATGTAACCATTCATTTCTAAGCTTTGGAAAATATGTTTGGATTTAATAGTGATAATAGCCACATATTTTATAATAAATCAACACATGCATGACATAAAGGAAAACCATTTGATAATTAAGAAAAAAGATGAATGTATGATTTTAAATGACATATAACATTTAACATTAGAAAGGAATGAATAATCATAAACATGTGATTTCAATCAATTAAATTAATTCTTAAGGATAATAAAATCATGTTAAGATAACCAGTTTAATCATTAATTAACCCTTGCTAAAGGAAATTTCTAAAATTGAGAAAAAATCATCAGAAATAAAGCAACCTAAGTCCAACTATGGTTGTTGAAAATTACCTCACCGAGGATGATTTTTGATGGTGGTGATGATCTGAAAGGCGCCTAGGATAGAAGAATCTTTGAATGGTTTACTTACTTCTAATAATGTATCCACCAATGGTCATTTTTATTAATCCACTTAATTTTGATAGATTTTACTCAAAAACCAAGTGGGAATGGTTACTGGTTGGTTTGGGAGCTTTAGAAGACTGAAAGAAGTGTGTGAGGCAGAGTTTTTTCCTCTCTATTTCATGTCTCATTGTAATGGACAAAAATGACCTCTTTCATTATTATTATTGGATCTAAGTGGGTGTCCTTGGCTTGAGGTGGTTGGGATTCTCCTTAGCTGGCTTAATTTGGTTGTCCAAGGCATGGGAGGTGGCTGCAATGAAGGACAAGTGGGTGTCCTAGCAAAGGGAAGTGGAGGTCCTTCATGCTAAGTCTTCTAATGGGGCAGGGAAGGTGATTTTCCCTCACCTTGAGTCATGGCTGACCCAACCACCTCTTGGATCAGGTTGGACAGTGTTTTTAGAGCCTAAGTTGGCCAATGGATGAGTGTTAAGTGGCCAAGGAAGAGAACTGACTATTTACATAGGTGTTTTATCTTATATGATACCGAAAGCCCAAGGGTAGAATGGTCATTTGACATTGAATTTGATTTAGGCTGATTTAAAATGAGTCAAAAAGTGAGTTAGACCAAATTTCATGTATTTGGAGTTCATTTGGTTAGGTTTGGTTCAATTTTATCCATTTGGGTTAAATTGGATCAAAATGGGTTAGGTTGACCAATTAGTCAAATTGGGTCAAACCAAGGGTTAGTCCAGCTCATATGATAATTTAAAAGATTGCATGCTTTGGTTTGATTTAATTTGGTTTTAATTTGAGTCAATTGGCATAAAGGAAAATAGATCAAACCAAATTAAATCCAAATTAAATCAAGTTGACCCAAATTGACATAAAGGGTCAACTTGGGTCAAGAGGGCTAATTGGGCTAAGTTTGGCTCAATTGAAGGTTAAGTCATGTTTAAATGTTGATTTTGTGTTGATTTGAATCACTGGTTTCAATGGATCTTGCTTATGTTGTAATTTGGCTGGGTTCATATAAAAGGGTTGACTTGTGATAGGTTGACTTGGTTTGACCTAATTTATATCAATTGATCATCCCAAGGTGATCGACAATCATGACACAAAGTTTGGATTAGCTTAATTCACTTTGATTTGGATTGAATTGAATTTTGGTTCATGTAGGTCAAATTGGCCACTTTGGATCAAGTGAACCAATTGGATTTAGTTGACTTAATTTTGGGTTGAGTTTGATTTGGTTGAGTTTATATATGAATTTGATATTGATATATAAATTCAATTGCAATTGGTTTGGAGTCAAATGAGTATTGGTTCATTTGAATATTTAAAGTCAAACAAATGGTGATTTTAGTTTGACTAGATGATTATAGGTTTCATTTATATTTGGATAGATGATTGAATGAATGATTGATTCAAAAGAAAATCTATTGATTTTGATTGATTTAGATGGGTTTTGGCCAAGTTCAAGAAATGTCTTAAAGGGTTTAAATTGGGTTTTGATTTACTAAAATAAATAAACCTAAAAAAAACTAAAACAAAAAACCTATACTAAAATAAATAAACCTAAAATAAATAAACCAAACTAAATAAAAATAAAAAATAAGCCTAAATAAAAATAAAAAATAAAATAAATAAATAAAACTAAATAAACTTATACCTACAGGCTTACTAAATTTTTTTTAAAAAAATACATAAACCTTAAATCCTAAACCCTAAACCCTAAATGATAATCCTTAAAACTTAAACCCTAAACCCTAAACCCTAAACCCTAAACCCTAAACCCTAAATAACCTTAAAGCCTAAACCCTAAACCATAAACCCTAAACCCTAAATCCTAGACCATGAAAGCATAAACTCTAAAACCCTAAATCTTAAACCCTAAAACCTAAACCCTAAACCCTAAACCTAAATTAAATTAATGATTCGATCTGAGAAACCAAAATATTATCCACCGCTTTTTTCGAACTCTATCCTTATAGTCGAGATAATTCAAGTTATCTAGGGTTTTTATTTGCTCTATGCCTGCTCATTTTTTATTTATGTTATCACTTGTGTCTTAGAAAACTCGGTGTGTTACTTGGTTGATGAAATTAAAAAGAAGAAATGTTGAATATGAGTTTGTTCTCTCTTACAAAAAAAAAAACCCAAAACCCTAAATGTAAAATGTAAATGATGAACCCTAAAACCCCTAAACCATAAACCCTAAATCATAAACCCTAAAACCTTAAACCTTAAACCCTAAACCCTAAACCTTAAATTGTAACCCTAAACCCTAAACACCAAACCCTAAATCTAAACCTATATTAACTAAATAAATTAAAAAAATAAACTTATACCTAAAACCTAATAAACATAAACATAAGACTAAACCCTAAGAATGGGCAGAACCTTCATGGTAAAACATCACCATCATTTTTTATCTATATCGCCGCTTGTGTCTTAGAAAACTTAGTGTATTACTTTGTTGATGAAATTGAAAAGAAGAAATGTTGAATCAAAAATTGTTCTCAATTAAAAATACCAAAAACCCTTAACCCTAAATAAAAACTTGAACCCTAAACCCTAAACATAAACTTTTACAATAAAAAGTAATAATAAATAAATAAATAAATAAATAAATAAAATTATGATCTTAAACCCTATACACTAAAACTAACCTAAACCACAAACCCTAAACCCTAAGCCCTAAAACCCTATACCCTAAACCCTAAATTTTAAACCCTAAACCCTAAACCTTAAACCCTAAACCCTAAACCATAAACCTACAATACTAAACCTACAACCCTAAATACTAAACCCCAAATCCTAAAAAATCCTAAAACTTAAACCCTAAATTCTAAACCCTAAACAGTGAACCCTAAACTCTAAAACTAACCCTAAAACTTAAATAGTAAACCTACAACCCTAAACATACAACCCTAAACCCTAAATCCTAAACTCTAAACCCTAAATCCTAAATGAATAAATAAAACCAAACCTAAACCTAAACTAACCTAAACCTAAACATATAAATTAAACCCTAAACTAAACCTTAAAACCATAAACCTTAAATAAAACTTAATCAAATACCCCTAAACCCTAAAGCCTAAACCCAAAACACCAAGCCCTAAGCCCTAAATCCTATACCCTAAATCGTAAACCATAAAAACCTAAAAGCCTAAACCTAAACTAAATAAAACCTAAAAATAAAATAAATAAAAAACCTAAACATAAATAAAATACTAAAATAAAATAAAATAAAAAATAAAAACTAAAATAAAATAAAATAAATAAAAACCTAAACTAAACTAAAAAATAAAATAAATTTAAAAATAAAAGGCCTAAATAAAATAAAGACTAAATGAAAAATAAAAATAAAATAAACCTAAATAAAATAAAATAAAAACTAAATAAAAATCTAAACCTAAAAAATAAACCTAAATATAAATAAAAAAACCTAAACCTTAAACTTAAAATAACCTAAACATAAAATAAACCAAAACCTAAACTATAATAAACTAAACTAAAATAAATAAAACCTTAACCTGAACATAAAATAAACTAAACCTAAACCCTAAACTATATAAAATAAAATAAACTAAAAATAAACCTAAACCTAAACAAAAAAAAAACTTAAAAATAAACATAAAATAAAAACCTCAAACCTAAACCTAAAAAATAAAATAAAAATCTAAACCTAAAGCCATACGTAAAAAAAGAACCTAAACCTAAAAAATAAAATAAAAATAAAATTAAACTAAAAACAAACATAAACCTAAAGCTAAACCTAAAAAAAAATAAACTAAATAAAACATAAACTAAATAAAAATAAAATAAAATAAAATAAAATAAACCAAATAAAACAATAAACTAAATAAATAAAATAAACTATATATATTTAAAAAAATTTAAAACTACTTAATTTAAAAAAAATTCGTAAACCTTAAACCCTAAATCCTTAACCCTAAACCCTAAATCCTGAACCCTAAAACTAACCCGAAGCCTACAACCATAAACCATAAAACATAAAAAACACTAAACCCAATACCTTAAACTAACCCAAAACCCTAAACCCTAAACCCTAACAATAACCCTAAACCCTAAACCCAAAACCCTAAATCCTAAACCCTAAAACCCTAAACTCTAAACACTAAACTAACCCTAAACCATAAACTATAAACCCTAAAAACCCTTAAACCTTAAACCCTAACCCCTAAACCCTAAACCCTAAACCCTAAACCCTAAAAACCTAAAAACCTAAACCTAAAGTAAAGAAAACATAAAAATAAGATAAATAAAAGCTAAACCTAAATAAAATAAAATAAATAAAATGAAACTAAAACCTAAACCTAAGCCTAAAAATTAAATAAAATAAGAAAATAAAAATAAAAAAAACCATAACTAAATTAAAAAATAAAATAAACCTAAGAATAAGAAACCTAAATAAAATTAAAACTAACAATAAAATAAAAATGAAATAAACCTAAAATAAAATAAAATAAAATAAAATAAAATCTAAATAAAAACTTAAACCTAAAAATAAAAACTAAAATAAATAATAAATAAAATGCAAACCTTAAACTAAAAATAAAAACTTACGCTAAAATAAAAATAAAATGAACAAAATTAAATAAGCCTCAACCTAAACGATAATAAACTAAACTAAAATAAAAAAAATCTAAACCTAAACCTAAACTAAATAAAATAAAATCAACTAAAAATAAACCTAAACCTAAACTAAAAAATAAAATGTTAAAAAAAACATAAAATAAAAACCATAAACCTAAACATAAAAGAATAAAATAAAAACCTAAAAAATAAAAAATAAAACCTAAAAATTGAAAATAAAGCCTAAAAAATAAACTTGAAAAAAACTAAACTAAAATAAATAAACTAAACTAAATAAAAATAAAAAATAAAATAAACTAAAATAAATAAAAAATAGACTAAACCTACCATTTTACTTAATTTTTTAAAAAAACCCTAAACTCTAAACCTTAAACATACAACACTAAACCTACAACCCTAAACCTTAAACCCTAAACACTAAATAACCCTAAACTATAAATCCTAAACCCTAGACCATAAACCCTAAAAGCATAAACCCTAAAACACAAAAACCCTAAATCGTAAACCATAAACCCTAAACCATCATCCTAAACCATAAACTATAAACCTAAACCTAAAGTAACCAAATAAATTAAAAAAATAAACATAAATCATAAAAGCTAATAAACCTAAACCTAAACCTAAACCCTAAGAATTAAACTTGATCAAAGCATCATCGCCAACCAATAACATCTTATGGTAAAGGTTTATCATACTAAAGGGATCTGGTGGATCTTGGTGGTAAAAAGTGGTGGTTATGGAGGCGGGAGGAGCAATGGAGGTTATAGCCTTTGTGGTTCTCATGGGAACTGGAGAAATTGAAGACGACTGATATGATTTGCTACTTATGGAACTATGTCTTTAGTTTTACTCAATGTTTGCTCATTTTTTATCTATGTCATTGCTTGTGCCTTAGAAAACATGGACTATTACTCGATTGATGAAATCAAAAAGAAGAAATGTTGAATCTAAATTTGTTCTTTGTTAAAAAAAACAAAAAACCTAAACTTTATACTAAAACATGAACCCTAGACCTAAAACCTAAACCCTCAACCATAAACCCCAAATCCTAAACCCTAAAATCTTTAACCCAAAACCATAAACCCTAAAACCCTAAACCCTAAAAAGTAAACCTTAAATCATAAACCCTAAACTCTAAATCCTAGACCCTAAACTATAAACCCTAAACCCACAACTAACCCTAAACCATAAACCATAAAAAGCTAAAAAGCTAAACCTGAACTAACTAAAATAAAAAATTAAAATAAATAAAAAACCTAAACCAAACTAAAATAAAAACCTAAATTAAAACCCAAACCTAAACCTAAACCTAAACCTAATCCTAAAAAAGAAAATAAAATAAAAAATAAAAACTAAACTAAACTAAAAAAGATAAAAAAAAAACTTAGATAAAATAAAAACTAAACCTAAAAGAAAAATAAAATAAACCTTGAAAAAATAAAATAAAAACTAAATAAAAAATTAAACCTAAAAAATAAACCTAGAAATAATAAACACTAAGACCTAAACCCTAAAATAA
The DNA here is from genome assembly GCA_021442155.1 of Cymbidium sinense. Lineage (NCBI taxonomy): Eukaryota > Viridiplantae > Streptophyta > Magnoliopsida > Asparagales > Orchidaceae > Cymbidium > Cymbidium sinense. The sequence goes on from CM038214.1 coordinate 140,905,690, forward strand.
ATAAAAAAACTAAACCTAAACCTAAAATAAACAAAACTATAATAAATAAAACCTAAACCTAAACCAAAATTAAACTAAACCTTATCCCAAACCTAAAACCTAAATAAAATAAAATAAACTAAAAATAAACATAATCCTAAACTAAAAAATAAAACCTAAAAAGAAACCCAAAATAAAAACTTAAAACCTAAACCTAAACATAAAAAATAAAATAAAATAAAAAACCTAAATTGAAATAAAAAAACCTAAAATAATTAAACAAAACTAAATAAAAATAAAGAATAAAATAAACTAAAATAAATAAAAATAAATTAAATAAATTCAATAATCCTAAACTTACTAGTTTACTTAATTATAAAAAATAAAAAAATAATTTAAAAATATAATAAAAAAACCATAACCTGAAATCCTAAACCCTAAAATTAACACTAAACCCTGAACCTTAAACCCTAAACACTAAACCTTAAAACCCTAAACCCTAACCCCTAAACCATAAACCCTAAAACTCTAAACCCTAAACACTAAACTCTGAACCATAAAAACTAAACCCTAAACTGTAAAAACCAAAAAAACCAAAACCTAAACTAAATAAAACCTAAAAAATAAAATAAATAAAAAACATAAACCTAAGTAAAAAAACTAAAATAAAAACCTAAACTAAAATGTGAACCTAAACCTATACCTAAACATAAAAATAAAATAAAATACAAAATAAAAACTAAAATAAAATAATGTAAATAAAAACCTAAACTAAACTAAAAAATAAAATAAACCAAAAATTAAAAAAACTAAATAAAATAAAAACAAAATGTAAAAAAATTAAATAAACCTAAAATAAAATAAAAACAAAATAAAAACCTAAACCTAAAAAATAAACTAAAAAATAAATAATAAATAAAAATAAACCCTAAACTAAAAAAAAACCTAAACGTAAAATAAATAAAATAAAATAAACCTAAACCTAAACTAAAATAAATAAAACCTACAATAAACTACAATAAACCCTAAAGTAAATAAAATAAAATAAACCAAAAATAAACCTACACCTAAACTAAAAAATAAAACCTAAAAATAAAGCTAAAATAAAAACCTATAACCTAAACCTAAAAAAATAAAATAAAAACCTATACATAAATCTAAAAATTAAAAAGAAAACTTAAACCTAAAAATTAAATATTAAACCTAACATAAAAATAAAATAAAAATAAAAATAAACTAAAAAATAAACATAAACCAAAACTAAAACCTAGAGAATAAACTAAAATAAAAAACCTAAAATAAAATAAATAAACTAAGCTAAAAAAATAAACCTAAATAAAAAAATAAAATGAAATAAAATAAATAAAAAATAAACTAAATAAAAACTTTAATTTAAAAAATAAAATGGTAAAATAAAATAAACCTAAATCAACCAAACCCTAAATTCTAAACCCCAAACCCTAAAACTATCCCTAAACCCTAAACATAAAACTCTAACCATAAACCCTTGACCTAAACCCTAAAAAACCTTAAAACTTAAACCTTAAACCCTAAACCCTAAACCCTAAACCTAACCCTATCCCTAAACCTTAAACCCTAAAAAACCCTAAACCCTATGCTATCCGTAAACCCTAAACCTTAAACTAATCTAAACCCTAAACCCTAAACTAAATCTTAAAACCCTAAATCCTAAACACTAAACCCTAAATCCTAAACTATAAACCCTAACCCCAAATAAACCGTAAAACCCTAAACCATAAACCATAAACCAAAAACCCTAAACCCTAATCCTTAAAAACCTAAAAACCTAAACCTAAATAAAATAAAACCTAAAAATAAAATAAATAAAAAACCTTAAACATAAATAAAATAAAATAAAAACCTAAACTAAAACATAAACCTAAACCTCAAAATAAAATAATATAAAAAATAAAAATAAATAAAAAATAAAAAATAAAAACCTAAACTAAAGTTAAAAAATAAAGCTTAGAATAAATAACTTAAGTAAAATTAGAATTAAAAATAAAATAAAAACTAAATAAAAACCTAAACCTAAGAAATAAGCCTAAAAATAAAAACCAAAAAATAAATTTAAAATAAAATCGAACACCAAAACTAAAAAAATCTAAACCTAAAATAAAAAAATAAACAAAATTAAATAAACCAAAACCTAAACTAAAATAAGCTAAACCAAAATAAATAAAACCTAAACATAAAGCTAAAAAAATTAAACATAAACCTAAACCTAAACTAAATAAAATAAAAATAAACTAAAAATAAACCTAAACCTAAACTAAAAGATAAAACCTAAAAATAAACCTAAAAGAAAAACATAAAACCTAAACCTAAAAAAATATAATAAAAACCTAAACCTAAACTTAAAAATAAAAAATAAAACATAATATTAAAAAATAAAATTAAAATAAAACTTAACTTAAAAATAAACCTAAACCTTAAAAATAAAGTAAAAGGCTAAAATAGAATAAATAAAACTAAAATAAATAAACTAAATTAAATAAAAGTAAAAAATAAACCTAAATAAAAATAAAAAATAAAATAAACTCACATAGGTAAATAAAAAAATAGATAAAATAAACCTAAACCTGTCGGTTCACTTAATTTTTTTTAAAAAAAAACCTAAACCTATATCTTAAACCCTAAACCTAAAACTCACCCTAAACCCTAGTCCCTAAACCTACAACCCTAGACCCTGAATCCTACACCCTAAAACCCTAAACTCTAAAACCTAAACCTAAACCCTAAACTTGAAACCCTAAACCCTAAACACTAAACACTAAAAAAACCTAAACCCACAACCCTAAACCTAAATAAACCCCAAACCTAAACCCTAAACTAACCCTAAACCATAAGATTGGGCGTAACCTTGAAAAATATCACCTTCAACTAGTTACCTAAATCTAGGCAGGCAGAGGTGATGATTATAAAATGGGGATTTGGAGGTGTTGAGGGTGAAACTAGTAGAGGGAGAGGAGAGAAATAGCCATGGTGGTGAGGGAATGATGGCTAATCCACTGAGAGGTGGTAAGAATAATAAATAATCACTACTTATGGAACCGTGTCTCAATAAAAATATGATTCAACTTATCTAGGTTTTTGATTTACTCTATGGGTGCTCATTTTTATCTTGTGTCTTATTAAACTAAAATTGGGTTGATGAAATAAAATAATAGAAATGTTAAATCAATTGTTAAATAAAAAAACCTAAACCCTAAAATAAACCTAAATCCTAAACCCTAAACCCTAAACCTAAACCCTAAACCTAAACCCTAAAACCCTAAACCCTAAAATCTAAACCCTAATCCTTAAATCATAAAACCCTAAACCTTAAGACTTACGTGCATAAACAACCTAAACCCTAAAACTACACCTAACCCAAACCCAAAACCCTAAACTAAATAAAGATGTCATTGGGGTATATCTAAAGAATGACATATTCATAACATAGTTATAAAGCTAAAAAAATTATCTTCGAGACTTTCCTTCATTATTAAAGATTTTAAAACCCTAACCCTAAATCATATTATAATACCATATATAAATAATGTAGCAACATATATTTGTGCATGTAGTGATTTTTTGTTATAAGATGTTTTGAAATGTTTTAGCATATTATGGTAGTACCCTATAACATTAATATAAATCATAAAATTTTTGATTTAATAAATTAGATAATCAAAGTTGTTAAATTTGAATTTGGAATTAGGTTGTATTACCAAAGGTGTGGTATGCCACTTGTAGTCTAGAAAGTAAGATTTTGTGTTCAAAATATACATACATTGTAGCATAGTGTAGCATCATAAATCATAATATATTATTCTATGCATTTTAAATTCTTTTAATATTTTACAATCACGCAGTCGAGCCTACACTAGCATTATTTATAAACATCACCTTCAACTAGGCTTAGTCTAGATTAAATGGTGGAGGCAAAGGTGAGAGGCGTTATGGGTTGGGGGGGGATTTGGAGGTGTTGTTAGATATGGAGGTGATGGTCGAACTAGTGGTGCCTATGGAGGGAGAGGAGAGATGGAGGTTACAACCATGGTGGGGAGGTCACAGATATGATGGTGAATCCCACTACTCGAGAGGTGGGGGTGGTTCTGATGGGAACTGCAGAAACTGAAGAATAGCTGATCTAATCTGCTACTTATGGAACCGTGTCTCAATAAAAAATATGATTCAACTTATCTAGGTTTTTTGATTTACTCTATGGGTGCTCATTTTTTATCTTGTGATTGCTTGTGTCTTATTAAACTTGGGGTGCTATTGGGTTGATGAAATCAAATAATAGAAATGTTGAATCTGAATTTGTTCCCTATTAAATAAAAAAACCTTAAACCCTAAACCCTAAACCCTAAATCCTAAACCCTTAAACCCTAAACCCTAAACCCTAAACCTTAAACCCTAAAACCCTAAACCCTAAAATCTAAACCCTAATCATTAAATCATAAAACCCTAAACCTTAAGACCTACAGGCATAAACCCTGAACCGTAAACCCTAAACTAACCCTACACCTTAACCCAAAACCCAAAACCCTAAACTTTGAATAAAGATGTCATTAGGGGTATATCTAAAGTATGAAATATTCATAACATAGTTATGGTAGCTAAAAAAATTATCTTCCAGAGACTTTCCCTTCATTATTAAAGATTTTAATACCTTAAACCCTAACCCATAATCATATTATAATACCATATATTATAGTATAATGTAGCATCATATATTTGTGCATGTAGTGATGTATTTTTGGATGTTATAAGATGTTTTGAAATGTTTTAGTATATTATGGTAGTATACCCTATAGTCTACATTAATATAAATCATAAAATTTTTGATTTAATAAATTAGATAATCAAAGTTGTTAAATTTGAATTTGGAATTAGGTTGTATTACCAAAGGTGTGGTATGCCACTTGTAGTCTAGAAAGTAAGATTTTATGTTCAAAATAAATATTATACATTGTAGCATAGTGTAGCATCATAAATCATAATATATTATTCTATGCATTTTAAATTCTTTTAATATTTTACAATCACGCAGTTGAGCCTACACTAGCATTATTTATAAAAATGTTGATTTAACTTTAAAATGGTGGAATTTTTCCAAATTCATAATAGGTAGAGCATGTCATCATAATATATTATTTCAATTTAAAATATTTAAGTGAAACAACTAGAATATATAGTTTTATTTTAGACTAATTTTATGATTTTTTATCTCAAGCAATTCCTTGTGATGTGATATGCAATATAATATAATATAATATGTTATAGTGTATTATAATATAGGATGCCATAACATAGTGTAGCATCATGAATTATAGCATACTATTGTGTATTGCTACTTGTTGTTTAGCATATTTTAGTTTGTTATAGTATGATGTAGTAGAGTTTGTACAGGTATAATTCATAAAAATACAAATTTATAGGTTGAGATGATGGGATTTGGCCAAATTTAAGGTAAGCTTTAGGGAACATCATTGGTGGTGTGCTATGGTGTTCCATTTAATCAAAAGAATGGAATTTTGTATCCAAAATAAATATTCATTTTTCAACAAAATTTTAAATTTTTTTTGCTTAAAGTGATTCATTTTAAGGTCTAATGTAAGATAATATATTATATGAAAGCATATTAAAATATAATGTACATAACAATATAACTTCACATATATATGAATGTGGTGGTGTGATACTAAATGTTATTGTACAATTTAGTTTGTTTTACTTTTGTTATAATGCATTGGGTCCAAACTCACAAATGTTAATTTAAAGGTTGAGATGAAAGAATTTGGCAAAATTCATAGCACACACTAAAAAGCAACACCAAAATTTTACTATGTTGTACCATTTCTATTAGAAAAATAATAATTTTACATCCAAAATGAACATTATTCATATTTTGAGAAAATTTTATTATTTGTTCCTTTTAAGTGATTCTAATGAGATGTAATGTTAGACAATATATTATATTATAGAAAATTATAATATAACATAGTATATTATAATATAACATCATATATTATAATATAATATAGTGTGTTAATTTACAATATAATATGTTTAGCATGATAATGTATAGTTAGTTTGAGCTTACACCATCACAAATCATAAAATGTTGATTACAATGTTAAGATGATGTAATTTGAAGGAATACATTGTTAGGCTTTTGGTTGAAGTATTAAAGGTGTACATAAGAGAAGAAATAAGATTTGATGAGAATTCCATGTCAAGGACATGGAGGGAGATCTATTAGGGGATCACACATGCATTGGACATGACATGTGAGGGGTCTATGTTGAGGGCATAGAAGAAGAAAATTTGCTGGGGATAAGGTTTCAATTTGATTTGATTATATGATTTAAGGAAAGAAGATCCACTAGGGATAAGAATCTATAATCCACCATGAATTAAGATTGAATTGACTTTAATTTATTTTATTTTAACTGATGTGGAGGCACGTCTGCTAGAGATATGAGCTCGAGTCTACTGAGGATCCAGTATATGAACCTTCCAACGGGAAGCGGGCATGGCCTATCCACTATGGATTGGGATTTGAGTTTGATTTCTTAGATTTTCTTGGGGATGTATCCATTGGGAATAAGAGTTTGGTTGGATTTCTTTAATTTAGACTCCACTAGGGAGTTGGTTTAATTTGGCTCCACTAGAGAGGTTGGTTTTGAATATGATTTGTTTCCTTGAATTATTTATACATGATTTAGGGCTCCACTAGAAGGGTGTGATTTAACTCCAAGGAAAAAATCGAAGTTTTTAATTGAGTTAATGTATGGACCTTCGTGCATGGATGGATAAGAAGAGGCTATATCAGCCTTGACCTACATTAGGTTTACAAATCTAAAGGGATAGTCTACTAGTTGTGAGGTAGAGCTATCCAACCTAAGGGGTTGCTTTTTGATGTGCAACGACTGTGCTAGGAAGAAGGCATAGCAGACTTACATCTTCCACATTGCAGAACAACTATTGGGTTGACCTGTTGGATGCACAAAAAATTGAACCTGACCTAAGGAGACTACTAAATGAATGTTGTTGGGGACTTATGACAACTCAAAAGTAGTCAGGATTAATGTTATCTTAACTTCATGTGATTTAGTATTGTTTGTTTGGTTTAGTTTGATTTCAAATTAAGGGCATATCCACTGGGGATGTGAGCTCTATCAAATTTGATAGAGTTAATTTATGGATCATGTCAGTGTGCAATGGACCCATTGAGAAGGGGCTATATCAGACTTATTTTATCTCTGATTTAAAAATCTAAAGGGATAGTCTACTGGCGGTGGGGTAGAGCTAGCCAACCTAAGGGGTTGCCTTTCGGTGTGCAATGGCTATACTAGGAAGAAGGCATAGTAGACTTACATCTTCTAAAGCAGGGAACAACCACTGCGGTGACCTGTTGATAGCACAACAAATAGAACCCTACTTAGAGGAGACTACTAAGTGAACATCACTAGGTACTTATATCAACTCAAGAGTAATCAAGAGATTTCTATAAGGAGTTTTGGTGATACTTCGCTAAACATAGGATTCCTTCCTAGGAAAAGGTACTACTAGGGATGTCCTTCTAATCCACAAGTGAATATATATTTTGTTTATATATTTGTGTGGACCCTATTGGTGTGTGGGGGACCACAATGAGAAGGGGCTATGTCAGCCTTAACATATCTTAGATTTACTGGACTAAGGGAGAATCTACACATCCATAGGATGGATTCTTCAACCACACGGGTGGTTATAAGGAAAGGGGAACTATCCAATTTGATAGTAATCTAGGTAGTGTCTAAATGGGGTCACAAAGGATATGATCCAAATATAGTGCCCATAGGGGAGGTGCTTCTAGGGGCATTATCCTTAGTGCTAGAAAGGAAAGCGTATAAATCTATGATGGCCAACTCAAGGAGAAAGCATAATAGACTTACATCTACCATGAGTGGTGTATCCTAAGGTACAAGAACCAACCAACCTAAGGTGTATTCGTTAGCTTGAGTGATGTATCCAACCAACCTAAGGTGCCCATCAAGGTAAATGATCACCTGTAGAGAGTATGTAAAGCAGCAATCTCTTTGGGACAACTTACTCAAATCTTAAACTATACTTGAAGTTAGTATGAAGGCTTGAAGAAAGAGTGGGACTAACATCCTCTTAAATGAAGTCAACATGAGGTAGCTTATGTCACATAGAAAGCCTGCCAAACTAAGGTACTCATCGATGTGTACAAGGATGGAAAGTATATTACATCAAAGCAAGAAGATCTCTAGGTGACACTAGAAGAAAGAATAGTGAGTGTGTTAGGGGATTATCTAACTTATAGTAGCCCAAGATTTATATATGTGAGTTTGTGTTTGTGTGTTGTGTGAAGGATAGGATGATGGATTTCAAGTTCATTACACCTACCCTAAAAACATCATGGCAGATTCGCAAACAAGAATACATTCAACATGGACAAGATTGAATTCAAAATGGAATTTTTGATAATGATTTTCAAACATGATTTATATTTTCAAGTAAGCACTCCTTCCTTATGATTTCCTTATGTATAAGATCCTTCATGGTAGGCCTTCAAAAAAGGGCCTTCCCAAGTGGGTTCAAACTTTCCTCCCATCTTATGAATAATCAATCTCCTCAAAACTAAAATAAGTTCTCCTAAAAAGCTTTAGGATGGACCAACTTATTATTAGCTTGAATAATTTTAGCTTTGTACAACTCAAGATTTTAGCATGCCCGCAAGTGTCTCTCCTCCAATCCTTCAATCTCTCTTCAACTTGGTCATGGTTGTGATCTTGATTAATCACAAATGATAGAATAGTTCTATACTAAATAGAAAGTGGCCCATAAGGTTTCAACTAACTGTTGATGCCACTATCGCTTGTTGTTGTCGAGTGTCTTCTTCAATATTTAGATAAGAGTTTTATTTAAGGCTTCTGCTAAGCCATTTATCCTCAGGTAGTTGATGGTAGAATATCTCCAATCTATACTATGACTCCAGGCAAATTTGTTAATCTCGGTGCTCTTGAATGCAATACCATTATCAAATATAATTTATCGAGGGACACGAAACCTATATACTATATGGTTCCTAAAAAATTGGAGAACATGCTGAGTTGTGACCTCTTTGAGAAAAATTGCCTTGGCCCATTTGGAAAAGTAGTTAGTAACAACTAAGATGAATCGATGACCCTTGAAAGAATGAGGATCAATTAGATCCACTATGTCGGTATACCAACACTCGAATAACCATGAGGCCAATGTAGGATGTAGAATGTTGGGTGGTTGGTGTAGGACCACAATGCATATTTGACATTGATGGCAGCTCCTAGCCATATCCATGCAATATTTGATCATCGATGGCTAGTAGTATCCTAGTCTCTTGATCTTAGCTTTCATCTTTGGACCATATTGGTTGGCTCGACATAGTCTTGAGTGTACCTCGATCATGATCGCATAAAGTCTTCATGCTTGTATAAACAATGTATAACCACATATGATCAAAGATCATCGATACAAGACACCATCCACAAGACCATAGAAAGTCTCTCTTCATCTAATGGGCTGGACTTCGAGGTAGTTTTCCTTTATTTAGGTAATCCATGAATGGTTGCCTCTAATCTAACTCCTTGTCCTTCTTGGCAATGGCAACCTCCCCTTCAAGAGAGTATTTTTTGATGAGTTCAATATTAATAAGTGATAAGACCTGTCTATTTTTGACCTTTATTGAAATGGACTCTTCATTCGAACATGTCAACTCTTTGATAAGCTTGGATAAAGCATACACTATGGTGTTCTCTCCTCGAGGTATCTTATAAATGGTAACCTCTGAGATTTGGGCCAATAACTACATGGTGTACTTATCGTAGTGATGGAGCTTGGGTTTATAACCTTGTAGAATCCAACGATTTGGTTGATAACTAGCTGAGAATCCTCAAAGATGTTGATGTTTTGGATGCTTAGAGTAATGACTAACTCTAGATTGACAATTAGAACCTCATATTCAGCTTCATTATTTGTGCAAGGATTGGATAGATGATATTAGAATCTCATCACATCATGGTCCAGAGTTAAGAGAACTATTCCTACCTCTGCCTTTTCTGGAATAGTGGATTATGGTTCTTCTCCTCTTTGAGAGGAAGTCGAACCATCAAAGTACATCTTCTAGCAGTGAATGCTAGTATCCCCTAAGTTCATGATTTTCTCATCAGGGAGATCATCACTAAGTGGAGAGTCAACAGGAAGTGGGTGTGCTGCTGTGAAATCTGCTAGCGCTTATCCTTTCACTGCATAGAGGGTTACAAAGGTAATGTCAAAATATTAAAGGATCATGGATCATCATGTCAACCATATGGATAGTTAAGGTCGTTCCTTGAGATACTATAGTGGATTCATCCTAGAGATTAAGTTTACCTTACAAGGAAGCATGTAGTTCTGTAGCTTTGGGATGCAGAGATTAAAGCTAAGCAATGCTTCTCAATGGGTGGATAATCAGCCTCATAAGGGATTAGATGATGGCTAAGGTAGTAGAGTGCATTTTTCATCCCTTTATCATTGGCTTGGGCCAACAAAGCACTAAAGGAGTCATCTAACATAGTAGTGTAAAGTTTTACTGGATAAGGGCTATTATAACTAGCGACATCATCAGGTAATGCTTGATGCCTTCGAAGGCATGCTCACACTTGTCATCCTACTTGAACTTGGTGTCCTTTTTGACAAGTGTTGAGAATGGCTCATATCTTCTTAATAGGTTGGATATAAAGCATCTTAGATATGCCAACTACCCTTGGAATGATTTGAGTTGAGTTAAACTTTTAGGGGGTGGAATTTCTAATATCGCCTTGATGTTCTACAAATTGATTTTGAATCCCTGATGTCAAACAACAAACCCAAGGAATTTTCCTAAAGCTACTCTGAATGCTCACTTCAGGGGGTTCATTTTGAGGTTAAATTATCTTAACTATTTTGAAACTACTCTCAAGTCAAAGAGATGGTCTTCCTTTTTTTCTACTTTTGATGATCAACATGATGATGAATGAATGAGTTCATCGAAGATTCGAGTCATAGCCCACTGGTATGTAGCAGCAGCATTTTAAGGCTGAAAGGCATGACCTTATAGCAATAGATTCTGATCAAGGTTTGAAAAGCAGTGTTTCTTTCATCTTCAAGAACCATCTTTATTTGGTTATATCCATATGAACCATCCATCAAAGAGAAGAATGCATAAGATGAGGAAATGTCCACCATTAGCTCTTGGATTGGTAGTGAAAATTTGTCTTTTGGACATGCCTCATTTAAATCCCTAAAATTGACCCATATGTGAATTTGGCCATTCTTTTCTTAATTGGGATGATGATGGCTAACCAAATAGGGTATTGTTCTTCTTGGATGAGGCCATCATTGATCAATTTTTTGACTTCATAAATGACCTATTGTTCTATGTCTAATCGCATACGTCTAGGATCTTATTTGATAGGGTTAGTAGTAGTCTCTATTAGTAGTTTATGGACCGCTATGTTAGGAGCCAATTCAGGCATCTCTTCATAACTCCATGCAAAGAAGACCTTAAACTTAGTCAATAGCCTAACTAAGTCATTAGTTTCAATTTCATTCAACAAATAACTGATGTATGTTGGGAATGGATCTTCTTCAGTTCCTAAGTTGATTTCCTTGAGCTCATCGATGGTTGACTTGATCTCTTCTATGAACTCTAGCAGTGCATATTTTACTTTAAAATCATTTAGATCATCTAAGTTTCTAAGCATAACTCTTCATATAAGTTAATGTGATTTGAAAGAAGCCATCAATTCCAAATGATTGGTGATGACTAAGCAATAATCATCATCATCGACTGGACCAACTATATCGAATCATAGTCCCAGTATTAATTGAGAGCTTTTGCATCTATTCTTACATATTCTTTCAAAGTATTCTGACCTGTGCTTTGACCAAGTATGTGGGATTAACCCTTTCTTTACTAAATTATGAACACAAGGAAACTACCAATCAAAAGGTAATTCTATTAAATTTTTATATGAGCCATCCTCAAGTTCTACATCAACTTCTTGACTTGAAGATGATGCTTCCAGAAAGAACCTCTAAGTCTTCACACCTATGAATGACTTAGGGGCTTCCTTAACTACCAAACCCTTAGCTTTTTAAAAGGAAAGTGAGGTTAGAGCTAAGGTTACCAAATGATGCCTAACTATTTCACATATAGACTTAAATACACTTATGCTTTGCTTTAGAGCCCGGTCTTCATCGCTATCTGGCTCAAGTGTCACCTCCAAAGGAATCTATTGCTGAGAAGAGCTGGCTAGTGTGATAACCATATAAGCTCATCTTATGAACTAGATTCTAAGTCTATATAAGTAGGTGTATTCCTAGTAGCTGGGACATATCTTCTATTAGGTGGCTAATAAGGAAATTTTACACCCCTAGGGCTGCCTTTAAACTAGCCTCTTCCTCTGCCTGGTGGATGTCAGGTCATCCTACACATATGTTCGAATGGAGTAATGAACTGTGGGTGGAATCTAATGTCAGGCTACACTTCCTCCTCCAAGTTTATTTCTACTCCCTTTTGTTTCTTTTTCATTTTCTCTTTTCTTTTCCTTTTATTTTTCTTTTAATTTTTCTTTTATTTCTAAACTTTGGCAAGTTTGCGAGAATAGACTTGTTTATTTTGAGGGAGGTAGTAAGTCGCATCCTCATATATGCCGATCTCATGAACTGTAAATGGCTTGAGATCTCCTTTGACACAGTAAATGATCCCACCTCTCATAAACTTCATACACTTATGTAGAGAGGATGGAACTATATTATTCTCATGTATCCATGTTCTCCCAAGCAAAGCATTGAAAGATGTATCCGAGTCTATAATGTGAAACGTGGCTTCGGTCTTCCAATCATCTATCTCCAAGGGTAACACTATGGAGCCTAAGGCCTATTAACCTCACTTTTTGAGTGCAAATTTAATCTTCCCATCTTAGAATTAGATGTTTTCTAGACACTAAGACTTCCCTAGTCATAAGACACTTCTAACAATTGTAAAAAACTTAACTAAGCCCAATGACTTAGAAGGTTACCATAGATTAGGTTATGCCTTAAGAATTAGGATAATCCACCTACCATACAACCCAAATCCAATCCATGTTCACCTTCTCAAACCAAACTTCAAGTTCAACTCAAACATCAAATTCAAATCCAAATCCAAACCCAAATTCCAAAACCAAATGATTGAAGCCCATGATCAAATCCAAACTTGAAACCCTTCTAAAGCCATATGACCTATCCCATGGACTTAGCCAAATGTTAGTATAAATCAATCCAAAATCAATTGATTTTCTAATAATCAATTTATATCTTTAATTATATTACCTTCAAAAGATCAAAACTAAATCAAATTAAATCAAAACCCTAAACCTTGAGTTTACCTAATTTAAAATAAACATTAAACCTTAAACCTTCAACCATGCACCTTAAACCTAAACCCTAAACCCTAAAACTAACCCTAAACCCTGAACCCTAGACTTACAACTCTATACCCTAAACTAACCCTAAACCTTAAACCCTAAACCCTAAACACTAAACCCTAAAATCATAAACCCTAAAATAAAAAGGTAATTTGGGTAATTAACTAAATGAATTAGTTCTCATGCTAAAATAAGTGGATAAAAATTACTATGTGTATGAAAATTGATTCAAGAAAAAATAAATGAACTAAACTCAAGTTTAATTGCAATGAATAAGGCTAAACTAAATGCAAGTAATTAAATTATCCGTAGAAATAAAATGAAAAAAATAATGTAAATTAAATATAAAAATATTTTAAAAATAAAAAATAAATAAGATGAAAATAATGTAAATTAAATATATTTATTTTGTGAGCTTTAATTTATTTTATTTTACAAGTCTTATGAAAATTATCAAACAGCCCCTGTCCAAACTATATGACTTTCTCGATTTAATGAAGCAAGTTGAGACTAATGAATTTCTTGAAATACTTGAAATAAATAATTTGTAAATTTAAGAAAATATATTTTTTATCTATAAAAATTTAAATTAATAATGATAATCATAATGATTAATATGAATAATTCATCCTACAAAGAAAATGTTAATCTTTATTACAAAAGATTTGTTATCATCAAATCCAATGGTGAGAGATATAAAGTGTATTCTTAACAATCTACGCCTATTTATGATGACAAATTGATGTTAGCGTGAAGGGTAAAAATTATATTGTAAAGATTTTTCTCCCCATCATTAAAGGCATATCTAATAAAATAAATTTATAATAAACATCATTTGTGATATTCTCAAACATTAATTTTTCTCTCTCTTACGTCATCAAAAAATTTAAAAAAAATAAGTTGAGCATGTGATGATAAAGATTTCTCCCCCTTAATTAGTTCTAGAATTAAATTAATCATGTGATGATAAAGATAAATAATAATTAACATGCTTGATATTATCTCATGTTTAATGTAAACTAATTTTTATTTTTTTTAAAATATAAAACTAACTTTGATTAGATATGTAAATGAAGGAAAATGTCATATGCGATGAAAATATACAATTAATGATAAGTAAAATACAAACATGTTTCTAAATTAAATTTTTTCTTCATATTCTAAAACTTTGTTAATCAAAATGAATAATATTTGAAAGTAATGATTACTTAAGATACCTAAAATTATCTTATCATCAAATCAAATTCAATTGTATCAAATGCTAAATTTAGAATAAAGGCTAAAAATTATAGATTTTCATGAATAATAAAGATAGATATTACAAACAAATTTCTAATCATTCAAAATGATTCATAAAGCTAATTTTATATTTGTTCCAATTTAATGCATAAAAGCTAAATTATGAATCATATCCATTTTTTAACATAAGCTAAGGAAAATTAATAATCATAAACTATACCAAGAAATAATGAGTTTTAAATTAAGCATATTGAGCTTGGATCACAAAACATATGCAGAATAAGCTTGATAAAATAAATAAACTAACAAAAATCAAATTTTATTAAAGGGGCTTAAGAGAGCAAATCACTTATAAAATTGTAAATATCAATTATGTAAAGCATATTATCTTCAAAGATGATTTATATGGTAATTGTAAATATCAATTATGTAAAGCATATCATTTAGATAAAATAATTTCATGAAAATTGGAAAATAATGTAAATTAAATATGGAAAAACATTTCAAAAATCAAAATAAACAAGATGAAAATAATTCAACAAAAATATTCATTTTTGTGAGCTTTAATTTATTTTATTTTACAAGTCTTATGAAAATTGTCAAATAAATAATTAAAGCTCTAAACCTACAACCCTAAACCCTAAACCCTAAACTCTAAAAAACTCTAAACCCTAAACCCTAAACCCTAAACTATAAACCTAAATCCTAAACCCTAACCCTAACCCAAAACCCAAAACCCAAAACCCTAAATTAACCCTAAAAAGTAAACCTGAAACCCTAAAAACCCTAAATCCTAAAGCCTAAAGCCTAAAGCCTAAACCTTAATCCCTAAACTAACCCTAAACCCTAAGCCAACCCTAAACCCTAAACCTTAAATCCTAAAAACCCTAAACCTTATATCCTAAGCATTAAACCTTAAACCCTAAACCCTAAACCATAACCCTAAACATTAAACCCTAATCTTAAACCCTAAACCCTAAATCCTTAAACCCTAAAACCAAAAACCATAAACCCTAAACTCTAAAGTTTAAACCCTAAAGATAAAAATAAGTAAATAAAACCATAAAAAATAAAAATAAAAAATAATATAAAATAGAATACAAAATAAAATAAAAATAAAAACCTAAAATAAAACCTAAACCTAAGAATAAAATAAATAAAAAGACACTAAAATAAAATAAATAAAAACCTAAATAAAACTAAAAAATAAAATAAACCTAAGAATAAAAAACCTAAACAAAATAAAAACTAAACATAAAATAAAAATAAAATAAACCTAAAATAAAATAAAATAAAAACTAAATAAAAACATAATCCTTAAAAATAAACCTAAAAATAAATAACAAATAAAACCTAAAACCTAACTAAAACTAAAAACTTATCTAAAATAAAAATAAAATAAATAAAATAAAATAAAATCAACTTAACCTAAAATAAACTAAACTAAAATAAATAAAAAATAAACATAAACCTTAAACCCTAAACTAAAAATAAAATAAAATAAACTAAAAATAAACCTAAACCTAAACTAAAAAATAAAAGCTAAAAATAAACCTAAAATAAAAATGCAAAATAATAAATAGCTAAAAACCTAAACCTAAGCTAAATAAAACCTAAAAATAAAATGAATAAAAAACCTAAACAAAAATAAAATGAAAAAATAAAATAAAATAAAAACATAAACTAAAACCTAAACCTAAAAAGAAAATAAAATAAAAAATAAAACCAAAATAAAATAAAATAAATTAAAACCTAAACTAAACTAGAAAAATAAAAAACCTAAACATAATAAAAATAAAACCTGAAATAAAAATAAAATAAATTTAAAATGAAAGAAAATAAAGCTAAATAAAAACCTAAACCTAAAAAAATAAACCTTAAAATTAAACTTAAAAATAAATTAAAAATGAAACCTAAACAATAAACTAGAAAAAAACCTAAACCTAAAAAAAAAAAAAATCCTAACCCTAAACTAAGATAAACTAAACTAAACTAAATAAAACCTAAACCTAAAATAAACTAAACCTAAACATAAACATAAACTAAATAAAATAAAATAAACTAAAAATTAACCTAAACCTAAACTAAAATATGAAACCTAAAAATAAACTTAAAATAAAAACTTAAAACCTATACCAAAAAAAACTAAACCTAAAACTAAAAATTAAAAATAAAACATAAACCTAAAAAATAAAAAATAATAAAACTCACTAAAAATAAGCTTTAACCTAAACCTAAACCTTAAAAAAAAACTAAAATAAAAAACCTAAACTAAAATAAACTAAATTAAGTAAAAATAAAAAATAAACCTAAATAAAAATAAAAATAAAATAAACTAAAATAAATAAAAAATAAACTAAATAAACTTTAACCTACATGTTAACTTAATCTTATAAAAAAAATTGTAAATCCAAAACCCTAAATCCTAAAACCTAAACCCTAAACCCTAAACCCTAAAACTAACCCTAAATCGTAAACCCTAAACTTACAACCCTAAACCTACATCCCAAAACTCTAAACCCTAAACCCTAAGCCATAAACCCTAAACTGTAACCCTAACCCTACACCTTAATCCTAAACCATAAACTAACTCTATACCCTACAAACCTTAAGCCCTAAACCCTAAACTAACACTAAACCCTATGCTAATCCTAAACCCTAAACCCTCAAAACACTAAACCCTAAAGCCTAAACACTAAACCCTAAACCCTAATCCCTAACCCTTAACACTAAACCCTAAACTCTAAATCCCTAAACCTAAAAGCATAAACCTTAAACTCTTAACCCTCACAGCATAAACCTTAAAACCCTAAATCCTAAACCCTATACTCTAAACAATAAACCCTAAACCCCAAACCCTAAAACCTAAAAAACCTAAACCCTAAGAATGGGTAGAACCTTGATGGCAGGAACATCACTATCAAACAAGCTCAGTCTAGATCTAGTAGTGGAGGTGAAGGTGGAGGTTGCAGTTATCGCAGTGGTGGTGGCGATTAGGTGGAGCTGGTGGATATGGAGGTGGTTGTCAGAGCTATGGTGGTTATGGAGGTGAGAGGAATGAGGTTGCACCATGGTTGTGTGAGGGAGAGATCGAGATATGATGGTGGATCCTACCACTGACAGCCGTGGTGGTTCATGGAACTAGAGAAATTCAAGATCAGACTGATATGTCGCTTATGGAATTGTGTCTTTATAGTAGACTGAAGATATAGGTTTTCTATTTACTATGCATGCTTTTTTTTAATCTATGTCATTAAACTTAAAACATGTTACTTGGTTGATGAATTTAAAAAGAAGAAATGTTGAATCTGAATTTGTTCTTTGTTAAAAAAAAAAACCAAAAACCCTAAACCCTAAACTAAAATCTGTACCCTAAACCTAAAACCTAAACCCTAAACCCTAAAACCTAAAAACCTTAAACCCAAAACCCAAAACCCAAAACCCAAAACCATAAAACCTAAATCTTAAACCCTAAACCCTCAAATAACCCCACTGAAAAGCTAAAAAACCTAAACCTAAACTAAATAAAACCAAAAAATAAAATAAATAAAAAAACCTAAACTAAAGTAAAATAAAATAAATAAAATAAAATAAAAACCTAAACTAAATCTAAACCTAAACCTAAACTTAAAAAGAAAATAAAATATGAAATAAAAACTAAACTAAATTAAAATAAATAAAAACCAAAATTAAACTAAAAATTAAGAAACATAAATGAAATAAAAACTAAACTTAAAATAAAAATAAAATAAAATAAAAACTAAATAAAAACTTAAATCTAAAAAATAAACTTAAAAATAAATCCTAAATATAAATAAAAAATAAAACCTAAACCCTAAACTAAAAAAACCTAAAATTAAACTAAAATAAACTAAACTAAAATAAATAAAACCTAAATCTAAAATTAACTAAACTTAATCCTAAACATAACGGCAATAACAACAACAACAACAACAACAACAACAACAACAACAACAACAATAAAAAATAAACCTTAATCCCACTAAGTGGGGTCAGCTACATGAATCCTTCTCCTCCATTGCATCCTATTATGTGTCAAATTCTCATTTAATTCAAGTATTCTAAGGTCATTTTTTATACATCTTAACCAAGTCTTTTTAGGTCTACCTCTACCTTCCTTAGCATAAGGCAAATCTAACGCATCTACTCTCCTAACTGGATCATCGGACAGCCGATGCTTTATGTGGCCAAGCCATCTAAGGTGACTCTCTCTAATCTTATTAGCCACTGGAGCAACTCCAACGTTTTCCCAAACATACTCATTTTGTATTTTATCTCTAAGAGTAAAGCCACTCATCCACCTAAGCATCCTCATCTATGTAACTCTTAACTTAGTCTTATGCTTCTCTTTTATTGGCCAACATTCTACACCATAAGTCATTGTAGGTCTTAACACCATCTTATAAAATTTTCCCTTAAGTTTAAGTGGAACTTTTCGGCCAAATGCATTACTCCACTTCAACCATCAAACTTTAATTCTACTAATAACATCTGCATTTATTTCACCATCATTTTGAACAATAGAGCCTAAATATCATAATCACTCACTCTTATTAATGATTTATTCACCTAATGTCACAACACTACCACTAGAACTTCTACAACTAAAATTACACTCCATATATTCAATTTTAGATCTACTTAAATGATAACCTTGTATACTGACCTCCATAATTCAAGTTTTGGACTCTCTAGTTTAATCAACAAAAAGAATGTCATCAGCAAAAAGCATACACCAAGGTACATCTTCTTGTAAATGCCTAGTAAAACATCCATAATTAAAGTAAAAAGATAAGGGCTTAAAGCTGATCCTTGATGTAATCCATCTGAAATAGGAAAATATTTTATCAATCCTCCTTGTGTTTGGACACAAGTAACAGCTCTAGTATACATATCCTTAATGACTTGAATATAACCAATATTAACTCCTTTTTGTTCTAGAATTCTCCAAAGAACATCTCTTGAAACTTTATCGTAAGCTTTCTCTAAATCAATAAATATCATATGTAGATCCTCCTTACTTTCTCCATGCTTCTCCATCAAACCTCTTAACAAATGCATAGCATCCATAGTAGATCTACCTGACATGAAACCAAATTGATAGTGAGAAACTTTCGTATCACATCATAACCTAAGCTCAATTACTCTCTCCCATAATTTTAATGTATGACACATTAACTTAATTCCTCCATAATTTGCACACTCTTGTTCATCACCTTTATTCCTAAATATAGGAACCAACAAACTCTTTCTCCACTCATCTGGCATCTTTTTACTCATTAAAATAACATTAAAAAGATTTGTAAGCCAAGAAATTTTTTGATCTCCTAAACATTTCCACACTTCTATTGGAATATTATCAGGTCCTACTATTTTTCCACATTTAATTTTCTTAAAGCTTCTCTAACTTCAAATTTAGTAATACAATGATAAAAATGAAATTCTTTATTTTTGTTTAGGGTATTAAGGTTGCTAAAGTCAATCATACTTTAAGATCCTTCATTGAAAAGTTTATCAAAATACCTCATCCACCTATTTTCAATATCTTTTTTTACGAAAACTTTTAGACTCTAAAGTTGACCTCCATAATTAAAGTTTCTTTTGGACTCCCTCTCTAGTCTTATCAATAAAAAGAATGTCGTTAGCAAGAAGCATACACTAAGGTACATCTTCCTGTGAATGCCTCGTAAGAACATCCATAACTAAAGTAAAAAAAGATAAGGGCTTAAAGTTGATCCTTGATGTAATCCAACTGATATAGGAAAATATTTTGTCAATCCTCCTTGTGTTTCGACACAAGTAACAACTCTAGTATACATATCCTTAATGACTTGAATATAACCAATATTAACTCCTTCCTATTCTAGAACTCTCCAAAGAACATCTATTGAAACTTTATCATAAGCTTTCTCTAAATCAATAAATATCATATGTAAACCTTAAAATGTTAAACCCAAAATCCTAAACCTTAAACACAAAAATGTACAACCCAAAACCCTAAACACTAAAAACCTAACAACCAAAACCTAAACTAAATTAAACCTAAAAATAAAATAAATAATTAAACCTAAAAATAAAATAAATAAATAAACCTAAACCGAAATAAAATAAAAACTTGAACTAAAACCTAAACCTAAACCTAAACATAAACCTAAAATTAAACCTAAACATAAAAATAATATAAAATAAAATAAATAAAAACCTAAACTAAATAAAAAAATTAAAATAAACCTAGAAAAACTAAATAAAATAAAAGTAAAATAAACCTTAAATAAAATAAAATAAAATAAAAACTAAATAAAAACCTAAACATAAAAAATAAACCTAAAACTAAACATAAAATTAATTTTTTTAAAAAATCTAAACCCTAAACTAAAATAAATAAAACCTAAACCTAAACCTAAACCCTAAAAAACATAAAATAAACTAAAAATATTCCTAAACCTAAACTAAAAAATAAAACCTATAACATCAACCTAAAAAAATAAAATAAAAACCTAAACCTAAACTTAAAAAGAAAAAATAAAACTTAAACATATAAAATAAAATAAAAATAAAAAAAAACTAAAAAATAAGCATAAACCTAAACCTAAACCTAAAAAATAAATGAAAATAAAATACATAAAAGAAAATAAATAAAGCTAAAATAAATAAACTAAACTAAATAAAATAAATAAATAAACCTAATAAAAATAAAAATGAAATAAACTAAAAAAATAAAAAATAAATTAAATAAACTAAATAAACTTAAACATGTTGGTTTCCTTAATGTTAAAAAAATCATAAACACTAAGCCCTAAATCTTAAACCCTAAAAAACCCTAAACCCTAAACCATAAACCCTAAACCCTAAACCCTAACCCATAAACCCTCAAAACCCTAAATCCTAAAGCCAAAACTCTAAACCATAAACCCTAAACCCTAAACCCTAACCCTAAACCCTAAACCTTAAAACCCTAAACATTAAAAATCCCTAAACCATAAACGCTAAATCCTAACCTGTAAACCTAAAACCTAACCCTAAACCTTAAACCCTAAAAGAATAAACCTAGAAACCTTAAACCCTAAACCCAAACACTAAACCCTAAACCCTAAACCCTAAACCCCAAACCCTAAACCTAAACCTAAAGTAACTAAAAGAATTAAAAATAAACCTAAATGCTAAACCTAATAAACTTAAACCCTAAGAATGGATAGAACCTTGACGATGGAATATCACCATTAACTAGGCTTAGTCTAGATCTAAAGTGCCAAAGGCTAAGCGGTTATCCTAATGTTGGTGGGGACTGAGAGGTGTTGTGGTGGCTATGAGTAGGGTGTTATGGGGTGAGGAGACAGGAGGTGAGGAAAGATGGTAGGGCGAGGGAGAGACTGGGGATAAGGACAGGATCCTGCACAGGAGAAGTGTGTTTTATTGTGATATGGAGAAATTGAAGAATGGTCAATCCGATCTGCTACTTATGGAACTATGACTTTATAATAGAGATGGTTTAACTTATCTAGGGATTTTGATTTTCTTTATGGGTGCTCATTTTTTGTCTATGTTGTGGCTTGTGTCTTAGAATACTTGGGGTGCTACTTGTTTGATGAAATCGAAAAGAAGAAATGTTGACTTTGAATTTATTCTCTATTAAAAAAACCTTAAACCCTAAACTAAAACATAAACCCTAAATCTAAAATATAAACCCTAAAACCTAAACCCTAAACTCTAAACTAACCCTAAACCCTAAACCCTAAAAAAGCAAAAAACCTAAACCTAAACTAAGTAAAACCTATAAATAAAAAAAATAAAAAAACCTAAACTAACATAAAATAAAAAAATAATAAAAAACATAAACTAAAACCTAAACCTAAACCTAAACCTAAAAAAATAAAATAAAAAATAAAAACTAAACTAAAATAAAATAAAACATAAAATAAAGAAAAAAATAAAAACCTTAAATAAAATAAAAACTAAACCTAAAATAAAAAAAATAAAAAAACTAAATAAAAACATAAACCTAAAAAATATACTGAAAACTCAAACTTAAAAATAAATAAAAAATAATACCTAAACCCTAAACCATAAAAAAAACATAAACTTAAAATAAAAATAAATGAACCTAAACCTAAACTAAAATAAACTAAACTAAAATAAATATAACCCAAACCTAAACCTAAACTAAATAAATAAAATAAACTTAAAATAAACTTAAACCTAAACTAAAAAATTAAAACTAAAAAAACCTCATTATACCTAAAAAGCAAACCTGAAATAAAATAAACCCAACCTAAAAATAAAATTAAACTTAAACCTAAAAAAATAAAAATAAAACTCAACTAAAAATACCTAAACCTAAAAAAATAAACTAAAATAAAAACCTAAGCTAAAATATAAATAAAATAAATAAATAAACAAAAAATTAATTAAACTTAAAAAAAATAAAAAATAAAATAAATAAATAAAAATTAAACTAAATAAACTAAATAAACCTAAAAGTTTGCAATTTAAAATAAAAACTAAATCTTTTAACCCTAAACCTAAACTTAACCTAAATCTGATAAACCCAAACTAAAAACACAAAAAAAAAAATCCTAAACCCCTATAACCTAAACCTAAACCCTAAAACTAACCACAAAAACCACAAACCCACAAATATCCCTAAACCAAACCTAAACCTAAAACATCAATAAAACCTTAAACCCCAACCCAACTAAACCAACTAACTAAAACCTAAACTAACCATAAATGCTAAGAATAAGTTGAACCTATAGAACATCACCTAACTAGGCTGGGTCTTGATCAATGGAGGTGAAGGTGGCATTATCATAGTGGTGGTGGGAGAGATAAGGTGGATATGGAGGTGGTGGTTAGGCATGGAGTTATGGAGGCGGGAGGAGCGACATAGGTTACGAATGGTGGTGGTGGAGGGAGAATAGATATAATGCGGATCCTACTACTCATAGGTAGGGTGGTTCATAATAAGAACTAATGATCATTATTTATGGGCTGTATCTTTATAATAGAGATGGTTCTACTTATCTAGGGGTTGTGATTTCTCTATGGGTTCTTTTTTTTATATATGTAATCACTTATGCCTTAGAAAACTTGGGGTATTACTTGGTTGTTGAAATCAAAAAGAGGAAATGTTGAATATAAATTTTTTTCTTTGTTAAAAATTTTTCTTAAACTTTAAACCCTAACTCCTAAACCTTAAACCCTAAACTAATACTTAAATCCTAAACCTAAAACCTAAAACCTAAACCCTAAACCATAAACCCCAAACCCCAAACCCCAAGCCTAAAAACACTAAACCCTAAACCTTATACCCTAAACCCCAAAACCCTAATGCTAAATTAAACCCTAAAATAATAAACCATAAACCCTAAACCCTAAATCCTAAACCCTAAACCTTAAACTAACCCTGAACCCAAAACCCTAAACTAACCCTAAATCATAAACCTTAAATAAACCCAAATAATAAACTAAACCTTGAATAAAGATGCCATTATAGATCTTAAGAATGTCTAATAACATAGTTATGGTAGCTAAAAGAAAATGTTATCAAGACTCTCCTTGATAATTAGAGATTTGAATACCATAAACCCTAACCCTAAATCATATTATAATAATATATTATAGTATAATGTAGCATCAAATATTTAGCATGTAGTGATGTGTTTTGGATGTTATAAGATGTTTGAATTATTTTAGTATATTATGGTATTGTGCCCTATAGTTTATATTAATATAAATCATAAAAATATTTATTTAATAAATTAGATGATGAAGTTTGTTAAATGTGAAGTGAGAATTAGGTTGTAGTACCAAAGGTTTGCTATGCCACTTTTAGTCTAAAAAGTAAGATTTTATGTTCAAAATAAATATTTTATGTTGTAGCATAGTATAGCATCATATATCATAATATATTGTTCTACACAATTTAAATTCTTTTAGTATTTTACAATCATGCAATCAATCCTACACTAGCATTATTTATAAAATGTTTATTTAGACTTTAAAATGGTGGAATTTGGACAAATTCATAATAGGTAGAGCGTGGCATCATAATATATTGTTTCAACTTAAAATATGTAAATGATACTACTAAACTATATAGGTTTTTTATTATTTAGACTAATTTATGATTTTTTTTATCCTACGAAATCTCTTGTGATGTGATATGCAATATAATATAATATAATATGTTATAGTGTATTATAATATAAGATGTCATAACATAGTGTAGCATCATGCATTATACCATACTATTGTGTATTACTACATGTTTTTTAGCATAATTTAGTTTGTTATAGTATGATGTAGAAGAGTTTATACTAGTATAATTCATAAAAATGCTATTGAGATGATGGGATTTGGCCAAAATTAAGATAAGATTTAGGGAACATCATTGGGGGTGTGCTATGGTGTGTCATTTAATCAAAATAATAGAATTTTTCATCCAAAATAAATGTTCATTTTTCAAGCAAAATTTATAAATTATTTGCTTAAAGTGATTCATTTTAAGGTGTAATGAAAGATAATATACTATATGAAAGCATATTAAAAAAATAATGTACAAAAATATAACTTCACATATATATGAATGTGGTGGTGTCTTACTAAATGTTATTGTACATTTTAGTATGTTTTACTTTTGTTATAATACATTGGGTCAAAACTCACAAAAATGTTAATTAAGGTTGAGATAGAAGAATTTGGCCAAATTCACAGACACACCAAGCAACACCAAAATTATCGTACCATTTCCAATAGAAAAACAACAATTTTACATCCAAAATGAACATTATTCATATTTTGAGAAAAGAATTTTATTTGTTCCTTTTAAATGATTCTATTGAGGTGTAATGTTTTACAATATATTATATTTTAGCAAATTATAATATTACATCATATTTTATAATATAATATAGTGTGTTAATTTACATTATAATATGTTTAGCATGATATTGTATAGTTAGTTTGAGCTTGCACCATCACAAATCATAAAATGTTGATTACAATGTTAAGATGATGTAATTTGAAGGAAAACATTGTTAGGCTTTTGGTTGAAGTATTAAAGGTGTGCATAACAAAAGAAATAAGATTTGAAGAGAATTTCATGTCAAGGGCATTGAGGGAGATCTGTTAGGGGATCACACATTCATTGGGCATGAAATGTGAGGGGTCTATGTCGAGGTCATAGAAGAAGAAAATATGTTGGGGCTAAGGTTCGAATTTGATTTGATTATATGATTTCCGGAAAGAAGATCTGTTGGAGATAAGAGTCCATAATCCACCAGGGATTAAGATCGAATCAACTTTTATTTATTTTATTTTAATTATTTTGGAGGCATATTTATTAGAGATATGGGCTCGAGTCCGTTGGGGATCAAGTATATGAACCTTCCACTAGGGAAGCAAGTTCAGGCAATCTGCAAGAGATTAGGATTCGAGTTTGATGTCATAGATTTGTTTGGGGATGTATTTGCTTGGGATAAGAGTTTGGTTGGATTTCTTTGATTTAGACTCTATTATGGGAATTGGTTTAGTTTGGCTCCACTAGGGAGGTTGGTTTTGAATTTGATTTATTTGTTTGACTTATTTACTTATGATTTAGGGCTCTACTGGGGAAAGAGTTTGATTTAACTCTACTAGGAAAAATTAGATTGGGTTTAATTTAATTTGAGTTAATGTATAGACCCTCTTGATGTGTGATGGACCCATTAAGAAGGGGCTATATCAGCTTTGAACTGCCTCAAGTTTACAAATCCAAAGAGATAGTCTACTTCTAGGGTAGAGCCAATAGAAGGGGTTGCCTTTAGGTGTGCATTGTCTAGGAAGAAGGCATAGCATACTTACATCTTCTGAAGTGAGGAACAACTGCTGGGGTGACTTGTTAGATGCACAACAAATCAAACTTGACCTAGGGTGATTATTGAGTGAATGTTGCTAGGGACTTATTTTAACTTTAACTCAAAAGTAGTCATAATTAATATTATCTTAATTTCATGTGATTTGATATGGTTTGTTTGGTTTAATTTTATTTCAAATATGAGGGAAAATCTACTGGGAATGTGAGCTCAATAAAATTTGATAGATTTAAATTATGGACCATGTTGGTGTGTAATGGACCCATTGAGAAGGGACTATATCAGACTTTTCCTATCTCAGATTTACAAATCCAAAGGGATAGCCTACTGGCCATGGGGTAGAGCTAGCCAACCTAAGGAGTTGCCTTTCAGTGTGCAATGGCTATGCTAGGAAGAAGGCATAGTAGACTTACATCTTCTAAAGTAGGGAACAACCACTGCGGTGACCTGTTTATAGCACAACAAATAGAACCCGACTTAGGGGCGACTACTTAGTGAATGTCATTGGGGACTTATATCAAATCAATAGTAGATAGATGATTCTTATAGTGAGTTTTTTTGATGCTGTTCTAAAGATAGGATACCTAGGGAAAAGGTACCACTAGGGGTGTCCTCCTAATCTACAAGTGAATATATATATTTTTTGTTTATATGTTTTTGTGGACCATGTTGGTGTGCGAGGGGCCACACTGAGAAGGGATTATGTCAGCTTTAACCTATATCAAATTTACTAGACCAAGGGAGAATATGCACATCCACAAGACCAATTCTCTAACCATAGGAGTGGTTATTATAAAAGGGGAACTGTCCAATCTGATAGTAACCCAGGTAGTGTCTAAATATGGTCACAAAGGATGTAATCCAAATATAGTGCCCATTGGGGAGGTGCTACTTAGGGCGTTATCATGATCCATGAAAAAGAAAGCATATAGGTGTACAATGGCCAACTCTAGGTTAAAGCATAACAAACTTACATCTTTCATAAGTGGTGTATCCTAAGGTGTGAGAACCAACCAAACTATGGTGTATCCATTAGCATAGTGAGAACTAACCAACCTAAGGTGTCCATGGTGTGCAATGTTCAACCTTAAAATAAAGCGTGTAGCTTTCCAAGCAAAATTGATCATTAGCATAGTCTATTATCGTTGGATAGATGTTATCTGACACAGAGACACTAAGCAAGGAGCCCCAAGAAAGGACTAGACCCAGACTTGAAGCAGTCAAGAGGGAATGAGCCGCAAGGGGACTTATCCCAAACCTCAAATATACTTGACCCAATAAGTGCATGAAAGCTAATACAAGAAGAAAGTGTAGCAGACTCCCATCCTCTTAAATGAAGCCACCATGAGGTAGCTTACCGGCCACTAAGTAAGGCCTACCAGACTAACAAGGCTCTCATTAGTGTGTAGTGGCCAAGTAAGGAAGGAAAACATAGCCGACTTATATCCTCCAAAGAAAGAAGACCACTAGATGACAAACTAGCAGGGTAGCACATCAGACTTACCTAGAGTTGCTACTGAGTGAGTGCTGCTGGGAGCATTATCTCAACTCAGAGTAGCCCACACACATCTCTCCTCTAAACCATCGAGCTCTTCTAACTACAACTTGGAGTTTGCTCTGTTGTGATCTTGCTACCCACAACTATCATTAGTGATGGGAGTTGAACTTATAATGGTAGTCATTCAAGACAAACAATAAAAAAACCCTAACAGTGCTCCCTCTCTGGCGATTTTGGTGACTTTGCGTTCCCCTGGGTGGATTGGCCGTTCTCGGGTATTTGGTGCTTCTCTGCGCTTCTCGGCTGGCGCGCGTTAGGCTCCCTCGTATGTGATGTCCTTGGATTAGAGCAATGGTGGAGGCTCTGGTCTCTGTGAATCCCGGCCCGTCGCCTCTCGACGCGCTAGCACCGACTTTGCTCTCGACTCTCTGGGTTTTCTGGATTGATTGCCTGTTAATGTACCGTTAAATCATTCAAAGATGCTTTATAGTAAGATCCTAGCTCGAATGCTTGTTAATCTCATTTTGACTTCTTATCATGGATTCGGCGTGTAATGTGTTCGTCGATGTTGAGAAACTTGCTAAGCCCTTTGAGTTTGCTTTGGTGGGTAAATTCTCCCTTAGATGCCCAACTCTTGATAACATTGCTTTCTTTCATAATTTAAAATTAATGGGTTCTTTCTCTGTGACGTCGATCCCGTCACATTCTTATTCAACTTTCTAATGATTTAGATTACTCGGGTTTTGCTCATCATTCTTATTTTGTGCATAATTGTCAAATCGGCTACTAAATGGTCGCCCTATTTGATGTCAAAGAGAATCTCCCATTGTCCCTCTTTGGCTTGCTTTCCTAACATGTGAATACATTATGTCACTCATCAAGTTTTGTTTTTTTCTTGTTGGCGGCCTTTTGGTAGACCTCTCCAAATAGACCAAAAACAGCGACCAATAGATCTAGGCCATCATATCGTATTCTCGTTGAGATAGACATCATAAAGAAATATCCCAAAGAGGTTTGGATTGGCTCAAAAATTTGGATATAGTCAAAAGTCAAATTCAAAATTTTCCCTTTTGCACTCTGCAAGATTCACGCGGACCCGACCACTCAATGCTTTGTGCTCATCCTAATCTCGGAAAAATTTACCACCGAATATGACTACAATTAATGGAACTCAGGAAAACCAATACTCTAGCATAATGTAAGATACTCAAAAGAACCTCTCTACCTACACCTCCTCTTGATCTATCTAGTGGCAAACAATCACCTTGGTACTAAAACAACCAATGAGGGGTGTGATGTTACCAATGGCAATTTAACCACTACTTGTAATAATCGGTTTCCCATGATAGCTCTTTGCTTCATTTAAATCCTGAAAATCTGAATGGTAGCCTTATATTGGACACCCAATTAAACAATTTGAATGGGAATCATATAATGGACCAAATCAATATGATGACCTACGGTTTAGAACATATTGAGAAAGATATTTGTATTACGAATGGTGCCAAAACTTCCACATCTATTTCCCTTCAGAGTGATATCCAATTGATCCCAATTTCTCATACTCTATTTGATACGGAAGAAGGTGAAATCCCTCTTCTAAATCATTGATAGATTCTTACTATTAGGAACCCATAAATCAATCTCTTTTCGATGGAGATAATTTGGATTAGAGACCCTTTCAAATTGTTAAAACAAAAACCCTTCAAAGCAAAATTTTCTAATAATAACCTCTAGAATCACTCGCTCTTCTTCCACCCCACACAAGTAATGTGCCATCATTTCTCTCCTCTCTTTCCTTTCTCTTTTTTACTTTTCCCTTTTGGTTGTCCCTTATGATTAATTTTCTTATTTGGAATATCCGGTTGTGGGTCTCTTCATCCAATCATGTTAGAGTCTTTGTCATGTTCATAATATCAAGTTACTTGTTCTTATTGAACCTTTCATTAATTCTTCTAAGATTGCTTTTGTTCTAGATCCCTTGGCTTTCATAATTTCTTCTTCAATCTTAATAATAAAATTTGGTGCTTTTGGCACAACTCCATCACCATTTCCATCATTGATAATCTTGACCAATTGGTTAATGTCAAAATCTCCTTAGGTGACTTATCAGCTTTTGGCTCTTTTATCTATGCCTCTTGTAATAGAGCTGGTAGGAACATCCTTTGGAATCACTTCGCACCTTAGCCTCCTCTAACCTTCCACGGTTGGTTGGAGGTGATTTCAATACTATCATAGCTAGTTCGAAAGAAGGGGAGGATGTTCTCTAACCTTCATTCCATGGAGGACTTCTCAAATATGACCCTTGATTGCAATCGATGGACATTGGTTTCACGGGTCTAACTTCACGTGGCACAACTCTAGGCTTTGGGCTCTTGATAGGGCCCTCTTTAATTCTCTTTGGATCAATAAATGGTCTTCTACTTGTTGAGCATTTGAGAACTTTGTCGACCATGCTCCTCTCTTGATTTCCTTCAATAATCCCCAAACCCGTCTACTCCCTCCTTTAGATTTCAAAACATGTGGACCCAACATAGTGACTTCACCAATGTCGCTATCACTAATTGGATGGCCCTTATTTCTGGATAATGTCAAGGTATGACTGCCTATGGCTTAAGCTCAAAAGACTTAAACAAAATCTTAATTGGTGGAACAAACACATTTTAAAATCTTTTCACAAATCTTAAAGCTATGGAACAAGAGGTTTGTTCTCTTGAAGATCTGTCTCAACCGATCCTAGTAAACTTGAGGAGTTGAACATTGCCAAGAATAACTTGCTTAATTATCAAAACATGGAAGAAACCTATTGGCATCAAAAGCAAAGCAAATATTCAAGGTGATAGAAACACCGTACTTTCATGCCATTTGTAATAAAAGCCTTAAACTCGATTAAGAAAATTAAGAACTCTAATGGTGAATGGATAACCGATAACAATGATATTAAGGATTGATTCATCATTTCCAAACTTTATTAAATTCTAAGCCGCTTTAGATACTTTATCAAACACCCATCTTATTCCTTCTATGATTAATAGTGAGGATAATCATTTACTCACTATGTGTCCTTCAAGAGGAGATTAGTAATACTCTTAAGAACATGAACACGACACATTGATGGCTATACTCGACCCACTTCTGATTGTTGGCCATTTATTAAAACCGGATTTAGTTAATGCTTATTGATTTCTTTGATGGCCCATTCCCAAATACTTTTCAAGCACTTCTATTGTCCTTATTCCCAAAACTAACAATCTCAATCTTGGGGAGATTTTAGACCGACATTTTGCACCTTTTTTAAAACTCATTGCTAAATTAATAAATAATAGGCTTAGCCCTTTGCTTCCTAAAATCATCTCCCCTAATCAAACTTGTTAAACAGAACAATATCGGATAATATTCTTCTCAAGAAATGGTTCATGACATTGATATCAATTCTAGAGGAGGCCACATCTTATTCAAACCGGACATCGCTAAAGCCTTTGATAATCTCTCATGGGACTTTCTCTTTCAAATCAATTTGTTTGGTTTTTTGATAGTTTTATCCGGATTATAAAAAGATGTATCATGAATGTCGGTTTTGGTTATCATGAATGGTGAGTCCATAGGTTTCTTTCCTTCTAGCCATGGTTTGAGGCAAGGTGACCCACTATCACCTTCTCTTTTTATCATCGCTATTGAATACTTGTCTAGGAGCCTGAATGATCTTTTCGCTAATAAGCCTAATATGTCTTTTAAAACTCATGGAGGTTTCCCTATTTCTCATCTTAGCTTTGCTGATGATTTCATTATCTTCAGCAACGGTTCCATTCAACATGTTAAAACCATCAAGAACCTTCTAAATGATTTTGGTAAAGTTAGTGGTCTTTTTCTTAATGAAGGAAAATGTTGTTTTATTCCTTCAACTAAGATTCCTCCTAATAGACTTAACCAAATATCCAGAATTACTAATTTTAAGCAAAATCAACTCCCTCTTAATTACCTTGGAGCTCCACTTTTCAAAGGCCAAAAAGATCACACCTTTTGATGATCTAATTCAAAAAATTTCTAACAAAATTTTGGTTTGGGAATTTCATTTACTCTCTTCTTGGTAGGTTACCTTACCTTGATCAGAGCACTCTAAATTCCATGCCCATATACCTTCTTCAAACCATTGTGCCTAAACTCTACCATAAACAATTGAGCATCTCTTAAACAAATTCTTCTGGGGAACCAATACATCCTCTAAAAGAATGCACTGGTCATCCTGGTCTAATAGTTGTGGTACTCTTGAAGAGGGAGGTATGGGATGTAAATCCATCAAAGAAGTTATCCATGCCTTCTCCTACAAACTTTGGTGGAACTTTAGGAGAAAAAATAGTCTTTGGGCGAATTTCATGACTTCTAAATTTGCCGGGTAAACATCCTCTCATTTGTCCTTTTAAATCGGGTGATTCTCCGTGGAGAAGACTTTGTCATCAAATGGGATGCAATCCTTAATTTTTTGGGGCATAAACAATTCTTTTTTTTGGCAAGACCTGGAGTGGTTGGCTCCATTGATGACTTACTCTACACTCACTCCACCGATATTAATTCATTACGCAAAACCATATGGAACACTAGTAAGATCGATTCTATTCCTTCCACTTTCTTAAACATGATTATTAGTATTCCTATCACTCCTAACAATCATGATCAGATTATCTTTAAGTTATCTTATAATGGGGATTTCAACCAAAAAATGTGTGGATTCACATTAAAGACAATCGTGATTCTTCTATTGTGTTCTCCAAAATTTGGAATAGCAATATCCCCTCTTCTTACTCTATTCTTACTTGTGTATCCTAAAAAACTTTATTCTTGACTCTTTGTTGTGGGGTAAAGGGTTTTATTTACCCTCTAAATGTCAATGTTGTTCCCATATTGAGAATGTTAACCATGTTTTGTTAATGGGACTATTGCCTCTAAAATTTGGATTTGGTATGATAATCTATTCAACATATCAATTTTAATTGTTCTTTTACTTTATATCAACTTCTTGAAGTTTACTTTGACAATGCAATTAAAGGTCATATTAAAATCATAATTGCCATTACTCTTATTTGGTTCATATGGATGGACCAAAAAGCTAAACATAGTGGGATTTATGAATCACATGAGGATTATTGCTAGAACTAAAACAAAATTTGTGACTTATTTAAAGCCAATTTAATCCATCACAAGCATTTTAAAGTGTAAATCATATAAACTGGCCTCAACCTTCCGCACCGGTCTTACTATCGAAATGATAGAATTTTTTGGAAAAACCTCTTGATCATATTATTAAAATTATCGATGGCTCTCTCATAATGGCTCGTTGTGGAGGCATTTTCGGGGATTCTAAGTGCTTCTATGTGAATTTGCTTATCCCCTTATTTCCGATTGTTCCTTATACGAGCTTATGGTTATTCACAAAGCTCTAGAAATTTGTCTTCAAAATGATGCTCAATATTTGGATAGAGGTGGATGCTCTTCTACCGATTGACCTTTTGACTTCTACCAATATGAGCAATGCTTGTTTGTACTACCTCCTCAAGCAAACTAGGGCTTCTCTCTCAACTAATTTTACCATCACTCATGTTTGCATGAAGGTAACGTGTCTTACCTTGCAACTGGTTAGATTAGATTCATCCTCTTTAATCAATTTACATTACCCAAATACCTGCGTAACTTGGACGGGCTTCACCTCGTAATCTAACTCCTCCTTTCTTTTTTTTCTCGGTTTTCTGTTCCCTTGTGTCCTAACTGTCCTCTCCTTGACATTTTTCTTTTACTTCTGGGAGTTATATTTTACTTCATTTTGTGCATGATGAGGACATTTGGTTTTTTGCGATACTTATCATCCTCGATGTTGTTTTTCGAACTGGACCTCATTCATCATGCCATTTCTATTTCTTTGGTGGAATCTTGTGTGTGCTTTCTTCCTTCCTCCAACTATCGATGTTCTTTGCGGCTTTCACAGATCCGATGACTTCTTACCCTTAATGGCTAACTTATGTTGCAATAGTTACTCTAATGGGAGTGACTCTCTGATTGCCTGGATTATTTTTGGCTGGGTTGCTGCTCATTTCTGGGTGGCTGTGAATCATATCTACAGTCTTTGTTTATATTGTAATCCTGCATCTATTGGGTCTGTGCTGTTACCTTCTTGGATTGGAGTGCTATTTTTGTTAGTGTGGTACTATAGTCCGATGTTCTTCGCTTTAAGACTTTGGATGTTTGTGGATTTGGTTTATCTAATTATGTTCGGCTTATTAACCGCTATATAATATCCCTTTAGTCTTGTTAGTATTGTGCATCACTATGTCTTATCAACTATTCTACTTGATCATAAACTATGGTTGGTATACTCAATGACGTTATTTTGGCAAGCCGTGGGTATTTCTCCAAGGATTAATAATAGGGATATTGTTGCTAATGAATGTTCCTTATGTCATAGTTTTTTAGTGATTTGGTTCCTTGAGGCTTCACAATCTAGCTATCTCGGTTTTGTTTTTCAGCGAAGCTTGGATTTTCTCAATGGATCATTATCCTGCATTTGCTGTGATTGTGGGTAATTTTGTATTCACTAATTTTTGGTTTTCTATTTTCCTTGTCCAGCAAGATGCCAACATCTGGATTGTTGTTTGTCCTTGCTGTGGTCTTCTCTCCATTTGTTATGTTGTGAACATGCCTTTTTTAAATATCCTTTTTTTGTTATGTTGGAAGGGCATCAATGGTTTATCTTATAAGCATAATGGGATTATTGGCAATCCTATTGGTTATTATTATCACTATCCTTGGCAGTGTTGGATTATGATGATTAAGCACCTTATCGACCGATTTCGAATGTAATTTGCTTGGGGTGGGGTGCTATTCATTATCTATCCTTTCATTTACTTATATATAATTTTGGGTGGCCTCTTGGCGTGGTTTCTTAGTCTGTTTATTGGTGTCTTGGATTGTGTCCGGGTTCGGTTTACCTTGTTGCATGTTGTTCGATTGCTTGGTGGACTTTGCTTTGAACCCCTTGTTAGTTGCTTATCATCAGACTAATGTGATCTATCATATCTACTGCTATTTCTTTCTTCCTCTCTCTGATAAACCTGCATGTTGCTCTGTTTATATTGGATGGGAGGCATTATGACATGCTAGTGGTTTTTTGTTTTGATTTCATGTCCTAGAAATTTCTAGCTTGGTTTATCTCGCCACCCTTGTTGGCTCCTTTCTATGTTGGTGCAAGATTTTTGGGTCCATCGTTCAGCAAACAATTACTGCTCTGGATGCTCTAATGGTGATGGTTTTTGGAGATCTTTGTCTGTGTTGCGGCCTTCAAGGTAACTGGTTTTATGGCCTAATATCTACTATGATTGGGAGGTTTTATGGCCAATCTGTAGTCCTTCCCTGTCTTGAATTTTTATTCTCATTATTTGTCTTGGCTATTTTTTGCTTTGGTTATCCATTGTCCTATCTTTCTTGCATTCTATTTTACATTGTTGCATTACTTGTTTTCTTGTTGGGGTTGGAGTATGCGCTATGCACTGGCTTGCTCATCTCTCCTGAATGCTGTAATTTGCACTACCGGCTGTTGTCTCTATTCCTATCTTGGTCTAGTTTAGTTTGTGCAGTTTTTGAGTATTCAAAGAGTGGTGTTATGGGAAGTTGCCTTTTGTTGTCTTGTTCTCTCTTATCTGATGGATTATCTAAATTTTGACCGGTATCGCCATGGAGTAGCTCTAAATGTCCTTACTTGTTGTTAGTTTTGGTTGGTTGCCTTTTTTTGTCGAGCTATGCTCCTTCCTTTACAATTATCTTTCCAATTACTCATATGGACATAAAAAGGGGGTTGTTTCCTGCCCTGAAAGTTTCAATTATATATCTTATGATGGGAAGGTCTGAACTATAAGATCATTAACTTGATTAGCATGATCGCAGCAAGTTATCTCATCTGCTATTTTTTTTTTTTTTGGTGGTGGGTTTATATGCTGGTTTCACTTGGATATGAGGCTCTAGCTAAGATGACTAATTCCCCTATGTTTATATACTCTCATGTCAGGATGACTATATTGCTGATATCTTTCTTGAATGAGACAACTTACCATTTAGCTCTTTGCAATTCCCTCTCTATTTTAGATATGATTGTGTTTAGGATTGCATGTAATAAACTATCAACAACCTGGGTGTTACCTCCTCAGGTTTGTTGGCTATGATGGTGTGATGTTTTCACTCCCTTTTGGTATGGTAGTAGCTCATGTGATGTAACCCATCTAATGAAGTTTGGATGCTCAATTTTGCATCCGCCCCAATTTGGTGTTATTGAGCGAGCCTTCTTTATCAACTTTCCTATTATCGCCTCTTTTATTGTTTTCATTCATCTCTATTTGTATTATTTTACCGCTCTAATCTCCTCTAGTGTCACTTTGGTGATTCTCCCTTGTTCTCTTGCGTTTGCTCCATATTACCAAGCTCTCTTACAACCATCAGAGGATTGGCCTTAATCTTCCTTTCGATTATTTTGTTAGCCATATTGTATCTTTTGATTGCTTTAATGTTTTCTCTTGCTTTTGGATGTACTTAGATGGGGATTTACTGTGATTGTAGCTCTTTGAGCAGTAGATTCAGAGTTTATCCTCTTTAAGGATCTTGTAACCTTTTTTTTGTGGTAATAAAATACCCCCGTATAATGGGGTTTCCTTAAAAAAAAAGAACTTATAATGGTAGAATAGCTTCAGACTCATACACTAAGGAGAAAAAGTAGATTGAGCTGGAGTTCTATATGTGATGCGGTAGGCCTGTAAGGCTTCAACTAATTGCTCATGCCCCTATCGCTTGTTATTGTCGAGTATCTTCTTTAATATTTAGATGAGAGTTTTCTTGAAGGCTTCTGCTAAGTCATTTTCCCTCAGGTAGTTGATAGTATAATATCTCCAATCTATTCTATATCTACGGGCAAAGTTGTTGATCTTAGTGCTCTTCAATGCAGTATCATTATAAGATATAATTTGTCAATGCACTCCAAACTTTTATATGATATAGTTTTCAAAAAATTGGAGCACATTCTGAGTTGTGAGCTTTCTGAGCAAAATTTTTGTCATCCATTTTGAAAAGTAGTCAGTAGCAGTTAAGATGAACAGGTGACCCTTGGAAGAAGGAGGATCAATTAGACCCACTATATCAGTACCTCAACACTCGAATTGCCACAAGGCCGATGTAGGATATAGAATGTTGGGTGATTGGTGTAGGACCACACCATGTATTTCACATTGGTGTCATCACCAAGCCGTATCCATGAAATCTTTGATCATCGATGGTTAATAGTATCCTAGTCTCTTCATCTTCAAACTATTGGTTGGCTTTAGAAAATCCTGAGTGTACCTCAGTCATGATCTTACAAGCTTCATGTTAGTCAAAATAATGTAATGATATATAAACAAAAGACCACTAAGACACAATCCACAAGAGCATAGGAAAGTGCTCTCTGCTTCATCTACTAAGCTTGGGACTTTTTTTAAGGTAGTTTACCTTTATTTAGGTAATCTATGAATGGTTGCGTCCAATCTAACTACTCGTCCTTCTTGGCAATGGCAACCTCCCCTTCAAGAGAGTACATTTTGATGAGTTCAATATAAATAAGAAATAAGACTTGTCTATTTTGGACCTTTATTGAGATGGACTCATCTTCCGAACATGCCAACTCCTTAGCAAACTTAGCTAAAGCATATGCTATGGCATTCTCTCCTCAAGGAATCTTATAAATTTGAACCTCTAGGATTTGGGCTAACAACTCTATGGTGAACTTGTGGTAGAGATGGAGCTTGGGCTTTATAACTTTATAGGACCCAATGATATGGTTAATAACTAGCTGAGAATACCTAAAGATGTTGATGTTCTAGATGTTTAGAGTAACGGCTAATTCTAGACTAGCAGTGAGAGCCTCAAATTCAACTTCATTGTTAGTGCAAAGGATTGGACAGATGATATGAGAATCTCATCATATGGTGGTCCAGAGTTAAGAGAACATTTCCTACCCCAGCCTTTCCTGGAATAGTAGATTATGATTCTTCTCCTCTTTGAGAGGAAGCCACACCATATAAGTACATACCAGTAGCGAATGCTAGTATCACCTAAGTTCATGATTTGTTCATCGGGGAGATTATCACTAAGCAGAGAGTCAGCACAAAGTGGGCATGCCACTAAGAAATCCCCTAGCATTTATCCTTTCTCTGTACAGAGGGGTAGGAAGGTAGTGTCAAATTTTGAGAAGATCATGGACCGTCCTGCCAACTATCTTGATAGCATTGGCCATGTCATGAGATACTGTAGTGGACTGATCCTAGAGATTAAGTTCACCTTATGAGGAAGCATGTAGTGTTGTAGCTTTTACAATGTAAAGATTAAAGCTAGGCAATACTTCTTGATGGGCGGATAATTAACCTCAGTAGGGATTAAGTGATGGCTGAGGAAGTAGAGTGAATTTTCTTTCCCTTCATCATTAGCTTGGACCAATAAAGCACCAAGGGAGTCATCTAATGTAGCAGTATAAAGTATGAGGGGCTTGCCCAGGATAGGTGTTGCTAGAATGATGGTGTCATCATGTAATGCTTGATGTCTTCGAAGGCATGCTCACACTTATCATCCCACTTAAACTTGGTGTCCTTTTTGACAAGTGCTAAGAATGACTGACATTTTCTCAATAATTTGGATATAAAGCATGTTAAATATGCCAACCGCCCTTAGAATGATCTGAATTGAGGTAAACTTATAGGTGGTGGCATTTCTAATATTGCCTTGAGCTTCTTCGGATCGATTTTGATTTTGTGGTGTCAGACAACAAACCCAAGGAATTTCCTTGAAGCTACTTCGAATGCACACTTCAGGGGATTCATTTTGGGGTTAAATTGTATTAACTGTTTAAAAACTACTATCAAGTCAAAGAGATGGTCTTCCTTTTCTATACTTTTGACCACGAGATCATCGACATAGCACTCAACTTGATGATGAATGAATTCATCAAAGATTTGAGTCATAGCCCATTGGAATGTAGCACCTTCATTTTTAAGGCTGAAAGGCATGACCTTATTGCAATAGATTTCGATCGAGGTTCTAAAAGCAGTGTTTCTTTCATCTTCAAGGGCTATCTTTATTTAGTTATATCTAAATGAGTCATCCATGAAAGAGATGAGATGATAAATGTCCAGCATCAACTTCAGGATTGATAGTGCAAATTTGTTTTTTTGGACATGCCTTAATTAAATCCTTAAAATCGATGCATATGTGAATTTGGAAATTCTTTTTCTTAATTGGGACAATGCTAGCTAACTAAGTAAGGCCTTATTTAAATCCCTAAAATTAACACATATGTGAATTTAGTGATTCATTTTCTTAACAAAGATGACTCTGGCTAACCAAGTAGGGTATTTTTCTTCCGGATGATGCTCGCATCGATCAATTTCATGACTTCAAAAATGACTTGTTGTTCTATGTTTAATTGCATTCATCTAGAAGCTTTCTTAATAGGTTTAGCAGTAGGCTGTATTGCTAGTTTATGGACCGCATTAGAGCCAATGTGCATCTCTTCATAACTCAATACAAAGTTGTACTTAAACTCAATTAATAACATAAGTCATTGGTTTACATTTCATTCAACAAAGAACTGATGTATGTCGGGCGTGGATCTTCCTCTGTTCCTAAGTTTACTTATTTGAGCTCATTAATGGTTGACTTGATCTTTTCTTCGAACTATGGTGGTGCACATTTAACTTCAAAATCATCTAGATCATCTAATGTTTTTAAGTACAACTCCTCATATAAGTTAATTTGATTTAAAAAGAACTTATCAAATTCCAAATGATTGGTGATGACCAAGCAGTAATCATCATCAATGAGGACCCATGTATCTAATCCTGCCTTGATTGAGAGCTTTTGCATTTGTTCTTCCATATTCTTTCAAAGTAGTCTGACTTATGCTTTGACCAAGTATGTGGGATTATCCCTTTCTTGGCAAAATTATGAACACAAGGCATGTACCAATCAAAAGGAAATTCTATTAAATGTTTATATGAATCATCCCCAAGTTCTATATCAACTTCTTGACTTGAAGATGATGCTCCCAAAGAACCTGAAGTCTTCACAGTGTGACTTAGGAGATTTTTTAACTACCAAACACTTAGCTTTTTGAGAGGAAAGTAGGGTTAGAGCTAAGGTTCCCAACCAATGCCAAGCTATTTCATATATAGACTTGGATACACTTATGCTTTGCTTTGGAGCCTAGTCTTCATCGCTATCTAGCTCAAGTGTCACCTCCAAAGGAATCTACTGCTGAGAGGAGCTTGCTGGTATGCTAACCATTTAAAACTCATCATATGAACTAGATTCTATGTCTATATGGATAGCAGGTGTACTCCTGGTAGTTGGGACATATTTTTTATTGAGTGGCCAATAAGAAGGTTTTCCACCCATGGACATAGCCAAATCTTAATCCAAATCAAGTCCAACTCAATTGATTTTCTCACAAATCAATAATATTTACAATCATCTTCACAAATTTAAATGAAATATACATTTAAATCATCAAAACTAAATCAAACCAAATCAAAATCTAAACCAAAGCCACACAACCCAAATCCATGGACTTAGCCAAATTCCTTCATTCCAAAACTCAAATTCAATTGATTTTCTCATGAATCAATCATAGCTTCAATCATATTCACAAATATAAATGAAATCTACAATCATCAAGCCAAACCAAAATAAACCTAAGTCAAACTCAACTTAACTTGAAATGTTCAAATGAACCAAAACTCATTTGAACCCCAAATAAATTGAATTTATATATCAATCCCAAATCCATATATAAAGTCAACTAAATCAATCTCAACCCAAAATAAAGCTAACTAAACCTAATTGGTTCACTTGACCGAAAGTGGCAATTCGACCTATTTCAGCCAAGTTTTAATCCTACCCAAATTGGATTGAACCAAGCCCATCAAAACCTCCCATCATGATTGTTGATCACCCTAGGTTGATCAATTATCACAAATTGGGTCAAACTAAGCCAACTTGGACATTTGACCAAGTCAACACCTTAACCTATATGAACCCAAACTAGCCAAATTTCAACCTATGCCAAATCCCTTGTAATTAATGATTCATAACAAATCAAAATCAATATTTGAATATGACTTGACCTTCAATTGTCTCAAACCAAACCCAATTGGACCTATTGACCCAAGTTGACCCAAATTGACCTAAACACCAAATTGGGTTAAATCAAAATATAAACTAAATTTATTGCATGCAATGGCTCAAGTTCATTCCAAATTAATTGTTAAACATGACCAAAGACATGATTGGACCCAATTCAACCCAATTGACCTACTTAGCCCAACTTAACCTAAAGGTTAAAGTTGGCCTAAATCAAAACCAAATCCAAATTAATTAAAACCAAAGCCTACAATCATCTTCAATTGGTAAACTATTCCCAAACCAACACCCAACCCAAGATAATTTTGCCAATTTGGTCAAATAGGTCAAGTTAACCCATTTGACCCAAATGAATTCAAATGAGCTAAAATCAAATATATGCCAAACAAAACCAAACTAATTAAACCATAACATCCCAAATGATCATATGAACTTGACCAAACCCTTTATTTGACCCAAGTTGACCAATTGGTCAACTTGACCCAACTAAACCCAAATTGACCTAAATGAGTCAAATTGAGCCAAACCTAACCAAATCAACTCCAATTGACTTGAAATTTAGGCTAACCCACTTTTGGCTCATTTCAAATCTTCTCAAATCAAATCTAATGTAAAATGATCAAGGTCAAGGGCATCACATGAGATAAATCACCCATGTAAGTGGTCATTTCCATTCTTTTGCCACTTGGTACTCTCCTAATGGTCCATGTAAGCACCTAGGACACTGCCCAACCTAACCCATGGGGTGGTTAGGTCAGCCATGACCAATGGGAGGTGAAATAAACTCACCCTCCCCATTGGAGCATTTGAAACCCATCGAATACCCATGATTCCTCCTTGGCCACCTCCACACCTTCA
The DNA here is from genome assembly GCA_021442155.1 of Cymbidium sinense. Taxonomy (NCBI): domain Eukaryota; kingdom Viridiplantae; phylum Streptophyta; class Magnoliopsida; order Asparagales; family Orchidaceae; genus Cymbidium; species Cymbidium sinense. The sequence continues at coordinate 140,947,824 of CM038214.1, forward strand.
ATCAACCAACCTGAGCCAACTCACCTCCTCCCTGCCACCCACGACTCCCTGAGATGGTTGGACAACCTATAGAAGATAAACTTGATCCTAATGTTTGATCAAGATGGATGGGTGTATACACCCCCTTGTTTCCACTCAAACACACACCAAAATCATTCCTCATAGCCCTAACTCCTCAAGATGAGCTACTAGACCTAAGCTCTCATGCTCATTCCTTGATCAAAAAATTTCATTCCTGCCCATCTTGAAATAGAACACTTCTATTTTTGACCTAACTTCCTTATTTCTCCATCAAACTCAAATTAACTTTGCTTGCACCTTCCCTAGGCCTCATTGAGCAAGAACAAATCATCTCCCAAGCTTCTCGAGCACCGGAGGTGGGACTTCGATCAAGGTTGAGCTCTAAATCATCGATTCATGGCCTTCCAAATGAACATTGTGGAATTGATCCAATTACTTTTCTATAAGGCTTAATCTCTACTAGATGAATCTTCCTTAATTGTTTGAGCCACTAGCCTTGAGCTCCAGTGATCTTGATCATTACATCCCCTCTGATCATGTTGTGAAGGTGTGGGATCCTTTTAGAGTTGATCTGAGCTCAGATAAGTTTAGACAAGTGAGCAATGGCGGACGGACTACATTCTCTCCTTAAGGAATCTTATAAATGGTAACTGATGGGATTTGAGCCAACAACTCCATGGTGTACTTGTGGTAGTTAGCTTAAAATTTATAACCTTATAGGACCCAGAGATTTGGTTGATAACTAGCTAAGAATCCGTGAAGATGTTGATGTTCTGGATGCTTAGAGTAACGGCTAACTCCAGATCAAATCAGAGCCTCATTTTTAGATTCTTTATTGGTGCAAGGATTAAATAGATGATATGAGAATCTCATCACATCACAGTCTAGAGTTAAGAGAACTATTACTACAATTGCCTTTCCTAGAATAGTAGATTATAGTTCTTCTCCTCTTTAGGAAGCTGCACCATCAAAGTACATCTCCTAATGGTGAATGCTAGTATTCTCTAAGTTCATGATTTATTCATTAGGGATATCATCACTAAGTGGAGAGTCAGCAAAAGTGGGTGTGATGCTAAAAAATTCACTAGCACTTGTCCTTTCACCACATAGAGGGGTACGAAGGTAATGTCAATCTACGAGAGGATCATGGACCATCATATCATCCATTTGGATAGCATGTAACTTTTGGGATGCAAAAATTAAAGCTAGGAAATGCTTCTTAATGGGTGGATAATTAGCCTCAATAGGGATTAGAACGATTGAGGTAGTATAGTGCATTCATCATTGGCTTAAACAAAGCACCAAGGGAGTCATCTAACACAGTAATGTAAAGTATGAGTGGCTTGCCTAGGATAAGGGCTACTAGAACAAGTGGCATCATCAGGTAATGCTTGATGTCTTTGAAGGTATGCTCACACTTGTCATCCCACTTGAACTTGGCATCCTTTTTGACAAGAACTAAGAATGGCTGACATCTTTTAAGTAGGTTGGATATAAGGCATCTTAGATATGCCAACCACCCTTTGAATGATCTGAGTTAAGTTAATCTTTTAGGGAGTGTCATTTTCAATGTTGCCTTAATCTTCTACTGATCAATTTTGATTGGTCGGACAAAACCCAAGGAATTTCCAAAGCTACTCTAAATGCACACTTGGGGTTCATTTTGAGGTTAGATTATCTTAACTATTCAAAAACTACTCTCAAGTCAAACAGATGGTCATCATTTTCTCTACTTTTGTCCATGAGATCATTGATATAGCACTCAACTTGATGATGAATGAGTTAATTAAAGGTTTGAGTCATAGCTCGTTGGAATGTAGCTCTGATATGTTTAAGGCTGAAAGGCATGACCTTATAGTGATAAATTCCAATTGGGATTCTAAAAGTAGTGTTTCTTTCATATTTAGGGACCATCTTTAATTGGTTATATCCAAATGAGCCATCCATGAAAGAGAATACTGCATGAGATGAGGTAATGTCCACCATCAGCTCCGAGATTGGAAGTGGAAATTCATCTTTTAGACATGCCATATTTAAATTCCTAAAATTGACACATATGTGAATTTAGCCATACTTTTTCTTAATTGGATGCCACTGCCTAACCAAGTAGAGTATTTTTCTTCCTGGATGAAGCTAGCATTGATCAATTTCTTGACTTCATAAATAACCTCTTGTTCTATGTCTAATCACATGTGTCTAGAAGCTTGCTTGATAGGGTTAGCAGTAGGCTCTATTGCTAGTTTATGGACCGCTACATTAGGAGCCAATCCAGGCATATCATCATAACACTATGCAAAGCAGTACTTAAACTCAATCAATAGCCAAACTAAGTCATTAGTTTCAATTTCATTCAACAAATATCTGGCGAATGTCGAGCAAGGCTCGTCTTCAATTCCTAAGTTAATTTTCTTGAACTCATCGATGGTTGACTCGATCTCTTTGGTTGACTTCAAAATCATTTAGATCATTTGAAGTTTCTAAGAAGAACCCCTCATATGAGTTAATATTATTTGAAAAGAACCTATCAGATACCAAATAATTTTTTATGACTAAGCAATAAACATCATCATTGATTGGATCCACTATACTGAATCCTAATGTCAGTCTTGATTGAGAGCTTTTGCATTTATTCTTCCATATTCTTTCAAAGTAGTTCGACCAGTTCTTTGACCAAGTATGTGGGATTAACCATTTCTTTGCTAAATTATGAACATGAGCCAAGTACCAATCAAAAGGTAATTCTATTAAATCTTTATATGAATCATCCTCAAGTTATACATAAACTTCTTGAATTGAATATGATGCTCCTAGAAAGAACCTCTGAGTCTTCACATCTATGGTGACTTAAGGGCTTTCTTAACTGCCAAACCCTAAGCTTTTTGAGAGGAAAGTAGGGTTAGAGCTAAGGTTTCCAACTGATTCCTATTTGTTTCACATTTATACTTGGATACACTTATGCTTTTCTATGGAGCACAATCTTCATCAGTATCTGGCTCAAGTGTCACCTTTAAGGGAACCTACTGCTGAGAAGAGCTGGCTATGTTTAAACTATATAAGACTCATCCTTTAAACTAGAATCTAGGCCTATATGGATAGGACATAACTTTCATTGGGTGGCCAATAAAGAAGTTTTCCACTCCTGGGACTGCCTCTAAACTAGCCTCTTCCTCTACCTAGTGGATGTCAAGTCATCTTACCCATATGTTCGAATGGAGTAAAGAACTATGGGTGGAATCTAATGTCAGGCTCCACTTCATCCTCCAAGTTTATTTCTGCTCGCTTTTATTTTCTTTTTCATTTCCTATTTTCTTTTCTTTTTCATTTTCTCTTTATTTTTATTTTTCTTTTTCTTTTATTTTTAAAATTTGGCCAAGTTTGTGAGAATAGATTTGTTGATTTTGAGGGAGGTAGTAAGCTGCATCCTCATATATGCCGACCTTATGAACTATAAATGGCTTGAGATCTTCTTTGACACAGTAGATGATCTCACCTTTCACGAACATCATACACGGATGTAGAGAGGATGGAACTATGTTGTTCTCATGTATCCATGATCTCCTAAGAAAAGTGTTCAAAGATGTATCCAAGCCTATCACATGAAACTTGGCTTCAGTCTACCAATCATCTATCTCCAAGGGGAACACTATGGAGCTTAAGGCCCGTTTACCTCATTTTTGGAGTGTGGATTCAATCTTCACATATTAGACTTAGGAGCCTTCTAGACACTAATACTTCCCTAGTCATAAGACACTTCTAACAAGGTAAACACTTAAGCTTAAAGACTTAGAAGGGTTAACCATTGGATTAGGTTATGCCGATTAGGATAATCCAACTACCCTACAACCCAAATTCAATCTATGTTCACCTTCTCAAACCAAACATCAAGTTCAATTCAAACATCAAATTCAAATTCAAATCCAAATTCCAAAACCAAATGATTGAAGCCCATGAAGAAATCCAAACTTGAAACCCTTCCTAAGCCATATGACCTATCCCATGGAATTGGCCAAATCTTAATCCAAATAAATACAAAAATTAGTTGATTTTCTTATAATAAATTTATATCTTCAATCATCTTCCTAAATATAAATCAAATATACATTCAAATGATCAAAACTATATCAAACTAAATCAGATTAAATCAAAACCCCTTCTAAGCCATATGACCTATCCCATGGACTTAACCAAATCTTAATCTAAATGAAGTCAATTTATTTTTGACAAATCAATCATATTTATTTATCATCTTCACAAATTTAACTAAAATATACATTTAAATCATTAAAACTAAATCAATTTATTTTCTAATGAATCAATCATACTTTTAATTATATTCATAAATATAAATTAAATATATAATCTTCAAGCCAAACCAAAATCAACCCAAGTCAAACCCAACATAACCCTTTTGACATGAAATGTTCAAATAAACCAAAAACCATTTGAACCCAAGCCAATTGCAATTGAATTTATATATCAATCCTCAATCCATATATAAACTCAAACAAATCAAACTCAACCTAAAATCAAGCCAACTAAATCCAATTGATCCACTTGACCCAAAGTGGCCAATTTTACCTATTTGAGTCAAGTTCTAATCATACCCAAATTAGATTGAACCAAGCCCATAAAAACCTCCCATCATGATTCTTGATCACCCCAGGTTGATCAATTGTCACAAATTAAGTCAAACCAAGTCAAGTTGGTCATTTGACCAAGTCAATCCCATAACCCTTATGAACCCAAACTAGCCAAATTGTAACCTAAGCCAAATCCTTGAAACCAATGATTCATACCAAATCAAAATCAATATTTGAATTTGACTTGACCTTCAATTGAGTCAAACCAAACCCAATTATCCCTCTTGACCCAAGTTCACCCAAATTGACCTAAAAGACCAAATTAGGTCAAATCAAAATATAAACCAAATTTGCTGCAACTAATGGCTCAAGTTCATTCCAAATTAATTATTGAACTTGACCAAAGCCATGATTGGACCCAATTGAACCCAATTAACCTACTTAGTCCAAATTGACCTAAAGGTTCAAGTTGCCTAAATCAAAACCAAATCCAAATTAATTGAAACCAAAGCCTATAATCATCTTTAATTGGTTAACTAAACTCAAACCAACACCAAACCCAAGCCAATTTGGCTAATTTGATCAAATTAGTCAACTTAACCCATTTAACTCAAATGAATTTAAATGATAAATATTCTAAGCCAAACTAAACAAAAAATAATTAAACCCAAAATCCCAAATGATATGAACTTGACCCATCCCTTGGTTTGACCCAATTTGACCAATTGGTCAACTTGACCCAACCTAACCTAGTTTGACCTAAATGAGTCAAATTCAGCCAAACCTAACCAAATCAACTCTAATTGACTTAAAATTTGGGCTAACCCACTTTTGGCTCATTTTAAATCTGCCCAAATCAAATCCAATGCCAAATGATCTTTGTACCCTTGGGTCAATGACATCACATGAGACAAATCACTCATGTAAGTAATTATTTCCATTCTTTGGCCACTTGGTACTCTCCCAATGGTCCACCTAGGCACCTAGGATACTGCCCAACCTAACCTAAGGGGTAGTTTGGTCAGCCATGACCCATGGGAGGTGAAATCACCTCATTCTCCTCATTGGAGCATTTGAAACCCATAGGACACCCATGATTCCTTCTTAGCCACCTCACACCTTGACCAACCAAGCTGAGCCAACTTTCCTCCTCCTTGCCTCCCATGACTCCCTAAGATGATTGGACAACCACTAGAAGCCAAACCCGATTCCACCATCTGATCAAGATCAAGGGGGTATACACTCACTCGTTTCCACTCAAACACACACAAAATTATTTCTCAGAGCCTTAGCTTCCCAAGATGAGCAGCTAGAGCCATTCCCTAGGCTCGCAACCTCATTCCTAGATCAAAAAATGCCATTCCTGTTCGTACCAAAATAGACACCCCATTTCCAACCTAACTTCCACCTTTCTCCATAAAACTCAAATTAACTCTGCACGCACCTTTCCTAGGTCTCATCGAGCAAGAACGAATAATCTCCCAACCTTGCAGAGCATCGGAGGTGGGACTTCAATCAAATTTGAGCTATAAATTATTAGTTAGTGGCCTTTCAAGTGAACGTCAAGGAATTGATCCAATTGCTGCTCAATAGGCTTTATCTTCACTAGATAAAGCTTCCTCAATCATTAGAGGTATCAATCTTGAGCTCCAGTGAGGTATGCTGATCTTTAGGTAAAAATAGGTTGGAGCTTTTTGAAGAAAACTTTCATCATGTGTGAACTTGATCATTGGATCCCCTCTTATTGATGTCGTGAAGGTGTCGGATCTTTTTTGAGTTGATCCAAGCTCGGGTAAACTCGGATCAAGTGAGCAATGGCGGATAGACCACATTCTCCCTCACTCGCATGATGTTAGATCACGCACCATCCATTCTACATGATTAAAATGGATGATCATGAATAAATCCACTAGATCAATCTTTTTTAATCCAAAAAAGCTATTGGATAAATCATAGCCATTCGATTTTAGATCAGATGGCAAACTAGAAAGTGCGTCTACCGCTAGTACATAGGTGTTGAGTCAGATAAGTTTTAGGTAGGCAATCTTGCGGTTGAAAAGCATGTCGACACCACATGGTGCCAACAAGATTAGTCTTTAATTATGCTTAATTAATCATTTTTTATGGTTGAAACTTTAAAAATCATAACAATCATAGAGAAATAAAAATATAAATAAATACTCATTTTAAAAGTATTTCAGAGGAGCATAAACTAAAAATGATCTTAACTAATTTTGAATAATTATTAAGGTTTAATTAAAAAATTAATTAGTTTAATTACTCCTTAATTAGTTGAGCACTTAATCCTAAATTTTGTGGGTAAATTTAATGGGATGACCTCTACCTCCCATACTTTTTTTGGTATTTATTACTCACTTAATTAGGAAAATTGACTAACTAAACCTTAACTACTCTTTAAGTTAATTAATGATTAATTAATCTCATGAACAATAAAAAATTTATTAATTAAGTTTATTAATCATTGTTAAATAGTAGTGAACTAAGGTATAGAGTTGGGACCCATTTCCATAACTTCATTTTACCTTATTTTAAAATAAAATTAATTAAGATTGAACTAATTAATTAAATTGCTTAATCAAATTGAAATCATAATCACATCAGACCTTGATTAATTTAATCATGGTGTAGATCTTTAGGAGTTTTTTAACCTAAAGGAGTTTAATGACATTATGGTTAGATCACATGTGTGGGAAAAATGATAATTAATTAAGTCCTTAATCTAATTAACTAATCATGAGCCAATTGCATTAGGCCCTTTTATTTCTAGGATCATTGCAAGTTTATTCTCCATGCATATCATGTTTGCTCATAATTATTTAGTTAAGTACTTTAAGGTGACATAGGTAGGGATAATTAATTCATCTAATTAATGGTTCAACTTAATTAGCCAATAAAAGTAACTTAATAACATTTCCTTAAATTAAATCAAATCATTAATGTGGGAATGGGTTTAAATTAGCAAGTGATGATTTATCTTCTCCTCTTTAAAATAAATCAAATCCAAAACTTAATTAATAAAGAAGCTTTGGTTTGCTTTAAATAATCTTATTTGATTTGATTATCCTTAAGAATTAGTTTAATTGAATGAATCACCTGCTTATATTTGATTGTAATCTTTCTAATCTTGTTAAATTTGGTATGTCATTTGAATTCATGCATCCATCTTTTCAAAATCAAGTAAAATAAAATGGATTTTATTTATGTAAGCTTGCATGTGTTGATTTAATTTAATATATGTGTGGCTATTATCACTATTTAATTCAAATGTATTTTTCAAAAGCATTTAAAAGCATAATAATATGTGTTATAATAACAACAACAAACAACAACAACAAGCCTTAATCCCACTAGGAATGTTGAATCTTTCTCTATTGTGTCCTATGTGTATTTATCTAATTCAAGTATACTAAGATCATTATTTATACATCTTAACCAAGTCTTTTAGGTCTACCTCTACCTTTCTTAACATAAGGCAAATCTAATGCATCTACTCTCCCATTGTCAGGACGAGGCTTTATGTGCCAAACCATCTAGGCGACTCTCCCAATCTTATCTACTAGAGCTACTCCAACTTTTCCCGAACATACTCATTTTGCATTCTATCTCTAAGAAAGAAATACTCATCCCTAGCATCCTCATCTGTAACACTTAACTTAGTCTTATGCTTTTATTGGCCAACATTGCACCATAAGTCATTGCGTCTTACCACCATCTTATAAAATTTTCCCTTAAGTTTAAATTGGAACTTTTCTATCACATAATAGGCCGATGCATTTCCCATGACCATCCAACTTGAATTCTACTAATAACACATCTATTTCACCATCATTTTGGACAATAGAGCCTAAATATCAGATAAATCACTCTTATTAATGACTTGATCACTAAAGTCACAACACTATTACTAAAACTTCTACAACTAAAATTACACTCCATATATTTAGTTTTAGATCTACTTAAATGAAAACCTTTAGACTCAAGTTGACCTCCATAAATCAAGTTTAGACTCCCTCTAGTCTTATCAACAAGAAGAATGTCATTAAAAAGCATACACCAAGGTCTCCTTGTAAATGCCTCGTAAGCACATCCATAACTAAAGTAAAAGATAAGGGCTTAATGTTGATCCTTGATGTAATCCAACTGAAATAGGAAAATATTTTGTCAATCCTTGTGTTTGGACATAGACTCAGTATACATATCCTTAATGAATATAACCAATATTAACTCTTTTACGTTCTAGAACTCTCCAAAGAACATCTCTTGAGACTTTATCATAAGCTTTCTCTAAATCAATAAATATCATATGTAGATCCTTCTAACTTTCTCTATGCTTCTCTATCAACCCTCTTAACAAATGTATAGCATCCATAGTAGATCTACCTGGCATGAAACCAAATTGATTGTTAAACTTCTATCACATCGTAACCTATGCTCTTACTCTCTCCCATAATTTTAATGTAACACATTAACTTAATTCCTCATAATTTACACTCTTGTGCATCACCTTTATTCTTAAATATAGGAACCAATAGACTCTTTCTCCACTCATATCTTTTAGTCTTTAAAATAACATTAAAAGATTTGTAAGCCAGAAATTCCTTGATCTCCTAAACATTTCCACACATCTATTGGAATATTATCCGGTCCTATTTCCACATTTCATTTTCTTTAAAGCTTCACTAACTTTAGATTTACTAATAGATATGAAATTCTCTTTTGTTTAGTAAGGTTGCTAAAATCAATCGTACTTTCAGATCCTTCATTGAAAAGTTTATCAAAATATCTCATCCACCTATTTTCAATATCTTTTCTAAGAAAAGCATTTTATTATTTTCATCCTTAATATTCTTGAACTAAGTCATTACTTCTCTTATCTCTTTGAGCTAACTTATACATACATGTTTAACTTTCTTTAGTATTTAATCTATTGTATAAATCACTAAAGCTAAATTTTTTTGCATATATTGCTTTCTTAGAATCTCTAGCCACTTTATATCTTTCCCAATTCTCCAAATTTTTACATCTAAACCAAGTTTTATAACAATGCTTATTTTTTATCTTTTCTTGCACACTCGACTCCACCACCAACTATTCTTATTAAAAGAAGCTTTTCCTTTTGATTCTCCAAGACATCTTTAGCAACTTGCTTAATTTCACTTGATATTTTTTCCCACATATAACGTTAGCATCTTTGAACACCCCAAATTCTAATATCTTGTAGCTTGCTCTTAAAATATTTTTTATTTGTGTTCTTTAAGTGTCCCCATCTAATCCTAGGACAATAATTTAGTTTATTTTCTCTTACAACCTTTCATCTTAAAATCTAAAACTAATATCGATGTTGGGTACTTAAAATTTCACTTGGTATGACCACAATCTTTACAATTTAAGCGATCTATTTTTCTTATAGAAAATAATCAATCGTGTTTTACTAGATCCATTTTATAAGTAATAATATGTTCATCTCTTTTCTTAAAAAAAGTATTAGCAACTACAAAATCATAAGCTAAAGCAAAATCTAATATAGTCACCTTCTTCATTAGTAACTCCAAATCCATAACCACCATGAATACTTTTAAAATCTTCTACTACTCTACCAACATGTCCATTTAAATCTCCTCCAATAAATACTTTTTCTTCAAGAGGTATCTGTTGTATTAATCCCTCTAATATGTGTTATAATGCTAGTTATAAATACATAAGAAATGCATGTGCTTATATGAATGTTGAGTTCTCTTTCCTCTATTCATGTGTTGATTTATATAAGATTAAATGGTAATGGGTTTAAAGTATGAACATCTCGGGAAAATGAGGCTTTAGCTAGCCCCAAGGAGGTCATTTGATTACCTCACTTCCCTGGTTTAGGAATCGTACATATGCGTTTGATTTAAATCTCATGTTTTTCAACATTAGAATTTGTATAGAGCTTTAATTCATACATATAAATGATTCAATCAAAAAAAATACAATCTTTGCATGGTTTTCTTTCCATAATTTATGTATACATCCATGTGTGTCCAAGAAAAGAAAGTATATAGTCTCAACTTCCCAGGAATATGAGGCTTTAGTTAATAATGAGGTCATTTAATTAGCTCATTCTTGGTTTAACAATGACATACTTGCTATATCTTTATACATATGTGTATGTGATTAGTGAATGAAAATCCCAATTTACATTAAAATTGCATGTATTCATAATTAACTAAGTGGTTGAATTAATTATCCATATGATTCTAAGCTTACTTCTTATGTTCATCTAAACAAATTTACATATGTTTGAATGTAAATAGGTATATAGTCTGGACATCCTGAGAATACAAGGCTTTAGCTAGCTCCAAGGATGTCATTTGATTACCTCACGTCCTTGATTTAATAATGAAACATGCCGATTTAATTTCATCCTTATGTACTTTTGTATAAGAATTTGGATAAAGTTTGAAATTAATATGTTTAGATAATTCAATCAAATAAAATATAAATCCTAAATGTACACATGCATTCATCATTTAAGTGTGCTAAAATATGTTGTATGTATACATACAGTTAGGATTAAATCATATGTATGTTACATGTGATGGAAAAGAATTATTCAATATATTTCATGTGGTAGTAATTCAATTAAATTAATCTTAAGATGCCTTCCATTTTGAATAGGATTATTTAAAGTGAACCTAAACTTAGGATTAATTAAATCATTTATTAAGTCATTCATTAAAGAGGACTAAATCAAATTAATATACTTTAGAAAGTGAATTATATGGTAAGGATGAAAGAGGGCAATCCACTTTTCCTCTCTTTATAACACATAGTTGCTAAGTGTAATCAAATGAAACAAAAGAAAACACAAATTAAAATTCTCAAATCAATTAAACTACCTAAAGTGATATCAACCTTTCATGTTAAATTGAATCCTTCAACACTTAGAAAATATAGCACTAATTCCTAACAATACTTACTACACAAGCATTAATACACACATTAAAATTAAGTCAACACTTTTGGCTCTAAGTTAGGACGGTGTATGATGTGATATATGTTTTTTTTATGATGTATTATTTTAGATTGAATGTTAGAGTTTATGCTTTGTAGATTAGAATATTAGCCTAATCATATTTTGTGGGTTTATGCTTAAGATGCTTAAAAATAAATGTAAATGCTGCTTAAACCAAATCCTTAATCTAAGTGGGGACATGTTGGCTTATTTAGCCATTTATAGGTGCTAAGTCCAAATTATAAATATAGGATTGTATATATTATAACTATTTTGTGGGTGTAGTTAGATTTACTTTTCCCCATAAATGTAATTTTTTTACAATAGGAATTAGGATTAGTCTATGAGAGATTAGGATGAAGTGAGCTTTGCCTTGGGTGCCACTGATGCCTTTGAAACAACCATCAAATCAAGAAGGAACGAAATAAGATATGGAGATATGAAGAAAGATGACCTTAAAGCATTTAGTACAATTATAATTATTCATAATCTAGGTTGTATAAGGGTAGAGCTTGGCTACCCATCTTTTTCTCTCGGTTATGCGATAACTACAGTAGCCTTTTCTTCTTTTATGATAATTTATATAATTATTTGATGTTATGTTTACATTATGCATTAGGACAACATGTGTTTCATAGTTTCTTAAATGATTGATGCTTTAATGTGTGGCTTGGATACGATTAGGCTCTTAAGATAAAAATTACTTTTCTACCCAACTAATCACTCATAATTAAATTTTAAACAACTCATAACCTAATCATAAAGCCTAAGAAATAAATAAGATAATTAAAATATTTAGCAACCCATTAGCTATATTATTGTATATTTCACATCATGCATGCATATTCTCTCTTCATGAAGGATCCTTGCATGATAAAGGAATGCTTCCCCATGGGCATCCCTTATGGTGGAGAATAGCATCTTCTAGCTGATTTAACCTATTTAATCATGCATTTAAGCATAAGAGATCCTAAAGCCTCTATTAAAATGATCTGTCTAAAATGAAATAAAAGTTGAAAACATTTTGCGTTTATAGATTAAGTCAGATGCTCATACCACTCATGTCCTAGTCTCTTATGGAGTGTGTTTAGGACTTGAGTCTCTTTCTAATTAAATAACTACTCTAGCTATCTTGAAATTCATAATATTGGACTACATGGTTTTAAATTCATAGGAGGAGTTAGTTGGCGGCCACTCCAAGCAGTTATAAGTTCATAAGTCAGACAATTTATTCTCTCTTGTGGAGGTAAACGCTTATGTTCACTTGTCGCTTAGATTTAGGTCATGCTTTCGCTCATACTAATGCTTCCTAGATTTAGGATCCAAAGTATCTATTTTCTTTGGGTTACAGGCATAAATCATTACCTTTTGGGCATTCCCACAACCTTGTATTTTTGGATTATAGGCCGAAGTAATCTAATTAAATTTCAACTCAAAACATATAAATCTCCTCAACTTCAAAATTATAACCCCAACCATAGGATAGATTGGAATGCTCACTCATAGTATCATGAGCATTTCTACTTATTTAATTTGGATTCTAAAAATAAGTCTTCTGTTAAACTTTCCCAATTGATTTTCCAAATATAATGATAAACATTGAAATCTTTAGAGATGATTATCTACTTTAGAATATTCTTAAGAATTTCCAAAGATGTAATTAACTATGGAGGCTTGCCTCCATAAACAAGAACTGGTTTAATATAAACCCTACTTTTGTCATGAAAAGCAGGAAAAATCAAGGTACAATCAAGCCTTGAATTTTTATTATGTGATTAGGTCCATTGTAGGTGATGTCTATCTTTCAAGATAGTATATCATACCCAATGTTGTACACTCAAAAGTACCTCCTTATTTGGTCCCCATAAAATAAATACCATAAGGCCAGATCCTCTCAACATCATCCTTTCTTTTGGAGATAATGATCCTCAAGTAAGCAAGGGTTCTTAGATTCATAATCTTGACTGATACACCTTGGTCAACCAGAACTCTGGATAGCCTATATTTGCCAACATCCACTGTAATGCAAATAAGTGGTTATGCTCAGTCATCCCTAAGAGTAAGTCTTCATCACTGAACGTAACTACTAAGATGTCCTTCAAGTCGCATGCTTCCTCTTTAGTAGTGGTCAATTGAGCTAAGCATATCTCTAGATCAAGTAATGCCTTGATTAGAGATTCCTGCATCTCTTTGGATAAGACAAGGGTAACATATATGCTTAACTTAGTTAGAAACATTCTAAGGTGAGCTAGGACATTGTAATCAACTTTTGCTTACCCTTATCTTGAGGTGATACCCTAGGACGTAGAACTTTTCCACTATTTTGGTTGACTTCAGTGACTTCTTAGAATGATGAGCTTGTGGAAAGTTCTACCTTCTCTCAGCATACACAATCACCTATGGGAACCTTGAGTCTGACTCCATGTCAATCTCAAGAGGTGAACCCAATTGATTTAGAGATGGATAGAACTCACGAATTAGAAAATCGAACTACTAGAGCTATTATTTTTATTTAGACTTAGTGAGCTTTCAATAGGAATATAATTAAGAGCATAAGAAGTAGACAATATATAAATAGAATCAGCTTTCTTCATTAATTTTTTTTGGGTGGAGGTATATGAAAGAAATTAATGAAAGTAAGCAGAGTAAGGGGTTTAGTGCCTTTATCTGTATTTACAATGCTCTTGCTGGTAGAAGAGGAGCTAGCAAAAGAGGTGGTAGCTAGAACGGTGGAGGGAGTGCTAGACTCGAACGGTGGCTACCCTACTAGACTATCTCGGGCAAGAATCTTTACACTCTCACCCTCCCAAGTTAACTTTTGCAACTAGCAAACCTTCCTTGATATTGGAGGTTTGAGCTACTGTAGGTGCCTATAAGGAAAGCTTCTTGATATAAGAAATGATCTTCTAAGAGGTTCGGGATAGGAAAATATCCTAACCCTCTTCGATCTTTAGAGTCGTAAGTATCCCCAGGGGTTACTCTAATAGAACTGGATGGTTATTCTAATAAGTATTCCTTAGGGATAACTATGGCTATCAACTTGTAGCTACAATCAAGCTAGTCCTTTAAAATGATACAATCCTCTAAGACATGGCCTAACATGTGGTGGTAGGGGCAAAAACAAGGATCATCATTCTTACCCACTTCCCCCGGCCTCTTAGGCTCTAGTAACTGAAAGTTAAGTTTCTTTACAAGATTCATAAAGATTTTCCTAACTACCTCACTCTTGAATGAATATGGATTATCCAATCTATCAGCAAGAGTAGGGAAAGTAACTACACAGGATAAGAATATTTCTTGGGTAGACTGAGGTGGTGAAAATGGTCATTGTGGTTCTTGCGGTGGTGGTATGATGGCGAGGTGGTGGAAGAGGTGGTGGCAAAGAGGCTGACTAGTCTCTCAGAACTCTGGCTTCCCTCATCCACTAACACAACTATCCACTTCTTCTCAAACACCTTACAACTTGGGTTGATTGGTCTGGAAAGGGCAACTATTTGGCTTCCTCTTGTGGGATAGCTGCCTTGTTGATTAATTTATCGAATGTTTTGATGGTAAAGCCCTTAAGAATGAAGGCGATTAGGCCATGGATATTCTTGAGATGAATCTCAATCTCATGCTATTCAAATAGCTATGGTTTGAATTTCATGCTCAGGCTGCGCCACCTGAGCATGTAATCAATAAGGGACTCGTTGAGTTTCTATTTATCTACAATGAGGTCACCAACAATCACCCTTTGCTGAGCTCCAGCAAACCTCTTGATGAAGAAGTGCTACAACTCAGCAAAAGTCTTCACCAAACCATTAGAAAGTTTCAGCATACCAATCAAATGCAACACCTGACAGAGTGCTAACAAAAATGTGGAAGAGGTGTGTGCTACTGCCACTTGTGTTGCAATAGTCGGCTCTAAAGTGTGTAATGTGTTAACGTGAGTTCCCACTGCCATCAAACATCTTGAAGGATGGCACAAAACCCTAAATAAAATAAAACTAAATAAAAACCTAAACCTAAAAAACCAAAAAAAAAACTTAAAATAAAACCTAAACCTAAACTAAAAAAAAACCTAAACCTATAATAATCAAAATAAATATAAAGATAAACTAAAATAAACTAAACTACAATAAATAAAACCCAAACCTAACCTAAAATAAACTAAACCTAAAACCAACTAAATAAAATAAAATAAACTAAAATAAATAAACTAAACTTAAAAAAAATCTAAAGATAAACCTAAATAAAACCTAAACCTAAAAATATAAAATAAAAGCCAAACATAAACAAATATAAAAAATAAAACGTTACACCTAAAAAATAAAATAAAATAAAATAAACTAAAAACAAACATAAACCTAAAACTTTAAAAATAAAGATAAAAATAAAAATAAATAGACTAAATAAATAAATTAAGATTAAATAAAAGATAAAATCTAAAATAAAATAAAAAAATAAATAAACTAAAATAAAACTACGCTTATAATTTTTTTAAAAAAAAACCTAAAAATAAACTATAAAATCTAAACCATAAATCACAAAACCCTCTAACTAATCCTAGGCCTAACCTAAAATAAAATGACCCTAGCCCTGACCCATGACCACTGATCACTGAAACCTAAGAGCCTTAAATACTGAGCCACTAACCAAACCTGACTAAACCTAACCCAAATCACAAACCACACAAAACTGAGCCCTGAGCCCTCCCTGAGCCACAACCCTAATGACCAAAACCTAAACCCTAAACTGCTGACAAATAAAATAAAATAATTAAAATAAATCTAAAATTAGCCTAAAGTAAACCTAAAATAAAATAACAAAACCTAAAATAAAATAAAAAACCTAAACCTAATGAAAATAAAATAAAAAATTAACTAAAAATAAACCTAAACATAAACTAAACCAAAAAAAAAAAAAAAAAAAACTAAATAAAAGTAAACTTAAAATAAATAAATAAACTAAATAAAATAAAAAATAAAAAAATCAAGATAAAATAAAAGAAAATGAAATAAAATAAATAAAATAGACTAAATAAACTTAAACTTACCAGTTGACAATTTTAAAAAAAAATAAAATAAAAAAATAAAAATAAATAAAAAAAACATTAGTTCTAAACCCTAAACCTTAAAACTAACCCTAAACCCTGAACTCTAAACCTACCCTAAACCCTAAACCCTAAAACCCTAAACCCTAAACCCTAAACCCTAAAACCCTAATCCAAAAGCCTTAAGTCTTAAACTCTAAATAGATAAACGCTAAACCCTAAGCTAAAAACCTAACCCCAAAATAAATGAAACCTAAAAATAAAATAAATAAATAAAATCTACACCGAAATAAAATAAGATAAAGTAAAAATATATACTAAATGCTAAAGCTAAAGATAAACCTAAAAAAATTAAAATAAAAATAAAACTAAACTAAAATAAAATAAATAAAAACATAAGGTAAACTAAAAATAAAAAAATATTTAAAATAAAAATTAAATGAAAAATAAAAATAAAATAAAAACTAAATAAAAACATAAACCTTAAAATAAAACCTAAAAAAATAAAATATAAAACCTAAACCTTAACTATAAAAAAATAATAAACCTAAAGTAAACAAAATAAAATAACCCTAAACCCTAAACTAAAATAAACTAAACTAAAATAAATATAACCTACTTAAACCTAGAATAAAAAAAATCTAAACCTAAACTTAAACTAAATAAAATAAAATAAACTAAAATTAAACCTAAAGCTAATCTCAAAAATAAAACTAAGAATAAACCTAAAATAATAACCTAAAATCTAAACCTAAAAAATAAATTAAAAAAACTGAACATGAAATAAAAATAAAAGCCAAAACCTAAAAATAAAAAAATAAAACTAAACTAAAAATAAACCTAAAACCTAACCTAAATTTGGTGGTTATAAGTCTATATCATTGTATTTTGTTAAATTTAAAATAAATGTTTATATGAAAATTTTGAACCTATCATTTTGGAAAGTCAAATTTGTGAAACAAACTATCCACCTCTCTTGAGAAACATTACCTAGCTTTGATCTTTGCATCTCACTCGACACTACATGCTTTCTCATAAGGTGAACTTGATCTCTAGAACCAATCCATTCACCTCATGACCAATGCTATTTTTTGGCTGTTGGTCCATGATACTCGGTTAGATATCACATTCGTGCCCTCCATGCTAAAGGAAAAGCAGCAAATTTCTCAATATGGATGGTACAAAAAATAAACTAAATAAACTTGAACCTACAATTTACTTTTTTTTTGAAAAAAAAACACAGCAGTAAAACATAAACTCTAAAGTAACCCTAAACCCTAAACTTAAAACCCACCAACCTAAACCATAAACCACACCCTAGCCTAAACCTAAAACCCTAAATCCTAAACCTAAAACCCTAAACCCTAAACCTAAACAAATCTTAAAATAAAACCCAAATAACTAAACCCAAAAACCTAAAAAAACCTAAAAACTTAAACATAAACTAAATAAAACCTAAACTTAAACAAAATAAAATAAAATAAAATAAAATAAAAACCTAAACTAAAAACATAACTTAAACCTAAAAATAAAATAAAATAAAAAAATAAAAACTAAACTAAACTAAAATAAATAAAAACATAAGCTAAACTAAAAAAATAAAATAAACCCAAAATTAAAAAACCTAAATAAAATAAAAATAAAATAAACCTAAAGTAAAATAAAATAAAAACAAAATAAAAACCTAAAGCTAAAAATAAACCTAAAACAAAATAAATAAAGAAACCTAAACCCTAAACCTAAAAAAAAACTAAACCTAAAATAAATATAATAAAATAAACCAAAATCAAAACTAAAATAAACTAAACTAAAATAAATATAACCTGACTAAAATAAACTAAACTCAAACCCTAATCTAAATAAAATAAAATAAACTTAAAATAAATCTAAACCTAAAAATAAATTTAAAATAAAAACCTAAAACCTCAACCTAAAAAGAAAATAAAAAATAAAAATCTAAATAAAAAAATAAAAGAAATAAAAAAAAATAAATTAAAATAAAACTAAACTAAAAAAATAAAATAAACCTAAACCTAAACTTAAAAAAATAAACTAAAATAAAACCTAAACTAAACTAAATAAAATAAAAAAAATAAACATAAAATAAATAAAAATAAACTAAAATAAATAAATAAAAACTAAACTTATCGGGTTTACTTAATTTAAAGGAACCCAAACCCAAAACCCTAAATCCTAAATCGTTAACCCTAAAACTAATCCTAAACCCAAACCCAGGCCTAAACTTAACCAAGCCCTAAACCCTAAACCTAAAACCATAAACCCTAAAGCCCTCACCATAAACCTAATCCATGATAACCTACCAAACTCTAAACCCTAAACCCTAAAACCAAATACTACCACCCTAAATCTACCCTAAACCTAAAACCAAACCTAAACTAAATAAAACCTAAAAATAAAATATAAATAAACATAAACCTAAATAAATTTAAAATAAAATAAAACCTAAACTAAGAAAAAATATAATCAAAATAAACTAATAAATAAAATAACAAATAATAACTAACTATAAAATATAAAATAAACCTAAGAATAAAACATAAATAAAATAAAACTAAACATAAAATAAAAAACTTAAAATAAACTTAAAATAAATACTAAATAAAACCTAAAATAAAAGAAACCTAAAATAAATAAAAAATAAAACCTAAACTTTAAACTAAAAAAAATCTAAACCTAATATAAAAATAAAATAAACAAAATAATATGAAGCTAAACCTGAAGTAAAATAAACTAAACTAAAATAAATAAAACGTAAACCTAAACCTAAAATAAACTAAGCATAAACCCTAAACTAAATAAAAATAAAACAAACTAAAAATAAACCTAAACCTAAACTAAAAAAATAAAAACTAAAAATATACCTAAAATAAATACATAAAAAAAGAAAATAAAAAATTAAACCTAAACTTACATAAAACCTAAACCATAAACCTAATAATAAAAAATAAAACCTAAACCTAAATAAAGTAAAAATAAACATAAACTTAAGCTTAAACCTAAAAAATAAATTAAAATAAAATTCTTAAATGTAAATAACAAAAACATAAAATAGATAAACTAAACTAAATAAAAATAAAAAATAAACCTAAATAAAAATATGAAATAAACTAAATAATCTTAAACCTATCGGTTTACTTAATTTTTTAAAAAACCATTAAACCTAGCCACTAAACTGACCACAAACTAACCTTAAAGCCTAAACTCTAATCCTACAACCATAAACTTAGAACCCTAAATCCTAAAGCCGAAAACCTAAACCATTACCTAATCCTAAACATTAAACCATAAACCCAAAAACCCTAAATTTTTAACCCTAAAATAACTCTAAACCCTAAATCCTAATCTAACCCTAAACCCAAAGCTGACCCTAATCCCTAAACCCAAACCTAATAAAATAAAGCTAAGCTAATAATAATAATAAAACTAATAATAAACCTAAAATCTAAAACTAATATAAATAACTAAAACTAATAATAATAACTAAAACCTAAAAAACTAACTAAAACCATAATGTACATAATAATATAACTATATATATATATATATATATTACATCTTATTGTACATTTTAGTATGTTTTAAGCCAAACCAAATTGATGGCTCACACCAAGAAGCAACCCAAAAATTATGCTATTTGTACCATTTCTAATAGAAAATTAAAATTTTACATCCAAAATGAACGTTATTCATATTTTGAGAAAATTTTGTTATTTGTTTCTTTTAAGCAATTTGAATGAGGTGTATTGTTAGATAATATATTATAATATAGTAAATTATAATATAACATCATATATTATAATATAATATAGTGTGTTAATTCACAGTATAATATGATTAGCATGATATTGTATAGTTAGTTTGAGCTTACACCATCATAAATTATAAAATGTTGATTACAATGTTAAGATGATGTAATTTGAATGAATACATTATTAAGCTTTTGGTTGAAGTATTAAAGGTGTGTATAAGAGAAGAAATATGATTTGATGAGAATTCCATGTCAAGGACATGAAGGGAGAACAACTAGAGGATCACACATGCATTAGACATGACATGTGAGGGGTCTATGTTAGAAGAAGAAAATCTGCTAGGGATAAGGTTTGAATTTAATTCGATTATATGATTTATGGAAAGTACATCCGTTGGGGATAAGAATCTATAATCCACCAGGGATTAAGATCAAATCGACTTTAATTTATTTTGTTTTAATTTATGTGGAGGTATATCTGCTAGAGATATGGGCTCAAGTCCACTAGGGATCGGGTATATGAACCTTCCACTAGGGAAGTAGGTTTGGGCTATCCTCTGGGGATTGGGATTTGCATTTGATTTCATAGATTTGTTTGGGGATGTATCCACTAGGGAAAAGAGTTTGGTTGTATTTCTTTGATTTAGACTCTACTGAGGGAGTTGGTTTAATTTGGCTCCACTAGGGAGGCTAATTTTGAATTTGATTTGTTTGAATATGATTTGGGGCTCCACTAGGGGAGAAGGGTTAGATTTTTAACTCTACTAGGAAAAATCAGATTGGGTTTAATTTAACCTAAGTTAATGATGGACCCTATCAGTGTGCAATGGACCCACTGAGAAGGGGCTATATCAACTTTGACCTACCTCAAGTTTACAAATCCAAAAGGATATTCTACTGGCTACGTGGTAAAGCTAGCCAACCTTAGGGGTTGCCTTTCGATGTGCTGTTATTCTAAGAAGAAGGCATAGTAGACTTACATCTCTTAAAGCAAGGAACAACCGCTGGGGTGACTTGTTGGATGCACAACAAATTGAACCTGACCTAGGGAGACTACTAAGTGAATGTCAATGGGGACTTATATTAACTCAAAAGTAGTCAGGATTAATTTTATCTTAATTTCATGTGATTTGATATGGTTTAGTTTAATTTTAAATTGAGGGCATATTCACTAGGGATGTGAGCTTGATAAAATTTGAAAGATTTAATTTATGGACCATATCGGTGTGTGATGGACCCACTAAGAAGGGGCTATATCAGACTTGTCCTATCTCAGATTTATAAATCCAAAGGGATAGACTACTAGCAGTGGGGTAGAGCTAGCAAACATAAGGTTTACATTTCAGTGTGCAACAACTATGCTAAGAAGAAGGTGTAGAAGACTTACATCTTCTAAAGTAGGGAGCAAATGCTGGTGTGACTTATTGGTAGTACAATAAATCAAACCCAACTTAGGGGCAACTACTAAGTGAGGATCCTCAAGGAAGGATTGGACCCAGACTTGAAGCAGTCAAGAGGGAAGGAGCTACTAGGGGACTTATCCTAAACCTCAAATATACTTGGCACAATCAGTGCATGAAGGCAAATCTAAGAAGAAAGCATAGTAGACTCACATCCTCTTAAATGAAGCCAACATGAGGTAGCTTACCGGCCATGTAGTAAGGCCTACTAAACTAACAAGGCGCTCATCGGTGTGTAGTGGCCAAGTAAG
The DNA here is from genome assembly GCA_021442155.1 of Cymbidium sinense. NCBI lineage: Eukaryota > Viridiplantae > Streptophyta > Magnoliopsida > Asparagales > Orchidaceae > Cymbidium > Cymbidium sinense. The sequence continues at coordinate 140,969,949 of CM038214.1, forward strand.
AAAGGCAAGTGTAGCAGACTTACATCCTCCAAAGTAGAAAGATCACTAGGGTGACACACTTGTAGGGTAGAACATTAGCCTGACTTAGAGCAGCTACTAAGTGAGTGCCATTGGGGTGTTATCTCAACTGAGAGTAGCTCGAGAAAAAAGATATGTGTTTAAGTGTTGTGTTGATGAAGGATAGGACACCGCTTGGGTTGCTTACACCTACCATAAATACATCACGGCAGATTTGTAAACAAGAATACTTTCAACATGGAAGAGATTGAATTCGAAATGGAATTTTCATTGATGATATTTTTTTTCGAATAAGATTTATAATATTTCTTTAAGTAGAGCCCATTAATTTGAAGCATTGACTGCTCTCTGTTATGATTAATAAGCTGATAAGATTCTCCTTGGTAAGCCTTTTCTATGGCAAAACTACCTTCCCAAGTGGGTTCAAACTTGCCACCCATCTAACAATAAGCAACAATTGGTCTTCTTAAAACCAAAATAAGCTTTCCTACTTGAAAAGCTCTAAGATGGACCAACTTGTTGTGAGCTTGAATCAATTTAGCTTTGTACTACTTGAGGTTTTGGCATGCCCACAGGTGTCTCTCCTCCATACCTTCAAGCTCTTCTAACTGCAATTTAGCATTCTACTCTATTATAATCTTGGTACCCATAGCTATCCTTAGTGATGGGAGTTGGACTTCTAATGGAAGAATTACTTTGGACCCATACACTAAGGAGAAAAGAGTAGACTAAGTTAATGTTCTTTATATGGTGTGGTAGGCTAACAAGGCTTCAAATAACTGCTCATGCCACTATCACTTTTTATTGTCAAGTGTCTTCTTTAGTATTTTAATGAGAGTTTTATTGTAGGCTTTTGCTAAGTTGTTTGCTCTTGGATAGTTGATGGTAGAAAATCTCTAATCTATAATGTGTCTCTAATCAAAGTTTTTGATCTTGGGCTCTTGAATATAGTGCCATTATCAAATATAATTCATCAAGGCACTCTGAAGCTATATATGATATAGTTTCTATAAAATTGGAGCACATCCTAATCTATGACCTCTTTGAGCTGAATTTCCTTTGCCCATTTGGAAAAGTAGTACTAGCTAAGATGAATCGATGACCCTTGAAAGAATGAGGATTAATCAGACCCATTATCTCAGTACCCCAACACTCGAATGGCCATGAGGCCAATGTAGGATGTAAAATGTTGGGTGGTTGGTGTAGGACCACACTGTGTATTTGACATTGGTGGCATCACCTAGCCATATCCATGCAATATTGGATCATTGATAATGAGTTGTATCCTAGTCTCTTGATCATTGATTTTATCTTCAGACTGGAGTGCTTGGCTACACATAATCCTGAATGTACCACGGTGATGATCTTACGATCATCGTTCTTGTCTAAACAACATAACCACATATGATCGAAAGGTCATCGATACAAGACACCATCCATAACAACATAGAAAAGTGCTCTCTGCTTCATCTGATGGGCTTGGGACTTCTCTTAAGGTAGTTTGCCTTTATTTAGGTAATCCATGAATGGTTTCCTCTAATCTAACTACTTGTCCTTCATGGCAATGGGAACCTTTCCTTCTAGAGAGTACTTTTTGATGAGTTCAATATCAATAAGAAATAAGACTTGTCTATTTTAGACCTTTATTATATAAACTCATCCTCCGGACATGCCAACTCCTTGGCAAGCTTGGCTAATGCATACACTATGACTCTCCTTGAGGAATCTTATAAATGGTAACCTATGGGATTTGGGCCAACAACTCCATGATGTACTTATGGTAGTGATGGAGCTTGGTCTTTATAACTTTATAGGACCCAGTGATCTGGTTGATAACTAGTTCAAATCCCTGAAGATGTTGATGTTTTGGATGCTTAGAGTAGTGGCTAACTCCAAACCAAAAATTGGAGCCTCATATTTAGCTTCATTATTGATGCAATGATTAGACAGATGATATGAGAATCACATCACATAACATTCTGGAGTTAAGAGAACTATTTCTACCCCTGTCTTTCTTAGAATAGTAGATTATGGTTCTTCTCCTCATCGAGAGGAAACTACACCATCAAAGTACATCTCCCAGTGGTGAATGCCAGTATCCCCTAAGTTCATGATTTATTCATCGAGGATATCATCACTAAGCAGAGAGTTAGCAAAAAGTGGGTGTGTTGCTAAGAAATTTACTAGCGCTTGTCCTTACACCGACAAAGGAGTTCAGAGGTAATGTCAAACTGTGAGAGGATCATGGATCATCGTGACAATCATCTATATAGTGTTGGCCATGTCATGAGATATTATAGTAGATTGATCAAATAGATTCAATTCACCTTATGAGGAAGCATGTAGTGTGGTAGCTTTTGGGATGTAAAGATTAAAGATAGGCAATGCTTTTCAATGGGTGGATAATTAGCCTCAGTAGGGATTAGACAATGACTGAAGTAGTAGAGTGCATTTTCCTTCCCTTCATCATTAGCTTGGGAAAATAAGGCACCAAGGGAGTCATTTAACATAGCAGTGTAAAGTATGAGCGGCTTGCCTGATATAGGGTTGCTAGAACCAACAGCTTCATCAGGTAATGCTTGATTTCTTTAAAGGCATGCTCACACTAGTCATCCCGCTTGAACTTGGCATCTTTTTTGATAAGTACTGAGAATACTGGCATCTTCCAGATAGGTTGGAAATAAAGCATCTTAGATATGAAAACTTCCCTTAGAATGATCTGAGTTGATTTAAACTTTTATGTGGTGGCATTCTAATATCGCCTTGATCTTCTCCGGATCAATTTTGATTCCCTAGTGTCAGATAATAAATCCAAGTAATTTTCTTGAAGCTACTCTGAAAGCACACTTTAGGGGGTTAATTTTGAGGTTAAATTGTCTAAATTGTTCAAAAACTACTCTCAAGTCAAAGAGATGGTATTATTTTTCTCTATTTTTGACTATTAGATCATCGACATAGTACTCTACTAAATAATGAATGAGTTTGTCGAAGATTCGAGTCATAGCCCGTTGGTATGTAGCACTGGCATTTTTAAGGCTAAAAGGCATGACCTTTTAGATATAAATTTTGATCGGGGTTCTAAAAGTAGTGTTTATTTCATCTTCAGGGATCATCTTTATTTGGTTATATCTAGATGAGCCATTCATGAAATAGAAGACTACATGAGATGAGGCAATGCCCACCATCAGCTCCAGGATTGGTAGTGGAAATTCTTCTTTTAGACATGCCTTACTTAAATCCCTAAAAGTGATGCATATGTGAATTTATCAATTCATTTTCTTAACTAGGATGATGTTGGCTAACCAGGTAGGGTATTTTTCTTTCCGGGTGAAGCCAACATTGATCAGTTTCTTGACTTCAAAAAAGTCTTGTTATTCTATGTCTTATTGCATACATCTAGAAGCTTGCTTGATAGGGTTAGCAGTAGGTTCTATTACTAGTTTATGAACTGCTACGTCAGGAGATAATCCAAGCACCTCTTCACAACTCCATGAAAAGCTGTCATTAAAATTAGTCAATAGCCTAACTAAGTCATTGGTTTCAATTTCATTCAACAAAGAACTGATGTTTTTAAGTGGATTTCCTTGAGCTCATTGATGGTTGACTTGATCTCTTCTTTGAACTATGGCGGTGCATCTTTGACTTCAAAATATTTTGGATCATCTGAACATTTTAAGCACATCACCTCATATGAGTTAATGTGATTTGAAAAGAACCTATCAGATTCCAAATGATTGGTGATGACTAAGCAGTAATCATCATCATCGACATGACCCACTGTACCGAATCGTAGTCCTAGTCTTGATTGAGAGCTTTTGTATTTGTTATTCCAAATTCTTTTGAAGTAGTTCAACCTATGATTTGACTAAGGATTAACCCTTTCTTTGCTAAATTATGAAGAAAAGGCAAGTATTAATCAAAAGGTAATTCTTTTAAATCTTTATATAAATCATCCTCAAGTTCTACATCAACTTCTTGACTTGAGGTTGATGCTCCCAGAAAGAACCCCTGAGTCTTCGCACTTGTGGATGACTTAGGGGATTCTTTAACTACCAAACCCTCAACTTTTTGAGAGGAAAGTGGGGTTAAAGCTAAGATTCTCAACTAATGCTTAACTATTTCACATATAGACTTGGATACACCTATGCTTCTCTTTGGAGCCCAGTCTTCATTGTTATCTAACTCAAGTGTCACCTGCAAGGGAATCTACTATTGAGAAGAGCTAGTTGGTGTGCTAACCAAATAAGACTCATCGTATGAACTAGATTCTACATCTATATGGATAGCAGGTGTACTCCTGGTAGCTAGGAAATATCTTCTATTGGGTGGACAATATGGAGGTTTTCCACCCCTAGGATTTCCTCTAAACTGGCCTCTTCTTGTACCTATTGGAGGTCAAGTCATCTTACCCATATGTTCAAATGGAGTAATGAACTGTGGGTACAATTTAATGTCAAGCTCCACTTCCTCCTCCAATTCTATTTTTGTTCCCTTTTATTTTATTTTTCATTTTCTCTTTTGTTTTCTTTTACTTTTCACTTACTTTTTTTTTTACTTTTTCTTTTCTATTTTATTTTTAAGCTTTGGCCAAGTTTTTGATAATAGACTTGTTGATTTTGAGGGAGGTAGTAAGTTGCATTCTCATATATGCCAACCTCATGAATTTCAAGTGGCTTGAGATCTCCTTTGACACAGTAGATGATCCCACCTCTCACAAACTTCATACATTGATATAGAAAGAATAAAACTATGTTGTTCTTCTGTATCCATGATCTCCCAAGCAAAGCATTGAAAGATGTATCCGAGTCTATAATGTGAAACTTGGCTTCAGTCTTCCAATCATCTATCTCCAAAGGTAATACTATGGAGCCTAAGGCCTCTTAACCTCAAGTTTTGAGTGCAGATTGAATCTTCCAATCGTAGACTTAGGAGTCTTCTAGACACTAAGATTTCCCTAGTCATAAGACACTTAACCTAATCCTAAAGACTTAGAAGTGTTAACCTTAAGATTAGGTTATGCCTTAGGGATTAGGATAATCCACCTATTTGATAACCCAAATTCAATCCATGTTCTCCTTCATGAACCAAACCTCAAGTTCAATTCAAGCAAAAATTGAAATCCAATTCCAAACCCAAATTCCAAAATGAAATGATTGAAGCCCATGATCAAATCCAATCTTGAAACCCTTCCTAGGCCATATGACCTATCCCATGGACTTAGCCAAATATTAAAACAAATCAATCCAAAATCAATTGATTTTCTCATAATAAATTTATATCTTTAATCATCTTCCTAAATATAAATCAAATCTACATTCAAATGATCAAAACTATATTAAACTAAATCAAATTAAATCAAAACCCTTCTTAAGCCATCTGACCTATTCCATGGACTTAGCCAAATCTTAATCCAAATCAAGTCAAAATCAATTTATTTTCTCACAAATAAATCATATGTTAAATCATCTTTACAAATTTAAATAAAATATACATTTAAAATATCAAGACTAAATCAAACTAAAATAAAATTCTAACCAATGCCACATGACCAAACTCCTTGGACTTAGCCAAATTCCTTCATTCCAAAACTCAAATTCAATTTATTTTCTCATGAATCAGTCATACCTTCAATCATATTCACAAATATAAATGAAACCTACAATCGTCAAGCCAAACCAAAATCAACCCAAGTCAAACCAACTTATCCCTTTTGACTTGAAATGTTCAAATGAACCAAAACCCATTTGAATCCAAGCCAATTGCAATTGAATTTATATATCAATCCCAAATCCATATATAAACTCAACTAAATCAAACACAACCCAAAATCAAGCCAACTAAACCCAATGGTCTAATTGACCCAAAGTTGCCAATTTGACCTATTTGAGCCAAGTTCTAATCCTAGTCAAATTAGATTGAACTAAGCTCATAAAAACCTCCCATCATGATTGTTGATCACCCTAGGTTGATCAATTATCACAAATTAGGTCAAACTAAGTCAACTTGGTCATTTGACCAAGTCAACCTAACCCTTATGAACCTAAACTAGCCAAATTTAAACCTAAGCCAAATCCCATGAAACAAATGATTCATACCAAATCAAAATCAATATTTGAATATGACTTGACCTTCAATTGAGTCAAATCAAACCCAATTGGCCCTCTTGACCCAAGTTGACCAAATTGACCTAAAAGACCAAATTGGGTGAAATCAAAAATATAAACCAAATTGACTACAACCAATGGCTAAAGTTTATTCCAAATTGATTGTTGAACTTGACCAAAGCCATGATTGGACCCAATTGAACCCAATCGACCTACATAGCCTAAATTGACTTAAAGGTTCAAGTTGGCCACAATCATAACCAAATCCAAATTAATTGAAACCAAAGCCTACAATCATATTTAATTGTTCAAAAAAACCCAAACCAACACCAACCCAAGCAAATTTGGCCAATTTGGTCAAATTGGTTAACAACCATTTGACCCAAATGAATTAAAATGATCCAAAATCAAATCTAAACTAAACCAAACCAATTGAACCAAAACATCCCAAATGATCATGAACTTAGCCTTGGTTTGACCTAATTTGACCAATTGGTCAACTTGACTCAACCTAACCTAATTTGACCTAAATGACTCAAATTGAGCCAAACCTAATAAAATCAACTCCAATTGACTTGAAATTTGGGCTAACCCACTTTTGGCTCATTTCAAATCTACTCAAATTAAATCCAATGCCAAATGATCATTCTACCCTTAGTTCAAGGGCATCACATGAGACAAATCACCCATGTAAGTGGTCATTTCCATTCCTTGGCCACTTGGTACTCTCCCAATGGTCCACCTAGGCACCTAAGACATTACCAAACCTGACCTAAGGGGTGGTTGGGCCAGCCATGACCCATGGGTGGTAAAATCACCTCACCCTCTCCATTGGAGCATTTGAAACCCATAGAACACCCATGATTCCTCCTTGGCAGCCACCTCCACACCTTCAACCAACCAAGTTGAGCCAACGCACCTCTTCCCTGCCACCCACAACTCTCTGAAGTGGTCGGACAGGCATTAGAAGCCAAACCCAATCCTACCATCCAATCAAGATGAAGCGGGGTATACACCCCCACGTATCCACTCAAACACACACGAAAATCATTCCTCAAAGCTCTAGCTACATAAGATGAGCTGTAAGAGCCATTCCCTAAGCTCCCAAGCTCATTCATCGATCGAAGTATGCCATTCCCATCTATCCCAAAAAAGGACACTCCCATTTTTGACTTAACTTTCTTATTTCTCCATCAAACTCAAATTAATTTTGCACACATCTTCCTTATGCCTCGTCGAGCAAGAACGAATCATCTCCCAAGCTTCGAGCACTAGAGGTGGGACTTTGATCAAAGCTGAGCTCCAAATCATCAGCTTGTGGCCTTTCAAGCAAACATCAAGAAGTTGATCTAATTCCTAGTCAATAGGGCTTTGTCTCCACTAGATCATGCTTCCTCAGTCGTTCAAGCCACTAGTCTTAGATCCGGTGAGGTATGCTTCCAAAACCGATCCTTAGGAAAAAATGGGTTGGAGTTTTCTGAAGAAAACTTGCATCTTGTGTGATCTTGATCATTGGATCCTCTCTGATTGATATCATGAAGGTGTGGGATCTTTTTAGAGCTGATCCATGTTTGGGTAAGCTCGGATCAAGTAAGCAATGGCAGATGGACAACATTATCCCTCACTTGCATGACATTAAATCACGCATTATACAATCTAAGTGATTGAAATAGACCATCATGATTAGATCTGCTAGTTCAATATTATTTAATCTTATTAAGCTATGGGATTAATCATAGCCGTCTGATTTTAGATCAGATGGCGAACGAGAAAGTGCGACTGCCGCCAACATATAGGCATTTAGTCAGATAATTTTTAAGTAGCCAATCCTGTGGTGCCATGTGCAAAGCAGGTCGCATCAGCATGCCATGTGGCGCCAATAAGAATAGGCTTTAATTAGGCTAAAACTTCTAAAAATTGTCATTTTTAACTTATAAAGATCATAAAAAATCATAAAATGATAAAAATTTAATCATATGATCGATCTTCGCTTTAATTAATCATTTTTAATGGCTGAAACTTCTAAAAATCACAAAAAATCATAGAGAAATAAAAAAAATCAAATAAATACTCATTTTAAAGGTATTTTAGAGGAGAATTAATTAAAAATGATCTTCAATAATCTTAAATAGTAATTAAAGTTCAATTGCAAAATTAATTAACTTAATTACTCTTTAATCACTTGAATAATTAATCCCAAAATTTGTTGGTTAATTTAATAGGATGACCTCTACCTCCCATGATTTTCTTGGGATTTATTGCTCACTTAATTAAAAATTTTGACTAGTTAAATGTTAACTACTCTTTTAAGTTAAGTAATCCCATGAGCAGTAATAAATTTGTTAATTAAGTTTATTAATCATTGTTCAACAGTAAGTAAACTAAGGAATAAGGTTGGGACCCCTTTCCCTAAGTTCATTTCACCTTTTTTTTAAAGATTTAACTAATTAATTAAATTACTTAGTCAAATTAAAATTATAATCACATAAGACCTTAATTAATTAAATTATGGGGTAGATCTTTAGCTATTTAATAACCTAATGGAGTTTAATGAAATTATAGTTAGTCCACATGTGTGAGAAAACCATAAGAGTAATTAATTAAGTCCCTTAATCTAATTAACTATTAATCATGAGACAATTGCATTAGGCCCCTTTCCCCTTTTATTTCCTAGGATCATTGCAAGTTTATTTTTCATGCATATCATGTTGGCTCATAATTATTTAGTTAATTACTTTAAGGTGAAATAGGTAAGGGTAATTATTTCATCTAATTAAAGGTTCAACTTAATTAACCCATAAAATCAACTTAATTACATTTTCCTAAATTAAATCAATTCACTAATGTGGGAATGAGTTTAAAACAATAAGGGATCATTTTGCTTCCCCTCTTTAATCAAATCAAATTGAAAACTTAATTAATAAAGAAGCTTTGGTTTTCTTTAAATAATCTTATTTGATTTGATTGTCCTTAAGAACTAGTTTGATCGAATGAATCACATGCTTATATTTGATTGTCCTCTTTCAAATCAAGTTAAATTTGGTATGTCATTTGAATTCATGCATCCATCTTATCAAAATCAAGTAAAATAAAATGGATTTTCTTTATGTAAGCTTGCATGTGTTGATTTCATTTAATATATGTGTGGCTATTATCACTATTAAATCCAGATTTATTTTTCAAAAGCTTATAAATGAATAATAATATATGTTATGTTGCTAGTTACAAATAGATAATAAATGCATGTGCTTATAGTTTAATGTATGAATGTTGAGTTCTCTTTCCTCTATTCATGTGTTGATTTATATAAGATTAAATTATAATGCGAATATAGTCTGGACATCTCGAGAACATGAGACTTTAGCTAGCCCCAAGGAGGTCATTTGATTACCTCACTTCCCAGGTTTGTTACTTGGTTAATGAAATCGAAATGAAGAAATGTTGAAAATGAATTTGTTCTCTATTAAAAAAAAACAAAAATCCTAAACCCTAAACTAAAACATGAACCCTAAACCTAAAACCTAAACTTAAACCCTAAAAATCCAAAAGCCTTAAACCCTAAACCCTAAAACCAATAACTATAAACACTAAACCCTAAACCCCAAACCCTAAACCCAAACCCTAAACCCTAAAAACCTAAAACCTAAAAACCTAAACCTAAATTAAATAAAACTTAAAAATAAAATAAATAAAAAACCTAAACCTAAATAAAATTAAAAATAAAATAAAATAAAAACCTAAACTAAAATATAAACCAAAACTGAAACTTAAAAATAAAATAAAATAAAAAACCAATAACAAAACTAAAGTAAAAAATAAAATAAACCTAAAAATAAAAAACCTAAATAAAATAAAAACAAAATGTAAAATAAAAATAAAATATTCCTAAAATAAAATAAATAAAAACTAAATAAAAACTTGAACCTAAAAATAAACTTCAAAATAAATAAAAAATAAAACCTAAACATAAAAAAAATCTTAACCTAAATTAAACAAAATAAAATAAACTAAACCAAAATAAATATAACCCACCCTATAATAAAATGAATAATCTAAAATAAACTAAACTAAAATAAACCCTAAAATAAACCTAAAACCTAAACTAAAATAAAATAAAACTAACGAGATAAAATATAAAACCTAAACTAAAATAAAATAAAATAAAAATAAAAAATAAACATAAACCTAAATTTAAACCTAAGAAATAAACTAAAATAAAACCTAAACTAAAATAAATTAACCATTAAAAACTAAACTAAAATAAAATAAATATGGATAAAATAAAATAAAATAAACTATAAAAATAAAAATATAATAAACCTCTGCCATTGGTTAACCTAAAGGTTTTTTTAAAATGTGACCTAAACCTAGTCTAACTCTCCTAACTGGGCCCTTACTGAGCCACTACTACTAGGCTAAACCAAACTAACCTACTCAGGCCACCAACTAGGCCTAAAACCAAACCTGACTTAAATCTAAATCCTGACTCTAGCCACCCCTAAACTATACAGGCCACTGAAACTGACCCTGGGCCTGACTAAACTCCAAAGGAACCATAAACCCCACTAAACCAAACCCCATCAAAACAACCTAACCTAACCCTAAACATTAAAACCTAAACCCTAAAGCCTTAACCCTAAATCCTAAACCCTATACCATAGCCCCTAAACGTTAAAATTAAACATAAATCTTAAACCCTAACACTAATTTTCTTTTTAGTTTTCTCTTTTCTTTTCTTTTTGTTTTTCTCTTTCCTTTTATTTTTCCTTTTATTTTTGAGCTTTGGTCAAGTTCATGAGAATATACTTCTGGATTTTGAGGGAGGCGGTATCATCCTGTTAGCTCATTGTGTAAATGGCTTGAGATCTCCATTCACACAATGCATCCCACCTCCACGAACTTCATACAGATGTAGAGATGATGGAACTATATTGTTCTCATGTATCCATGGTCTCCCAAGCAAAATTGAAAGATGTAAGTCTATAATGTGAAACTTGGCTTGTCTTCCAATCATCTATCTCCAAGGGCAACACTATGGAACTAAGCTATTGACCTCACTTTGATCTTGGATGCTATTTCCATCTTAGAATTAGGAGCCTTCTAGACACTAAGACTTCTCTAGTCATGAGACACTTCTAAAAATTAGGTAAACACATAATCTTAAAGACTTAGAAGGGTTGCAAGGATTAGGTTATGCACGAAGGATTAGAATAATCCACCCACCCAAATCCAATCCATGTTCACCTTCTCAAACCAAACATAAATTTTAATTCAAACATCAAAATAAAATTCAAATCCAAACCAAATTCCAAAACCAAATGATTGAAGCCTCAAATCAAACTTGAAACCCTTTCCTAAGCCATATGACTATCCCATGGAAATTTTAATCCAAATCAATCAACATTGATTTTCCCATAATAAATTTATATCTTCAATCATCTTCCTAAATCTAAATCAAATCTACATTCAAATGATCAAAACTAAATAAAACTAAATCAAATTATATTAAAACCCTTCCTAATCCATAGGACCTATCCCATGGACTTAGCCAAATCTTAATCCAAATCAAGTCAAACTCAATTGATTTTCTCACAAATCAATCATATTTTCAATCATCTTCACAAATTTAAATGGAATATACATTTAAATCATCAAAACTAAATCAAACCAAATCAAAATCCAAACCTAAGCCACATGACCAAATTCTTTGGACTTAGCCAAATTCCTTCATTCCAAAACCCAAATTCAATTGATTTTCTCATGCATCAATCGTACTATCAATCATATTTATAAATATAAATGAAGTCTATAATCATCAAGACAAACCAAAATCAACCCAACTCAAATCTAACTTAACCCTTTTGACTTGAAATGTTCAAATGAACCAAAACCCATTTAAACCCAAGCTAATTGCAATTAAATTTATATATCAATCCTAAATCCATAAATAAACTCAACTAAATCAAACTCAACCCAAAATCAACCCAACTAAACCCAATTGGTTTGCTTGACCCAAAGTGGCCAATTTGACCTATTTGTGCAAAGTTCTAATCCTACCAAAATTGGATTAAACCAAGCCTATCAAAACCTCACGTCATGATTGTTGATCACCTTAGGTTGATCAATTATCACAAATTGGGTCAAACCAAGTCAACCCCTTAACCCATATTAACCCAAACTAGCCAAATTGCAATCAGAACCAATGATTCATACCAAATTAAAATCACTATTTGAATATGACTTGACCTTCAATTGAGTCAAACCAAACCCAATGGGCCCTCTTGACCCAATGGGCCCTCTTGACCCAAGTTGACCCAAATTGACCTAAAAAATCAAATTGGGTCAAATCAAAATATAAACCAAATTGCTTGCGACCAATGGTTGAAGTTCATTCCAAATTGATTGTTGAAGTTGACAAAGCCATGATTGGACCCAATTGAACCCAATTGACCTACTTAGCCCAAATTGACCTAAAGGTTCAAGTTGGCCTAAATCATAACCAAATCCAAATTAGTTGAAACCAAAGCCTACAATCATCTTCAATTGGTCAATAAACCCAAACCAACACCCAACCTAAGCCAATTTGGCCAATTTGGCCAATTTGGTCAAATTGGTCAACTTAACCCATTTGACCTAAATGAATTCAAATGAGCCAAAATTTAATCTAGGCCAATCTTAACCAAACCAATTGAACTAGAACATCCCAAATGATCATATGAACTTGACCTAACCCTTGGTTTGACCCAATTTGACCTAAATGAGTCAAATTGAGCCAAACCTAATCAAATCAACTCCAATTGACTTGAAATTGATGCTAACCCACTTTTGGCTCATTCCAAATTTGCTCAAATCAAATCCAATGCCAAATTTGGGCTAACCCACTATAGGCCAAACCCAATCCGACCTTGTGTTGGTGGAATATAAGCCCTAGTAATCTTATTAAATTTCAACTCAAAACATATAAATCTCTTCAACTTTGAAATTATAAAGCCCAATCATAGGATAGATTGGAATGCTCACTAGACTTCTTAGTATTTTGAGCATTTCCTACTTATTTCATTTGGATTCCAAAAATAAGTCTTCTCGTTGAACTTTCGTAATTGATTTTCCAAATTTGACCAATCCTTTGATAGTCTAACCTTGAAAATTTTGGAGATGATAAATGTCTACTTTAGTCGAGAGTATTCTTAGAAAATTTCATTTCCTAAGATGTAATTAACTGTGGAGGCTTACCTCCATAGGGAACTTACTGGTTTAATATAAACCCTACTTTATTCATCCATATAAATTAGGGGAAATTTTTTTGATACATTCGATGACCCATCATGCCTTAGGCAAACTTCTTACGTGATTAGGTCCATTGTAGGATGATGCCTCTTTTTTCATTTTTGGGTTTTCACAACTTCTCATCCCCTAGTGGATGACTTGAACCTGCTTCTTTAGTGGAGGGTTCATATACTCAATCCCTAAAGGATTCCTCCTTCACTCTCTTATATCTTTGACATAAGTAGAGTTGCATTGCACTAAGATCTTGATTCTTTCTATGCCTCTAGTTTAGGAGTAGATCATTTCTATTAGTGCTTGAGTTCATTCGAGCATTATTGATTGTCTTGGTCAACACTAATACATTTGGTGTACCTTGTCAGTCACACCACACCTATTGGGCACCCTTTGTTGACCACTTTTGGAGTGAGCTTTCAACTTCTTCATCTTATCCATAAGGACTCCTCTAAGCATTAACAATTTCTTAGTCTTAAGACACTTCTAGTGATTAGGTTAACACTTAACCTAACCCTAGAGACTTAGGAGAGTTAGCCATAGTAATAGGTTATGCCTTAGGGGTATTAAGAAAACTTGCCTACCCTATAGTTTGAACCCAATCTGTGCTTCCTTCTTTCAAGTCAAACTTCAAATTCAAATCAATTCCAAATCAAACCTTAAATCAATTCCAACTCAATGGATTTTCTCAAATCATGAATCAATTCCAAATCAAATGATTGAGACCCATGATTGAATTCAAATCCCAAAAATCATTCCTAAGCCATTTTGACTTCATCTTATGGACTTAGCTCAAATAAAATCCAAATCACTCCAAACTCAAAATATTCTCTCATTACCCATTTATATTCTCATTTATATTCATGAATATAAATGAAATATAAATTCAAAACTCAAACTCAAATCCAACTTAAATTCAACTTATACCCTTTTAAGTTAAATCCTTGAACTTAATCAAACCAAATCCAAATCACTTCAAACTCAAAAGATTTTCTCATAACCCATTTATATTCTCATTTATATTCACAAATATAAATGAAGTATAAATTCACATAACCAAAACTAAACTCAAAACGTAAGTCCAAATCCAACTTAAATCCAACCTATACTCTTTCAAGTCAAATTCTTCAACTTAGCTAAATCATTCTCAAATCAATCCAAACCTTTGGATTTTCTCTTCAAACATTCATTCCTTCAATCACATGCCCAAATATAAGCATAAACTATAATTACCAAACAAAATCAAACTAACCCAAGTCAAACCCATGTTCATCCTTTGAACTTGAAATTGTCAAATGAATCAAAACTCATTTTACTCCAAATCACTTGCAATTGGATTTATATTTCCATCAAAAGTCCATATGTGAGTTCGACCAAACTTGAATCAAGCCTTGATCAAGCCAATTGACTCACTTAGACTCACTTGACCCAAAGTGACCTAAAGCACCTTTTTGAGCCAAATTTTAATCGAACCCAAATTGGATTGAACTAAGCCCATCTAAGCCTCACATTATGAGCAACAATCATCCTAGGATGATCAATCACTCAAATTGGGTCATACCAAGTCAAACCTAGCCTTTGACCAACTAAACACTTAGCCAAATGAAACCCAAACTAGCCAAAATCCACTATAAGCCAAATTGATTGAAACCATTGATCTAAAATAATCCATAATCAATGATTGAACTTGACCAAGCCATCAATTGAGCCAAACCAAGCCTAATTGGACACTTGACCTAAGTTGACCCAAGTTGACCTAAAAAATTAAAATGGGTCAAATCTTGACCTAATCCAAATTGATTGCAACCAATGGTTTAAATTCATTCTAAATTACTTATTGAACTTGACCAAGGCTTCAATTGGCCAATTAGACCCAACCTAGCCCAATTGACCATGTACCCAACTTGACCTAAAAGGTCAAATCAACTTGAAATCAAACCAAACAAAAATTGATTGAAACCAAAGCTTGCAAAATATTTCAAATTATCAACCAAGTCTAAACCAACCCATGATCTAACCCAATTGGGTCAAATGGGTCAAATTGGTCAACTTGACCCATTTGACCTAAATGAACCTAAATGAACCAAAACCAAATATAAACCAAATTGAACCAAAACAATGATACCCATAGGCTTCAAATGATCATTTGAACTTGACCTAACCCATGGTTTGACCCATTTTGACCAATTGTCAACCTTGCCCAAGTGACCCAACTTTACCTAAAAAGGTCAAATTGAACCAATTCAAACCTAATGAACTCCAAATCACTTGAAATTTGGCCCAACCCATTTTTAAATCATTTCAAATCTACCCAAATCAAAATTAAGGCCAAATGACCATTTTACCCATAGGTCAAAGGGTATCGTATGCCCAAATTCACTTGGAATTTGGCCAATTCTTTCTCGTAGCCATGTGGCATCTTCCTACGGGTCCACTTGGACACCAAGGGAGGTGGTGAACATGACCTAATCACCTTGGGTTGGCCATGACCCAACCCAAGGACAAACTGACCCCTCTAATGGGAATTAAGCATTTGGATAACCCCATACACTCACCTAGCACATGGGAACCTCTACCTAAAACGAATCACATGAGTGTCTAACAGCCTAAACCAATGAAACAATCTCCTCCATTGAACAAAAATGGCAAGATTGCTCTTCTCTGTCCAATCCAAGGAGGGGATATACTCTCCCTCATTCGCACTCAAACCAGAGAGACTGAATTTGATTGAGCTCTAGAAATTTAAAGCAAGCTTCTCCAAGCCTTGGCAAGCATTCCTAAGCTCCCCCATTTTCTCCGTCTCGATTTTGTTCAAGCCAAAATAGGGAAGGCCATTCAAAATTCCAACTCACTCAATTCTCCATCAAATCTAAATTACTCTTGCAAGCACCATCAAGGGACCTAGTCGAGCTCAATCAAGTTGTTTCCTAAGTCACCAAGCCACGGGAAGGACTTTGATCAAAGCCAATTTCCATTGAAGGGGAGCTTGATCAACCAAGCCATCCACTTCAAATCAAGGCTTGATACATACCTTCAATAGGACTTCATCTCTACTAGACGAAGCTACCTCCTCCGTTAGAAGCATCGGTGATAGCCTCCAGTGAGGTATTGCTCAAAATCATAGACGTAGGAATTTTTGCTTGGTCATTTGTGAAGAGAATTGTAATTCCATTAGATCTTGGCCATTTGATTCATTGTGTGTGCCTCCCCGCAGGTGTGCATTGAGTTTGAACTCAATCCGAGCTCGGGTGAGCTCGGATCAAGCGACGATCGATGAACAACATCCATCTCTCACCGCTCGAGATGAGATAGATCACACACTGTCTATTTTGTGTGATTGGAACGGACGGTTGTGATTTAATCCCATTAGATCTTCCTTTAATTTAAGCATAAACCACAAGATTAATAGACCGTCCGATCTTAGATCGGATGGCCCATGGAGAAAGCACGTCCGTCGCCAACTAGGCAGTGGATGATGAATGAGTTCGCCCCCAATAAAAAGTAATATAAAAAATTAAAATAAACCTAAATCTAAACTAAAATAAACTAAACCAAAATAAAAAAGCCTCAACCTAAACCGAAACTAAACTAAACCAAAACCATAAATAAAAAAAATAAAATAAACTAAAAAAAACCTAAAATAAAAACCTAAAACCTAAATCCAAAAAAATATAATAAAAACTAACCTAAACCTAAAAAAACCTAAAATTAAAAATAAAATAAAAATAAAAGTCAACTAAAAAATAAACATAAACCCAAAAATAAACTAAAATAAATACCTAAACTAAAATAAGTAAACCTAATATAAATAAACTAAACTAAAAAAATAAAAACTAAACAAAAATAAATATAAAAAATAAAATAAATAAAAAATAAACTAAATAAACTAAATAAACTAAATAAACAAAAGAAGAAATTTTGAATATGAGTTTGTTCTATTTAATTAAAAAAAATCCTAAACCTAAAACCTAATTCGTAAACCCTAAATCCCTAAACCCTAAAAACCCTAAACCCTAAACCATAAATCTTAAACCCTAAAAGCCTAATCCCCAAATCCCAAACCCTAAACCCTAAGCCCTAAAACCTGAACCCTAAACCTTAAACCCTAAAAAAAAACCGTAAATCCCAAACCCTAAACCCTAAATCTTAAACCCTAAACTAACCCCAAACCCTAAACCCTAAACTAACCCTAAACCTAATAAAATAATAAATATAGAAATTTAAAATAAAATATAATAAAAAAATAAAATAAAAACATAAACTAAAATGTAAACCTAAACCTAAACCTAAAAAGAAAATAAAATAAAAACAAAAACTAGACTAAACTAAAATAAAGAAAAACCTAATCTAAACTAAAAAAAATAAAACCTAAAAAAAATGTAAACTAAACCTCAAATAAAAATGAAACAAACATAAAATAAAAAAATAAAAAACTAAATAAAAACTTAAAACTAAATAAATAATCAAAAAATAAATAAAACCTAAACCCTAAACTAAAAAAAAACCTAAACCTAAAATAAAAATAAATTAAACTTAAACATAAACTAAACTAAAATAAATAAAACCTAATATTAAACTTAAATTAAATTAAACCTAAACCTAAACCTAAACTAAATAAAATAAAATAAACTAAAAATAAACTTAAACCTAAACTAAAAAACAAACCTAAAAATAAACCTAAAATAAAATACAAAAACCTATGCCTAAATAAAATAAAATAAAAACTTAAAACTAAACCTAAAAATAAAAAATCAAAATCTAAAAAAAAAATAAATAAAAATATAACCAAACTAAAGAATAAACATTTACCTAAAACTAAATTTAAAAAATAATCTAAAATTAAAAAAACATAAATGAAATTAAATAAACCAAACTAAATAAAAATAAAAATAAACCAACATCAAAATAAAAAAAATAAAATAAGCTAAATAAAGCCAAATCTACTAGTTTACTTAATTTAAAAAAAAATAAAAAAATATAAAAATAAAAAAGAAAACCCCAACCCTAAACCATAAACCCTAAATCTAACCTTAAACCCTAAACTCTACAAGTAATCCTAAACTTAGAACGCTAAACCCTAAACCCTAAACCCTAAAACCCTAAACGCTAAACCCTAAAATCGACAACCATAAACTTTAAACCCTAAAACCTAAATCCTAAACCCTAAAACCTAAACCCTAAATTCTAAAAACTTAAAAACCTAAACTAAATAAAACCTAAAAATAAATAAATAAGAAAACTTAAACCTAAATAACATAACAATTTAATAAAAATCAAAACTAAAACCTAACATTAACCTAACCCTAAACCTAAAAATAAAATAAAAAAAAACTAAAATAAAATAAAAAAAGATGAACTAAATTAAAAAATAAAATAAATATTAAAATAAAAACCTAAATAAAATAAAAACTATATGTAAATTAAAAATAAATTTAGCATGAAATAAAATAAAATAAAATAAAATAAAAACTAAATAAAAACCTAAACCTAAAAAAATAAACGTAAAAATAAATAAAAAATAAAACTTAAACCCTAAACTAAAAAAAACCTAAACATAAAATAAAAAAATAAAATAAACCTAAACCTTAACTAAAATAAATTAAACATAGACCCAAAACTAAAATAAACTAAATCTAAACCCTAAACTAAATAAAATAAAATAAACTAAAAATAAACCTAAACCTAAACTAAAAAATAAAACCTAAAAAAAACTTAAAAAAAAACTTAAACCTAAACCTAAAAATAAAAAATAAAATTGAATCCTAAAAAATATAATAAAAATAAAACTAAACTAAAAAAATAAAAGTAAACCAAAACCTAAACAAAAAAGATAAAATAAGAAGCTAAACTAAAATAAATAAACCTAAAATAAATAAATTAGACTAAATAAAAAACCTAAAATAAATAAAAAATAAATTAAATAAACCTAAACCTACCAGTTTACTTAATTTAAATAAAAAACTAAGAAACCTTAAATTCTTAACCCTAAACTTAAACACGAATCCCTAAACCCTAAAATACCATACACCCTAAACCATAAACCCTAACCCTAAACCCTAAACCCTATAATCATTAACCTTAAAACACTAAACCCTAAACCCTAAACCTTAAAACCTAAACCCTAAAACAAACCCTAAACCTATAACCCCAAACACTAAACCCTAAACCCTAAAACCCTAAACCCTAAACCCTAAATCCCTAAACCCTAAACCCTAAACCAACAACCCTAAAACCTACAACCTTAAACCCTAAACCTAAAACCAAACACTAAATCCTAAACCTTAAACCCTAAACCATAAAACCTAAATCCTAAACCCTAAAACCTAAACCCTAAACTCTAAAACATAAACACCTAAACCTAAACAAAATAAAACCTAAAAATAAATTAAATAAAAATACATAAACCAAAAAAACATAAAAAATAAATAAAAACCTAATCATAAACCGAAACCTAAACCTAAAAATTAAATAAAATAAAAGATAAAAACTAAAATAAAATAAATAAAAACCTAAACTAAACTATAAAATAAAATAAATGTAAAAAAACCTAAATAAATAATAAACTAAATGTAAAATAAAAATAAAATAAACCTAAAATAAAATAAAATGAAAACTAAATAAAAACCTAAACCTAAAAAATAAACCTAAAAATAAATAAAAACTTGAACTAAACTAAAAATAAATTAAATATTAAAATAAAAAACCTAAATAAAATAAAAACTATATGTAAATTAAAAATAAATTAAACATAAAATAAAATAAAATAAAAACTAAATAAAAACCTAAACCTAAAAAAACCTAAAAATAAATAAAAAATAAAACCTAAACCCTTAGATAATAGCCTATACCTAAAATAAAAAAAATAAAATAAGCCTAAACCTTAACTAAAATAAATTAAACCTAGACCCAAACCTAAAATAAACTGAATTTAAACCTGAAACTAAATAAAATAAAATAAAACTAAAAATAAACCTAAACCTAAACTAAAAAATAAAACCTAAAAAAACTTAAACCTAAACCTAAAAATAAAAAATAAAATTGAATCATAAAAAATATAATAAAAATAAAACTAAACTAAAAAAAATAAAGTGAACCCAAACCTAAACAAAAAAAGCTAAAATAAAAAATCTAAAATTAAATAAATAAACCTAAAATAAACAAATTAGACTAAATAAAAAAATAAACCTAAATAAAAAGAAAAAAATAAATTAACATAAATAAAAAATAAACTAAATAATCCTAAACCTACCAGTTTACTTAATTTAAGTAAAAAAATAAGAAACCATAAATTCTTAACACTAAACCCTAAACATGAAACCCTAAACCCTAAAAAACCCAACACCCTAAACCATAAACCCTTACCCTAAACCCTAAACCCTAAAACCCTAAACCCTAAACCCAAAACTCTAAAACCCTAAACATTAAACCCTAAACCTACAACCCTAAAACCTACAACCTTAAACCCTATACCCTAAATACCAAAGACTAAACCCTAAACCATAAAACCTAAATCCTAAACCCTAAACCTTAAACCCTAAACCCTAAACTCTAAAAACATAAACACCTTAACCAAAACTAAATAAAACCTAAAAATAAGTTAAATAAAAAAACCTAAACCAAAAAAACATAAAAATAAAAATAAAAACCTAAACTAAAATATAACCTAATCATAAACATAAACCTAAACCTAAAAATAAAATAAAAGAAAAAAAAAAAAAACTAAAATAAAATAAATAAAAACCTAAACTAAACTAAAAAAATAAAATAAATATAAAAAAATCCTAAATAAATTATAAACCAAACATAAAATAAAAAATAAAATAAACCTAAAATAAAATAAAATAAAAACTAAATAAAAGCCTAAACCTAAAAAAATAAACCTAAAAATAAATAAAAAATAAAACCTAAACCCTAAAAAAACCTAAACCTAAAATAAACAAAATAAAATAAACCTATACCTAAACTAAAATTAACTAAACTAAAATAAATTAAACATAGACCCAAACCTAAAAGAAACTAAAATTAACCCTTAACGAAATAAATTAAAATAAACTAAAAATAAACCTAAACCTAAACATAAACTAAAAAATAAAACCTAAAACCTAAACATAAAAAATAAAATAAAAACCTAAACCTAAACCTAAAAATAAAAGGTAAAACCTAAAACTGGAAAATAAAATAAAAATCAAACTAAACTAAAAAATAAAAGTAAACCTAAACCTACACCAAAAAATAAACTAATATAAAAAACCTAAAGTAAAATAAATAAACTTAAAATGAATAAACAAAAATAAATAAAAATAAAAAATAAACCCAAATAAAACTAAAAAAAGATAAAATAAAATAAATAAAAAATAAGCTAAATAAATCTAAACCTACCAGTTTACTTATTAAAAAAAAAATTACAAACCCTAAATCCTAAACCCTAAACCCTAAATCTACAAGCTACAACCCAAAACCCTAAACCCTAAACCCTTAACCTTAACCTAAACCCTAAACGCTATTAGCATAAACCTTAAAACCCTAAACCTAAACCTAAACCCTAAACCCTAAACCTTAACCCTATACCCTAAATCCTAAACCCCAAACACTAAACCTAAACCTAAAATAATTAAATAAACTAAAAAATAAACCTAAATCCTAAAAGCTAATAAACCTAAATCTAAATGTAAACCCTTAGAATGGGCTGAACCTTAACGACCAAAGCATCACCCTCAACCAGGCTCAGTCTAGATCTGGCGATGGAGGCAAAGGCGAAGGTGGTAGTTATCGCAGTGATAGTGGGGGATCTAAACGTACTAGTGGACATGGACGTGGTGGTCAAAGCAGTGGTGGTTATGGATGCGGGATGAGCGACGGAGGTTATAGTCGTGGTTATGGTCGAGGGAGAGATTGAAGATATGATGGAGGATCCCATTACTCGAGAGGTTGGGGTAGTTCTGATGGGAACTAGAGAAACTGAAGAACGACAGATCCGATCTACTATTTATGGAATTATGTCTTTAAGGTAGAGACAGTTTTAGCTATCTTGGGTTTTTGATTTGCTCTATTTATGCTCAATTTTGATCTATGTCTTCACTTGTGTCATAAGAAACTTGGTGTGTTACTTGGTTGAGGAAATCAAAAAGATGAAACGTTGAATTTGAATTTATTCTCTATTAAAAAAACCAAAAAGCCTAAACCCTAAACTAAAACTTGAAACATAACCTAAAACCTAAACAATAATCCTTAAAAGCCGTAAACCCTAAATCATAAACCATAAACCCTAAAACCTTAAATCCTAAACCTTAAATCTTAAACCTTAAACCTTAAAGGCTAAACCCTAAAACTTACCCTAAACCCTAAACCTACAACCTTAAACCCTAAATCCTAAACCATAAACCTTAAAGCCTAAACCATAAAACTTACCCTAACCCTAAACCCCAAACCTACAACCCTAAACCCTAAACCCTAAACCCTAATCCCTAAACCTTAACCTTAAACCCTAAATTCTAAAACCCTAAACTAACCATAAACCCTAAACCCTAAATCATAAAAACTTAAAACCCTAATGCCTAAATCCTAAATCTTAAACCCTAAACCCTAAGCTAACCCAAAACCCTAAACTTTAAACCCTTAACCATAAACCCTAAATCATAAACCATAAACCCTAAACCTGAAACTAACCTAAAGTAACTTAATAAATTTAAAAATAAACCAAAATTCTAAAACCTAATAAAACTAAACCTAATCCTAAACCCTTAGAATGGGCAAAACCTTGATGGCAGGAACATCATTGTTAACCGAGATCAGTTTAGATCTTATACTGGAGGCAAAGGTAGAGGCAGTGATTATCAAATTGGTGTGGGGGATCTGAAGGTACGGGTGGACATGGAAGTGATGGTTAGAAGAGTGGTGGTTATGGAGGCGGGAGGAGCAACAAAGGTTACAAATGCAATGGTGGTAGAGGAAGAGATCAGTGATATCATGGTGGATCCCGCTACTCGATAGGCCGAGGTGATTCTGATGGGAACTAGAGGAATTGCAAAACTATTGATCTGATATGCTGCTTATGGAATTGTGTCCATATAGTAGAGATGGTTCTAGTTATCTATGGTTTTTGATTTGCTCTATGTGTGCTCATTTTTATCCATTTTATCTATGTCATCGCTTATGTATTAGAAAACTAAGTGTGTTACTTGGTTGATGAAATAAAAAAAATGTTGAATTATAATTTATTCTTTTTAAATAAAAACCAAAAACCTTGAACCTTAAACTAAAACCTGAACCCTAAACCTAAAACATAAAACCTAAACCATAAATCCTAAACCCTAAACCCTAAAACCTAAACTGTAAACCCTAAACCCAAAACCTTAAACCCACAAAGCAAGCCCAAAAAAATAAACCTAAACCTAAACCCTAAACCTAAAACCCTAAACCTAAACTAAAACCTAAATTGTAACCTAAAATCTAAACCTAAACCCTAGAACTAAATTAAACCCTAAACCTAAACTAACTATAAACTATAAACCCTAAACTAAACCCTAAATAATCTGACTAAACTCAACCTAAAACTAAACCTAGGCCTAAACCCTAAACCTAAACTAACTAAACTAGAAATTATAAACCCTAAGGCCTAAAACAAACTACTAAACCTAAACTAAAACCTAATCCCTAAAACCTAAACCATAAACCCAAACCCTAAACTAAATCTAAACCTAAAATCTTAAAACCTAAACCTAAACTAAAACTAAAAAATAAAATAAATAAGTAAAATATAAATAAATAAATAAAAAAGAAACTCTAAATCCATAAACTTTAAATCCTAAACCTTAAACCCTAAACCCTAAGCCCTAAACCTGAAACCCTAAACCATAAAAAATAAAAGACCCTAAACCCTAAACACTTAACCCTAACCCTAAACCCTAAACCTTAAAAGTATAAAACCTAAAACCCTAAAATCAAAACCCTAAACCCTAAACCTTAAACCCTAAAATCTAAACCTTAAACCCTAACCCTAAATTATAAACCCTAAACATAACCCTAAAGTAACTAAATAAATTAAAAAATAAATCTAAACCCTAAAACCTACTAAAATTAAACTTTAACCTAAACCATAAGAATGGGTAGAACCTTGACGGTAGGAACATCACCTTTAAGCAGGCTCAGTCCATATCTCATGATGGAGGCAAAGGTAAGGGCGAAGGTTATTACTGTGGTGGTGGGGGATCTGGAGGTACTGGTGGATATGGAGGTGGTGGTCAGAATAGTGGTGGTTATGGAGACGGGAAGAGCGACAAAGGTTATAGCCGAGGTGGTGGCAGAGGGAGAGATCAAGGATATGATGGTGGATCCCACTACTTGAGAGGTTGGGGTGGTTATGATGGGAATTCAAGAAATTAAAGAACGGCTGATCCAATCTGCTACTTATGGAGCTGTCTTTATAATAGAGTTAGGTCTAGTTATCTAGGGTTTTACATTTCCTCTAAGGGTGCTCTTTTTTTGTCCATTTTTGATCTATGTCATCATTTCTGCCTTAAAAAAATTTGGTATGTTACTTGGTTAATGAAATCAAAAAGAAGAAATATTGAATATGAAATTATTCTTTGTTAAAAAAACTTTAAACTAAAACCTGAATCCTCAACTTAAAACCTAAACACAAATCCTAAACCATAAAAACCCTAAACCCTAAAACCAAATCATAAACACTAAAACCTAAACCCTAAACACTAAATCCTAAACCAAAATAAAAAGGAAATCCTAAACCCTAAACCCTAAAAAGCTAAAAACCTAAACCTAAGCTAAATAAACCTAAAAATAAAATAAATAGAAAAATCTACAACAAAATAAATAAAATAAAAACATAAATTAAAACCTAAACCCTAACTTAAGCATAAGCTTAAAAAGAAAATAAAATAAAAAATAAAATCTATACTAAAATAAAATAAATAAAAACCTAAAATAAACTAAACCTTACCTCATCCTCTCTCGGTTGTGGCGCTCTCTGGTGATTGCATTTTTCCTTTCATTTTCCTTGCGGCTTGGCTGATTTTTGATCATTCTCGATCATATTTTTGATAATTTCTCTCAGATTGGATGCTAATGTGAGTTCCCCTTTCAATGGCGAGGAGCTTGTTGTAAGCTTTTAAACTTGAGGCCTAGGGCATCGATTTACATGGAATTTTGGATCAAATCATCGCTCAGAAGTTAAGTCCTTTCAAGGATGCATTATTTGGTAAGAACCTTTCCCCTAATACTTCGATGAATTTGATCTTGACCTCATTTTGTGGGATGCTTATGCGGATCTAGTGTGGAAAAGTTGGCGAAGCCTTTTGAATTCTCTTTAGTTGGTAAATTTTCTTTACATCAGCCAACTCTCAATAACATCCGATCTTTTCTCCATAGCCTTAAACTTTCAGGCATTTTCACTATTGGATTCATTGATCCTAGGCATATTTTAATTTAGCTCTCTAGTGATGTAGATTATTCTAGAGTTTTTTCCCGTCGCTCTTACTTTGTGCTTAATTGTCAAATGTAACTTTTGAAATGGTCTCTACTTTTTGATATGAAAGAGGAATCCCCAATTGTTCCTATATGAGTTGCTCTTCCTAATATGAGAATACATTATGTTACACATCAAGTTCTCTTTTCAGTTGGGGCTCTCTTTGGTCAATTTGATCACCCATCCGAGATCACGCTGTTGCTCATATAATCGGAGATTGATATTACTAAAAAGCATCCCAAAGAAGTTTGGATTAGCTCTGAGAAATTTGGTTATAATCTAAAAATGGAATTTGAGAATTTTTCTATTTTTTGCACACATTGTAAGATTCATGGCATGATCATTCTAAATATTTTGTGTTGCATCCTCATCTTAAAAAGAATAAATTATCGGATTATAATCCTACTCCATCAAATGAAAAAATCAATAAATTTGTTTATGTTCCTAAAGTCACTCAAAATGGGAATCAGCCCCTATCCCTACTTCTTTTCTATCCATTGCTTTGCCTATTGGAGAGCAATCTGAGCATGTTAAAAATAATGCTTATGAGGTTTGTGAGGAGGCTAATGATAACTTACTTAACATTACTTCTAATTGTAATATTTTAGCTCCTCAGGACAATACCTTGACTCAGTCTAACTTACCCCTTTTGGCTAGTGAACCTGAGGAGACTCATATGAACCCTAGTGGTGATTTGAATGGAAACTTTAGGTTGGATCAAAATCTGAAAACAAATTCTGGAATTGATCCTTTGATGAAAGAACAAAATCTGGAAACTGTTGATCCTTTGATGATGGAATAAAATCTAAAAAGTAATTCTGAAATTGAGCATGAAATCTATGCTATTAATGGCTTCACAACCTCTCCTTCTCCTACCCTTTAGAGTGATACACATGCTAACCCTCATTCTCAGCTTAATTCTGACATTGAAGAAGGGGAAATTATCACTAAGAATGCTTTAAGTGATACAGGTCCTATTCTGAATATCACAAATCACTCTCTCTTAGATGGGGATACTTTGGACAAAGATAGACCTTTTCAAACTATTTTTATAAAAAAAATCCCTTAATGCTAGAATGTTCACTAATAGCTCCACTAGAACTACTAGATCTTCTCTAACTTCCCATAAATAACTGCTTCTATTTTCTTTTCTTCTTGCTTTTTATTACTTTTGTTATCTCTTTTCCTTTCCTTCTTCTTTATTATGATCAATTTACTAATTTGGAATGTTAGGGTATTGGGACTCTCATTGTCCACAATCATATTAGAAGTCATTGTCGTACTCATAACATAGCCTTACTTGTTGTTATTGAACCATTCATACACTCTTCTAAGATCAACCACATTGTTAGAATGCTTGGCTTTCAAAATTTATTTTATAATATTAGCAATAAAATTTGGTATTTTTGGAATAATTTAGTCAACATCTCTATCATTGATGATCTTCAACAATTGGTTAATGTCCACATCTCATTGGGTGAATTTTCTATTCTTGGTTCCTTTATTTATGCTTCTTATAATAGAGCTGGTAGGAACATCCTTTGGGATAACTTAAGAACCTTTGCCTCCTCGTCAACAAACCACAGTTGGTTGGGGTACTTCAACACTATTCTCTCTTCCTCGGAAAGAAGGGGAGGTTGCTCTCCTAACATTCATTCCATGGAAGATTTTTCTAATATGATTCTTGATTGCAATCTGATTGATATTAATTTTTTGGGCTTCTAATTATATTTAACTCTAAACTCGGCGCTTGAGATAGGACTTTTTAATTCTCTTTGGATCAATCAATGGCCCCTTACTTCTATTGAACATTTGAGTAGAACTTTGTCTAATCATGCTCTGCTTTTGATTTTTGTCCAAAATCTCTCAAGTAGATTATCCTCCCCAACTTCTTTTAGATTCCAAAATATGTGGATCCAACACATTGATTTCATCAATGTTTTATCCATTAATTGGATGGCTCCTCTTCATCCATAATAATATGGCATGATTAGCCTCGGCTTAAGCTTAAAAGGCTTAAACAAAACCTAAACTGGTGGAATAAGCATCATTTTAAAAATCTTTTTTCCAATCTCAAAAATATGGAACAATTAGTTTGTTCTCTTGAATATGCTATTTTGACTGATTCTACTAAACTTGAGGAGTTGAATGAAGCTAAAGATAACTTAGTTAAATATCAGAATATGGAGAAAACATCTTGGCAAAAGGTCGCTAGCAAACATATTGCGATGGTGATAGAAATACCGGTACTTCCATGCTTTTCAAAAAAAAAAGCCTTAAACTCTATTAAAAAAATTAAAATGATAAGTTTGGATCACTGATAATAATGATATTAAAGATTCTGTCATACATCATTTTAAAAACTTATTAAACAACAACCCTTCCTTAGAATCTCTCTCCAACTCACGCTTGATTCCCTCATCGATTACTAATGATGATATCCACTTGCTTAGTTTGCATCCTACGAAAGCTGAGATTGGTAGTATTCTCAATAGCATGAACACTGATTCTATTGCTGGTCCTGAAGGCTACACGACTCAATTTTTTTAGCATTGTTGGACTATTATTATGTCTAACCTTTTTGATGATGTTGTTGATTTTTTTGATGGAAATATTTTACCTAGATATTTTTCTAGCACCTCCATTGTTCTCATTCCCAAAATTAATAATCTTGAATCTTGGGGAGATTTCAGACCTATCAGCATTTGCACCTTCTTTCATAAACTCATTACTAAATTAATTGCCAATAGAATTAGTCCAACTGGCTTTTCCTATGGTGGGTGCAATAATTGTATTGCTATTTTATTTGTTGGCTGTTGGAATTTTGGATCCTTTGTCCAACTAGCTTCCTCTGAGGTTGTTGGTTATTTGTTGGCTTTTGTTTTTCTACTTGATTTTGTTGTTTGCATCCGGGCTACTGCTGATCACCACATGTTTGTGGTCTATCTAAACTTCTACTATCTTTTCCATTTTGGTTTAGTTAAACTTGTCCAGACCACTGTGATTATGCTATTACCTACTTGGAAATTAACTTATGCAATGTCTATTTTGAATGGGTGGTTTTATGGCTAGCTTGTTATTATTTGTTATCTTGGTTGTTTGCTGAATTAGATTATTGATGCCCAACAAGCTACTACTGGGGTTGTCTATCATGTCCAGCAGGCTGCTTTTGAGGTTATTTTTTTGATTGCTTTTGCTAACCTCACCTTCCCAACCTATAAGGAGAGAAACTACAATACCTTTGATATTATTATTATCTCTTTGTAGGATTGGATTTACTTAATGATTTCTTTCCAGTCTACTTTTACTGAGGTTGTTGGTTTAGCTGCAAGCCTGCACTTCTTTGTCTTGAAGGATTTCAATGATGGCTCTCTTTTGAACCCCTTTTGTATCTATTTTGTACCTTTATTTTTCACTAGCTTATCTTATGGTGGGTGCAATCATTGTATTGTTGTTTTAGTTGTTGGTTGTTGGATTTTCAGGTCCTTTGTCCAGCAGGTTGCCTTTGTGGTTGTTAGCTATTTGTTGCCTATTGCTTTTCTGATTGTCTTTGCTATTTGCAACTAGGCTGCAGCTGATCACTGATGTTTGAGTCTATTTAATCTGCTGCTATTTTTTCCATCTTCATTCAATTAGAATTGTGCAGATCACTGTGATTATGCTTTTACCTACTTGGATATTACCTTATGCACTATCTATTCTGAAAGGGTGGTATTATGGTCAGCTTGCTATTTTATGCTATCTTGGTTGTTGGTTGAACTAGATTATCAGGTTTTATGCCCAGCAAGCTACTTCTAGGGTTGTCTCTCTGATTATCTTAATTTGGAGTTGTTCATGGTGGGGAGCAGCTTATTACCAGCGCCTTTTGGTCCACCTAATTTGCTGCTGCATTCCCATCTTGTCTATATTAAACTTCTGCATTTCTTGTTGTAGTTTGAGTTTGGCTTATGTTGTCTTGCTATACATTTGCTAATTATTAACTTCAATAATGATTATTAACAAGGAGGTTGTTAACATCTGCATTGATTATTCTCATTGGGTATCCTTTTCTGGGCTATATTCTTGGGCTGTATACCAGGACTGTAAGTTTCATATATGTCCCATTTGTTTGGGATGGAGTTATTTACATGCTTGTTTTATTTGCCTTGTTGGATTTCAGCAGGCTTTTCAACTAGTTGTGTATTGCAGCTTGCATCTGTCTTACCTTTTTTGCTATTTTCCTGTGGTGGGTTTTCATGCTGGTCTAATTAAACCCTTGCCTCTAGTTAAAAATAAGGTGGATCTGAAAGTTCATTTTCATATGTGTAGGGATTCTCATGCCATGGTGACTATATTGATGATATTTATTCTGCATGGGATCCCTTACCTGTACGCTCTTTCTTTGTATCTTTCTATTGTGTATATGGCTTTACTTAGGTTTGCATGTACTAAGGCTCAAAAGACTTTCAACAAATGGTTGCTATCTTCCCATAGGTTTGTTGGCTATGATGGCTGTGATGATTTCACACATTTTTGGTTTGGTAGTAGCTCTTGTGATGTAACCCTTCCGCTGAAGTTTGGATGTTCATATTTGTATCTGCCCCAATTTGGAGTGACTGAGCCTGAGCCTTCTCTATCACACTAATTTTTAATCTTTCTCAGTTTATGCTGCTTTCAATTTTTATTTTGTTTGTATTACTTTAACTGCTCTAATTTTTATCTTTCTACAATTTTGCAGGTGCATTTCTCTTGATCTCTTGCAGGTTTGCTCCCTAGTTTCATGCATTCTTTCATCCTGAAGAGCTTTGGCCCTAATCTATCCATTGCCTTATCTATGTTAATCAATTTGTATCTATTGCTTTACTTTATTATATTATTTTGCTTTTGGTTGTACTTAGATAGGGGATTTACTCTCTAAGCTGATTATAGCTCTTTGAGTAGTAGTTGTGTAGTTTATTCCCTTTAAGGACCTTGTAACACTCTTTTTGTGGCAATAAAGTTTCCCCTATATGGGGTTTCCCAAAAAAAAAAACCATAAAACCTAAACCCTAAAAACCTAATAGCCTAAACCTAGACTAAATAAAACCTAAAGATAAAATAAATAAATAAAACCTAAACCAAAATTACATAAAAATAAAATAAAATAAAATATAAACTAAAAGCTAAACCTAAACTCAAAAACAAAATAAAATAAAAAAAATAAAAACTAAACTAAAATAAAATAAATAAAAACCTAAACTAAATAAAAAAATAAAAAACCAAAATAGAATAAAAATTAAAACTAAAACAAAAATAAAATAAACCTAAAAGAAAATAAAATTAAAACTAAATCAAAACTTAAACCTAAAAAATAAACCTAAAAATAAAACCTCAAAATAAATAAAAAATAACTTAAATTCTAAACTAAAAAACAAAACCAAAAATAAATATAAAATAAACCTAAACCTAAATTAAAATAAACTAAACTAAAATAAATAAAACCTAAACCTAAACTTAAAATAAACTAAGCCTGTAAACTAAATAAGATAAATAAAGTAAATATAAATATAAACTAAAAAATAAAACCTAATAATAAACCTAAAATAAAAACATAAAATCTAAACTTAAAAAAATAAACAAAAACCTAAAGATAAACATAAAAATAAATAATAAAACCTAAACCTAAAAGATAAAACAAAAATAAAACTCAACTAAAAAATAAACCTAAACCTAAACTGAAAAAGTAAACTAAAATAAAACCTAAACTAAAAAAAATAAACCTAAAATCAAGAACTAACCAAATAATGGTAATTAACCTAAATAAAATTAAAATAAATAAAATATAAAATAAACTAAAATTAAAATAAACCTACACCTAAGTTTACTTGATTTTTTTTTCCAATCCCTAAATCCTAAACAAAACTGAGCACTAAATCATAAACCCTAAACCACTAAAATACCCTAAACCTAAATAAAAGCATAAACCCTAAAACTCCAACCATAAATCTTATACACCTAAACTAAACCAACTACCACCACCAACCCTAATCTTGACCCACCAGCCACCTACCACCCAAATCCTGAGCTCTCCAACTACCTGGACCCTAAACCCTAAATGCTAAACTCCTCCCTCTTAAACTACCATCCCTACTAAAGCCATGGCTTAGGCCACTAAACCACAAACCTTAGCACAAACTCCTGTATACCAAACTAACCCAACTATACCACCAAACCCTGGGCCCCTCCTGACTCTGACCTGACCTATAAATAAAACCTAAAAAGATAAATTAAAAACATAAACTTAAAATTTAAATAAACACAATCTATAAATATAAATCATAAACACTAAACACTAAACCCTGCCCTAAAAGGCCTGCAACTACTCCTAAACTATAAAACCCTCCTGATCCCTCTTTAACCCTAACTAAAATAAACCCTAAACTTACCATGGGCTCTCTACCCACTCATAAACCTAAACCCTGGGCCCTCCCAAAATCATAAAACCTAAATCCAAATGCTCCTAAAACCTAAACCCTCTGGGCCCTTAAATTAACCTGGGCCTACCAAAACTGAGCTAACTGACTTAAATTTAAATCCCAAACTAAATCCTAAATGGGCTCTGGACCCTATAAACCTAAACCAAAACTGACCCCTAAACCTAAACTGACCTCCTAAGAAACCCTGGGCTCACCTTCCCCACCCTAATGTTATCTAACTACTCTCTGGGCCCTCCATAAACCCTCCCTAAATCTTGCCTAAACCCTCCTAAAACCATAAACCCACAAATGCTAAACCATAAACTCTAAACCTAAACCACAAAACCTAAATACCTAAACCTAAAATATGATAAAATAAAACCTAAATTGAAATAAAATAAAAAATAAAATAAATTCTAAATCCTAAACCCTAAACCCTAAGCCCTAAACCTTAAACCTACAACTCTAAATCCCTAAAACATAAATCATAAACCATAAAAAACACTAAATCTTAAACCATAAACCCTAACCCTAAACCTTAAATCCTAAAAGCATAAACCGTAGAACCCTAAAACATAAACCTTAAACCCTAAACCCTAAACTCTAATCCTAACTCTAAGCCCAAAACCATAAACACCAAACCCTAAACCTAATGCTAATGTAATAAAATAAATTAAAAAATAAACCTAAGATCTGAAACCAAGTTAAATTAAACCTAAACCTAAACTCTAAGAATGGGCTGAACCATGATGGCAAGAAGATCACCGTCATCCAGGCTCAATCTAGATCTAGTGGTGGAGGCGAAGGTAGAGGCGGAGGTTATCGTAGTGGTCATGGTGGATCTAGAGGTATTGGAGGATATGGAGGTGGTGATTAGAGTAGTGGTGGTTATGGAGAGAGAGGAGCGAAGGAGGTTAAAGCTGTGGTGATGGCAGAGGGAGAGATCGGGTATATAACGATGGATCTCGCTACTCGAGACTCCGGTGTGGTTCTGATGGGAATTAAAGAAATTAAAGAATGGACAATTTGATCTGCTGCTTATGGAATTGTGTCTTTATAGTAGAAATAGTTCTAGTTATCTAGGGTTTTTGATTTTCTCTATGCATGCTCATTTTTTAACCATTTTTTATTTATGTCATTGCTCGTGTCTTTAAAAACTTGGTGTGTTATTTCGTTGATGAAATAAAAGAGAAGAAATATTGAATATGAATTTATTCTCAGTTAAAAAATCAAAAACCCTAAACCCAAACTAAAACCTAAACCCTAAACTAAAACCTAAACCATAAACCCTAAACTCAAAAACCCTTAATGCTAAACCTAAACCCTAAACCCTAAACCCTAAAACCTTAAACCCTAAACCCAAAGCAATAAAGCTTAAACCCTAAACCCTAAACCCAAAAAAAAATTTAAAAATAAAAACCCTAAACTAACCCTAAACCCTAAAAAGATAAAACCATAAATCTAAACTAAATAAAACTTAAAAAATAAAATAAAAATTTAAAAAAAATAGAAAATAAATAAAATAAAATTTTAAACTAAAACCTAAACCAAAACTTAAAATCTAAAGTTAAAAGAAAAATAAAATAAAAATATAAACCAAACTAAAATAAAATAAATAAAACCTAAACTAAAAATAAAAACTTAAATAAAATAAAAATAAACATATAATAATAATAAATAAACCTAAAATAAAATAAAACTAAATAAAAACCTAAACCTAAAAAATAAACTTAAAAATAAACAAAAAATTAAACTTAAACCCTAAACAAAAAGAAAAATCTAAACCTAAAATAAAACTTAAATAAACCTAAACCCTAATAAACCCAAACCCTAAACTCTAAACTAACCCAAACCCAAAACCCTAAAACCCCCAAAACCTAAAACCCTCTCTAAATAAACCTGGACTCTCCACCTAAAACCTAAACTAAAAAACTCTCCACTAAATCTAAACCTAAACTCCCTACTCTGGGCTTGAACCCTGTGACCCAACCCTGCCTAAACTACCAACCAGGCCCTCCTCCCTAAACCCTCCTAATCCTAAACACAGAACTATAAACCCAAGCCATGATCCTAAAGCCTAAAACCAACCTAAACCTAAACTAAATAAATTGAAAATTAAAATAAAACTTAAACCTAAATAAAATAAAATAAATAGACTCTAAATCCATAAAAAATCACCCACTAAATCCTGCCTTAAACTCATGCAAATCATACCTAAACCTTTAAACCCTCTCTCCCTAAATCCTAAAAGCACAAACCCTAAAACCCTAAACCCTAAACCCTAAACCCTAACCCTTAAACCTTAAACCATAAACTATAAACCTTAAACCCTAACCCAAAAACCCTAACCCCTAATCCCCAAACCCTAAACCTAACCCTAAAGTAACTAAAAATAAATTAAAAATAAAACTAAACTCTAAAAACTAATTAAACTAAACCTAAACCTAAACCCTAAGAATGGGCAGAACATTGATGGCAGGAACATCACCATCAACCATGCTCAATCTAGATCTAGCGGTGAAGGCGAAAGCAGAGGAGGCAGTTATCATAGTGGTGGTGGGGGATTTGGATGTACTGGTGGATATGGATATGGTGGCCGAGTAGTGATGGTTATGAAGGTGGAAGGAAGGATGGATGTTACAAACATGGTGGTGGTGGAGGGAGAGATTGGGTATATGATGGTGGATCCCACTACATGAAAGATTGGGGTGGATGGGAACTAAAGAAACTGAAGGATGACATCTGATCTACTGCTTATGGAACTTTCTTTATAAGAAAGATTATTCTAGTTATCTAGGGTTTTTGATTTGCTCTATGCGTGCTAATTTTTTATCCATTTTTTATATATGTCTTCGCTTGTGTCTTTGAAAACTTGGTGTTTTACTTGGTTGATGAAATTGAAAAGAAAAAATGTTGAATTTGAATTTATTCTTTGTTGAAAAAAAACCAAAAAACCCCAAACTCTAAACTAATACCTAAACCCTAAACCTAAAAACTAAACCCTTAAACCTAAACAAACCTAAACTAAAAACTATAAACACTAAACTCTAAACTCTAAACCCTAAACCCTAAACCCTAAACCTTAACCATAAACCTTAAACCCTAAAAGCATAAACTCTATTACCCTAAACCCTAAGCTCTAACACTAAAGTAAACTAAGTAAATCAAAAACTATCGGTTTACATAATTTTTAAAAAAACTCAAAAACTAAAATCCTAATTCCTAAACCCTAAACTCTAAACCCTAAGCCCTAAACTCTAAACCCTAAAACTAACCCTAAATGTACAACACTAAACCTACGGCCTAAAACCTAAATAATAAACCTAAACCCTAAACCCTAACTTTAAACCTTAAAAATTAAAAATAAAACCCTAAACCTAAACCTAAACCTAAACCTAAACCAAAAGTAGCTAAAATTTTAAAAAATAAACCTAAACCTTAAAACTTAATAAACCTAAACCAAATCCTAAACCTTAAGAATGGGAAAAATCTTGATAGTAAGAACATCACTGTCAACTAGGGTTAGTCTATATCTGGTGGTGCAGGCGAAGGCAGAGGCGATGGTTATCGTAGTGCTGGTGGGGGATCTAGAGGTGCTAGTGGATATGGAGGTGGTGGTCAGTGCAGTGGTGGTTATGGTTACGAAAAGAGCGAGGGAGGTTACAGCCATGGTGGTGGGAGAGGGAGAGATCAGGAATATTATGGTGGATCCTACTACTCGAGAGACTGGAGTGGTTCTAATGGGAACTGGAGAAATTAAAGAATGGCGTCTAATATCTTTGCTTATGGATGCGTACTGGATTTTTGATTTGCTCATGCATGCTAATTCTTGATCAATATCCTTGCTTTTTTATCATAGAACTTGGTGTGTTACTTGGATGATGAAATCAAAGAAGAAATGTTGAATATGAATTTATTCTTTTATTTAAAAAAAACTTTAAACCCTAAACTAAACTAAACCCTAAAAACCTAAACCCACCTAAACCCTAAATTCTAAAACCCTAAACCTAAACCCAAACCCTAAACCCACAAAACCTAAATGTTAAACCCTAAACCTAATCTAAACCATAAACCCTAAATAAACCCTAAACCTAAACATAAATAAAAAAATAAATAAATAAAAAACCCAACCACAAACCCTCCCAAACCCTAAACCCTAAACCTCCTAAACCCTAAACCCTAAAACCTGACCCTAAATTCCAAACCCTAAACCCAAACCCTTCCATAAACCCTAAACATAAAACTTAAACTTACTAAATAAAAAATATAAAAATAATAAAAAAAACTAAACCTAAATAAAATAAAAAAAATAAAGTAAAATAAAATAAAACCTAAATTAAAATCTAAACCTAAACTTAAACCTAAAAATAAAATAAAATAAATAATAAAAACCTAACTAAACTAAATAATAAAATAAACATAAAAATAAAAATACCTAAATAAAATAAAATGCAAATGAAAAATAAAAATAAAAAAACCTAAAATAAAATAAAATAAAACTAAATAAAACCTAAACCTAAAATACCTAAAAATAAACATAAAACTTAAACCTTCAATTTGAAAACCTAAAATAAAAAAATAAAATGACATAAAATAAAATAAATAAATAAACCTAATCCTAAACCCTAAACTAAATAAAATAAAATAAACTAAAAATAAATCTAAAGCTAAAATAAAAAATAAAACCTAAAAATAAACTAAAATAAAATTTAAAACTTAAACTTAAAAATATAAAATAAAATCCTAAACCTTAGCCTAAAAATAAAAAATAAAACCTTAACCTTAAAAATAAAATTAAACAAAAAAACTAAACTAAAAAATAAACATAAACTTAAACCTAAACCTAAAAAATAAGCTAAAATAAAAAACCTAAACTAAAATAAATAAAATAAACTAAATAAAAAAATAAACCTAAATAAAAAATAAAAATAAAATAAACGAAAATAAAAAACAAATAAACCAAATAAAGTAAAAATACCTAAACCTACCAGTTTACTTGATTTAAAATTAAACCTAAACTAAAACCTGAACCTTAAACATAAAACATAAAACATAAACCTTGGACCCTAAACCATAAAAAAATTTTAAAAAAATTAAAACACTAATCCCTAAACCCTAAAACTAACCCTAAACCCAAAACCCAAAACCCTACACCTATAACCTTAAACCCTAAACCCCAAAACCCTAAACCCCAAATGAAAAACCCTAAACCCTAAACCCTAAACCCTAACCATAAACCCTAAACCTTAAAAGTTCATTAACATACTAAAAAATTTTCTGCCATGGTTAGGGAAGTCAAGCCAACTTTCAAATGAGCTCCTGGCAGTTCATTCATTTGACCATAAACTAGAGCCACTTTTGATTCTCCAAGATTTTTTTCATTAATATCCCCGGATTCTTTCATTTCCATGTAGAGATCATTTCCTTCATGAGTACGTTCACCTACTACGCCTAATATAGATACACCCTTGTGAGCTTTGGCAATGTTATTGATCAATTCCATGATGAGTACTATTTTACCCACTCCAACTCCCCTCAAATAGTTTGATTTTTCCTCCATGATGATAGAGGCTAAATGATCCCCTAAACCATAAATCCTTAAACCTCAAACCCTAAACCCCAAATCCTAAACCCTCAAAACCAAAAAACCTAAACCTAAAAATAAAATAAAAATAAAACTCAACTAAAATATAAAACTAAACTTATAAAATAAACTAAAATAAAAATCTAAACTAAAATAAATAAGCTTAAAATGAATAAACTAAACTAAGTAAAATAAAAAATAAACCTAAATAAAATACATAATAAAATAAAAGCAAAGTAAACTAAATAAACCTAAACTCAGGTTTTGCTTAATTTAAAAAATCCTAAACCCTAAATCCCCTAAACCTTAAACCCTAAACCCAAACACTAACCATAAATCATAAACCCTAAACCTACAACCCTAAACATACAACCTTAAATCCTAAATACTAAACCCTAAACCCTATTCTTAAAACCTAAACCCTAATCTTATACCCTAAACCCTAAAAGCATAAACTATAAAACCCTAAACCCAACCCTAAACCCTAACCTTAGGTTTAGGTTTATTAAGTTTTAAGGTTTAGGTGTATTTTTTAATTTATTTGGTTACTTTAAGTTTAGGTTCAGGTTTCTAAACCCTAAACCCTAAACCCTAAAAATAAATATAAACCATAAATTCCTAATAAGCATGAGTCATCAGCTCATGTTGACTATGTCCTTGCCCTTTGTACACACTGCCAAACCTACCCACCACATGAGCCTTCAACTTTGTGCTCTGGCGATGCCCCTTTTCCCCTCTCATTTTTGGCTTTCTAGGCACTACTTGAAGGCTATTTGGCATGATTCACACTGGATTCCTTCTGGAATAGATGGCACTGACCGCTTTCATATTTTACTTGGAGTGACATCGTGGCTTGGCATCTTCCCTAATGATTCTGTGGGCGACACTGATGGATCCAATGGATCCTACTAGAGCATCAACTACATTGGCTTTAGTTGCTTCAAAATCATTCAAAGACATCCTCACTAGGAAGGATAGTTATTCAGGTGAGTCCCTCAAACTTATTTCCACTTCTTTTCGAGGCATGCCTGTGTTATGTGCTCTCATATGATTGTGGAAAACCTTGCTAAGCTATTTGAATTCACTTTGGCTGGAAAGTGTACTCTTCATAGGTGGAATATGGAAAACATTCGCTCTTTCTTTCATAGTCTAAACTTTTGGGTGATTTTATGGTTGGTTTGCTGATCCCTGCCACATTTAGATTCAATTAATGAATGATTTGGATTACTCATGTGTTTTTGCTCGTCATTCTTATTATGTTTTCAATTGCCAAAAGAGGTTGGTGAAATGGACTGCACTATTTGATATTAGAGAACAATCCCCAATCATTTAGGTTTGGATTTCTCTCCCCAATATGTGAATTCATTTCATTAATCATCAATTCCTTTTTGTTATGGGTGCTTTATTTGGTTAGCTATTGCAAATTGATTAGGAAATGACCATGAAATTTGGACCTTCTGTGGCTAGAATCCTTGTTGAATTGGACATTACTAATGAACACCCCAAAGAAATATGGTTGGGATCTAAAAATTATGGTTATATGTTGAAAGTTGAATTTGAAAATTTCCCTATCTTTTGTTCTCATTATAAAATCCAAGAGCATGATAATTCTAAATGTCTCATTCTACACCCTCACCTTAAAAAGAAAATTCTTGTTAAAAAAACTATTGTTCCTAACCCTATGCCGACCACTATTAAATATCAAAAAGTTAATTAAAAAAAGGATTCATTGAATGTTCCTAATAAGGTTGTTTTACCTCTTATTTCTTCTATCAATTGAAGGTTTCTAATGTGGAAAGTAATAATTTCTCTAAACTTTTGGATGCTGATTCTTTTTCCTCTGAGTCAATCCCTGCATCCTTACTAATTTGATTGATTAAAATGAAGCTTTAACTGAAAATATTAATGAGGGCATAAATGTTATGCATCATTCAAATTCAATGGAGAATATGGCTTTGGTTTCTCATGATATTCAATTTGAAAAACCTAACTTTACTTTAGTTCAGGATGATTTAAATTCTCAAAAAGATTTGGTTTTGTCTAGTAATCTTGGTATTGAAGAAGAAGGGTTTTATGTTCACACTTTCCTTCTTAATAAATCTATTTTGGCTCCCTCACTTTCTATACCCAATGCTCATTTGCCTTTAATAAATTCTAATGGCTTGGAAGAAGGAGAACTCACTTCTATACAGGATACTTCCCCTAAATATGTGACTAATGTTACTAAATCCTTCTCGAATGATGATTCTATGGGAAAAGGAAGTGGTTTCCAAACTTATCATGCTAAAAAGAAAAATAATGTTAAAAACTTCCATACCGAATTGTCCAAAAACACTAGATCTGCTACAACCTCCCTCTATTCTGTTAATTAGCCTTTTCTTAACCCTTTTTTATTTACTTATGTTTAATTTTATTATTTGGAATGTTAGAGGGATTAGTACCCTCTCTACTCATAACCATATTAGAAACCTTTGTCATATTCATAATATTTATTTACTTATTATTTTGGAGCCTCTTATTCATGCAAACAAAATTAACCATGTTGCTAGAATGATCAGTTTCAATAAATTTTTCTCTAATGTTAGTAATAAAATTTGGTGTTTTAGGAATAATTTTGTGGAGGTTTCTATTCTTGATGATTTTCAACAAGTTGTCAATGCTCAAAAATTCTATGGTGACTGGTGTTTTGTTCTCTTTTGTCTATGCATCATGTAATAGATATAGCAAAAATCTTCTTTGGGAAAATTTGAGGAATTTTGCTGCTTCTATCAATAAACCTTGGTTTGTTGGTGGGGATTTCAACACCATTTTATTCTCTTCTAAACAAAGCAATGGTTGCTCTCCCAATATTCATTCCATAGAAGAAATTTCCAATATGATCCTTGATTGTAATTTGATTGATATTGGCTTTAAGGGTTCAAATTTTACTTAAAAAATTCTAGACTTTGGCAAAGCGTGGACGAGATTCTTTTTAATACTCATTGGATTACTCAATGGCCTATTACTTTGTCGATCATTTAAGCAGAACCTTATTGAATCATGCTCCTCTATTGGTCTCTATTAAAGTTAACTCTAATAGATTAAAAAATTTCTCTCACTTTAGATTTTAGAACATGTGGATTCATCATATTGATTTCTTTAATGTTGTGGCTAACAATTCGAGAGCTCCCTTACATCCTGACAATTTGATTATGGGGATGAATAGATTTTGGTTTAAGCTTAAATGACTTAAACAAAATCTGGGTTGGTAAAACAAGATTTATTTTAAAAACCATTTTACTAATATGAAAGAAATGAAAAAATTAGTTTGTGATCTTGAAGTCTCTTTCATGTATGATCCTACTAAGATTAAGGACTTGACTGAGGTGAAAGAAAAACTAATTTTCAAAATATGAAAGAAGCTTATTGGTGCCAAAAAGCTTCTAGAAAACATATTGCGGATGGTGACAGAAATACTGGATATTTCCATGCTTTAGTTAATAAAAAGAGAGCTTTAAATAATATTAAAAAAAATTAAAGATGACAATGGAGAATGGATTATAGAGAATAATGATATTAAGGATTTTGTCATTAATTACTTTAAAAATATGCTTAATAATAGTTATTCTTATGAAGATATTTCTAAATTTCACTTGATTCCTTCTATTATAACCAATAATGATAATGATTTGCTTATTATTGTACCGAATGAAGAGGAAATTT
Organism: Cymbidium sinense; assembly: GCA_021442155.1. Classification (NCBI taxonomy): domain Eukaryota; kingdom Viridiplantae; phylum Streptophyta; class Magnoliopsida; order Asparagales; family Orchidaceae; genus Cymbidium; species Cymbidium sinense. The sequence continues at coordinate 141,011,550 of CM038214.1, forward strand.
TTAAAGTTCTTAATAGCATGATAATAGATTTTGTTGCAAGTCCAGAGGGTTTCACTATCCAATTTTTTCAAAAATACTAGTCTATGATTAAAAATGATTTCATTGAGGCTGTGGTTGCTTTTTTTAATGGTAATCCTTTTCTTAGATATTTTTCTAACACTTCTATTATTCTCATACCTAAGAAAGATAATTCTGACTATTTGAGTGATTTTAGACCTATTAGTCTTTGCATCTTCTTCAATAAGCGATTTCCAAAATTCTAATGAGCTCAATCATAAGATTATCTCTTAAACCAAATTTTGTCGGTAGATCTATTTTGATAATATTCAGCTTGCTCACTAATTAATTCATAATTTAGATGCTAAGATTAGAAGTTGCAACATTATGTTCAAATTAGATATTACCAAAGCTTTTGACAATCTCTTTTGGGATTTTCTTATCCATATTATGGATTTATTTTGAATTTTTTATAAATTTATCTTTCTTATTAAAAATTGTATTAATAATGCTTTTTTTTATTTTTCTTAATGGGGAAGCCTTGGGCTTCTTTCCTTCTTCCCATGGTCTAAGATAAGGGGATCCTCTATCTCCTGCCTTATTTATTATTATTATTAAGTACTTATCTAGGAGCAATAATGATTTATTATTAAACAATCCTAGTATGTATTATTGAACTTTTGGTGGTCTTCTTATTTCTCATTTAATCTTTGTAGATGATTTCATTACCTTTTGCAATGCTTCCATTCATCATTTCAAGAATATCAAGAGTTTTTTAAATAAATTTTGTAGAGAAAGTGGTTTATCTATCTATGATAACAAAATTTTTTTTATTACTTCTTAAAGCATCTCCAATAATTAAAATTAATCTAATCCTGCATATCACTAACTTTTAACATCAACACCTTCCTCTTAACTACTTGGGAGCTCCTCTTTTTAAAGGTCTGAAACGATCCCATCTTTTTGATGAGTTAATTCAAAAAATTTTAAATAAAATTTCTATTTGGGAATTTCATTTACTTTCCTTTGGTGGCAGGCTCACTATTCTTAAAATCACTTTCAATTCAATGCCTCTTTATTTGATTCAAACTATTATCCTCACTAATTACTCTTATCAGAATTGAATGCTTGCTTAATAACTTTTCTTTGGGGATCCAATAATTCTACTAAAAGAATGCATTGGACTTCCTTAATAAATCGTGGTCCCTTGGGTGAAAGTGGTCTTAGTTGAAAACTAACTCGTGAAGCTATTATTGCCTTCTCTCATAAGCTCTAGTGGAGTTTTAGATAGAATGCTAACATTTGGGCTAATTTTATGTTGAAAAAATATTGCCAAGGTAAACACCCTATTATCTATGCTTATAAAGTTGGTGACTCTCCAATTTGGAAAAAGCATTGCACCATTCATTCGGGTTCTTCTTTCTTTTGGCAAGACAATTGGATTGGCAATGGCTCTATTGACTCCCTTTTATCTACCCACTCTACTGTAGCTATCAAAGTTAACTCTTTTGGCATAATAATAACTCTTGGAATGAAAACAAACTTGAAATTATATCTCTATTTCTCTTTTAGATAACTTTAGAAATATCCCTATTTATCTAACAAACCAAATTTTCTTTAATTTCTTGCAATGGAAATTTTATTCTTAAGAGGATTGGAATTTTATTAGAGATATGCAAAACCCCTCTAATGTTTTCATTAAACTTTGGAACAATATCATTTCCATTTCTTATTCAATTTTAGCTTGGAGGATCTTGAATAACTTTATTCCTATGTACTCTTTGCCCTAGAATAAAGGGTTTTGTTTGCCTTCAAAGTGCTATTGTTGATTTCATATTGAAAATGTTTGTTGGTTAATATTTTTTATAGGAGTCACCTTCAAATCTGTGGAGAGAAAGAAAGGCAATACCTATAAAATTCATCTTTTTAGGATGCTATGCAGATTCGTAGATGTACTTATTTAGGTGATCGAGTGCATCGTCAAGGAAATAGTGTACTATCTCGTAAGATATAAGTCACTACTCTTTAATGGACCTAATCACCTCAATAAGGACTCCTAAGGACGTTGGGTCTGCATATGTACCAAAGATTCTTCCCATACTTTACATGAAAAAGTAAAGTAGGGTTTATTTTAAACCAGGTTAGTTAAGTTCTCTATAGGGGCAAGCCCCTATAGTTAATTACATCCTAAGGAATAGGATCCCATAAGAAAACTCTCGATTAAGGTAAATGATCATTATTTTTGAAGATTTCAATAGGAAGAACTATCAATCGATTGGTTCATTTTTGAGGGATCAAATGGGATTGATCAAAAGAGGGAGTTATTATCGAAGCTAAAATAGAAGATAAGTAGGAGATGCCCATGATGCTTGGAAACCTAGTGAGCATCTCAAACTATTCTATAGTTGGGCTTTACATTTTAGAAATTGATTTAGTTTGTTTGAGTTGCATTTTTTATTAGAAATTTAGGACTTATGATTCCTTAACACAAGATTAAGGAAATACCTAAGAGGTGAGGAATTATGCTTAGGCCCATAAGGGGAGAAGAAACCTCATAACCTAAATCTAGGGATCTTTGGCGAGCACTAGAAGTACAACCTAAATCTAAGGCAAAAAATGGGTATTTGGTTTGCCTCCATAAGATAAGACAAACCACCCAACAGCTTGGACTTACAACCGCTTAGGGGTGGCCACCAACTAGCTCCTTCTACAATTTTAAATACATGTAGGAAAGTCTTTATGCTTATCCAAGATAGCCAACTTGTTATTTATTAGAAAGAGGCTAAGTCCTTAAACTCACTCCCTAAAGAGACTAGAACATGTAAAGGGGACATGCTTCAAATGACCTAAATCTAATGCAATTCAAATTTTATTTTATTTTCATTTTGGATAATTATTTTGACTCGGGCTAATAGGATTCATATGACTAAGGTATGATAAATCAAATTATTGGGCAAAATTAGTGAGAATGGAGGAGGTGAGTTACACAATGGCTCTCAAAGGTCAAGCTAAGTTTTTTTGGTAAAGGTGGAAGCCCTCCAATCAAGAGTGAAATAAGATTCTATTGTGCATGATATTACAAAATAATTGCTCATCCAATTAAGGGGTTGATAATTCTTTTATCTTGATTTTAAGCCTAAGCTTTAGGTGAGGTTATGAGTTATTTAATTTTAATTTGAGTTATTAAGTTGGGTAAATGATTTACTTTTCCCTAAGGAGCCTAATCCACATCCATGCCATACATAAAGAAAGGAAGAAACTAGGAAAATCATGCCACTTAATGCAAAAGCTAAAAAAATAATCAGTCAATTTATAAAGCTAATCGTAAAAAGAATAAATGACTGTTGTGGTTGGGCACCACCGTACAAACCTGAAAATATCATATGTGGGTAGCTGAGCTCTACCCTTATACAACCATACAAATGAATTACAATTAAGCAAGGAATTCATTGTTATGGGGTCTTCAAGCTTTATTCTTCTTTCTTCTTTTCTTCTTTCTTCTTTCTTCTTCTTCTTTTCTTTCTTTGGTTCCTTCTTTTGGATGGTTGGAAGGTGGATGCTCCAAGGATTCACATGATGCATAAGATAGGATCTTATGACCAATGCTTATCCTAATCCCCATAACAATCATTCCAAAATCATAATTGCACAAATTTACATGAAAATGAAAAGTGGAAATCTAACTAACACCTGCAAAATAAAGGTTAGCTAAAATAAACCACACAAATCCCAAGCAACTATATTGGAATTACCACCCCACATATGGGTGACTAAGTCCACCTAGCCTATGCATTATTCTTAGGGGTATAGAGCACCTGCAAGCAAAATCATTTATATTTTTATTTATGATAGCGCCCTTTAAGCATAATCCCCTGAAGAGAAGAATAGTTAGACTAAGAATGTCCTACCATTCACTATATGAGCATACACCCTAACATCTAGTATAAAATATATATCATAATACAAAATAAACATCAAACCATGCACCAACCTAACCTAAGGCTAGAAGTGGTGACTTAGGCAAATGTGTGTGCTTTGAAGGCTCGTGTGGTATGCTTAGCTATGGCTTTAGGTTCAAATTTTTCTAAGTGCGAGGAACATGTTCAAGTTAGAGGAGGATTTCATTTAAGTTGTTTAATTATTTTGGGTTGATTTTATTTCATGTTTTGATTTGGTTTAACTGGATCATACAATTAATTGCTAAGTTATGAAGAGAGGGAAAGAGAAGAGAACTTCTCTTTCCTTCCCAATCCTAAGTAATTTCTAAAGTAGGTTCACATTTTAGTTTCATTCAGGTGAATGTTTTGATTAATCCTAAGTTTAGTTGAACTCTAAACAAACCTATTCAAAAATAAAAGCATTTTAAGATTAAATAAAATGAATCAAAATTCACATAACACACATTACTTCAATTCTTTCCCAACATATATAAAATGAATATGGATGGACCCTAATCATATCTATACATTCAAATGAGAGTATTAGACATACCTTATGATGCATGCTAAATAATCAATTTAAGGAAATTTAGAAGTTGAAAATGCATGATTTTCTTAAATAGAAATGGTTTTCCTTATCTAAATTTTCACATACACATATGAAAGTAAGAAAGGCATAAGTGAGTACAGCACCATTATTAAATAGAGGTGTAAGGTACAAGACCTACTTAGGGCCACTTAATGCCTTGCAATCTCAGGGTTGTCGAGACTAATATACAACTTTACTTAAATACAAACATATGTATAAAAGAAATGAAATGGAAGAGGAGAATGCAAAAAAGTTTTAATGGATTCATTTTTTATTTTATGCAATTATGTATGCAAGTATAGGTAACCCTTCTTATGTGATATAGGATGGATAGGGTATGGAATTAAGTAAGTATTGGGTTCTTTTCAAATGAACCCTACATCGTACCAACTCCTATTCAAAACTATACCAACATAAGAAAGAAAGAAAACCTATAATAAGCATACCTTTATAATCTATCACATGCGAACATATAATTAAGGCATACGTTGCAAACTTTTTGATTTGGTATTTGATTTATGTATTTTTGAAAATAATTTGGATGTAGTTGTGATAATAACCACTCGTATTTCTACTTTAGCCAACACATGCAAACTTGACATAAAGTAAACCATTTCATTTTAAAATTTGAATTTAAAAACTATGAATGCATGAAATCACATGACATACAACTTAACATGTTGGGGAAATATCCAAAGCAATGAACACACATGTAAACAAACTCACTTCACTTGAATCTTAAAGACATACTTATTGAATAAGAAAATTTAGAATAAATCAAAGTGAATTTCAAAGTGATTTTTGCTTACTTTGAAATTTGATTTAATTTTGAAAAGGTGAGATATGTTTGCTAGTCCTAACCCATTCCCACATGTGTTTGATATTTCTATTTAATTTTTAAACAATTAAATCCATTATTATATGTTTATTAGGTTAAGGTATGAATTAAGTAACTTAATTAACCCTTACCTACACGACCTTAGAAGAATTAACTAAATAATTATGAGTCAACGAGATGACATAAAACCCTCAATAAATTTAAATTTTCAATGCACCTAATAAAGAAAAGGCCTAATGTAATTTGGCTCACAATTAAAATTTAATTAAGCTAAGGGGTTTAGCTTAAGTAATTTCAAAAACACCCTTTCATATTTATGAATTGTGTTTTGATTTCCTTAATTGAACCTAAGCATCTACCCAAAGTAGATTAATTAAGTTTTGAATTTTTTTAGAATTTTTAGAAATTGATTAAGGGGATAATTAATGAATTAACCATTAATTAAGAAGGGATTAAGGAGAGAAGAGGGGGTTTATGGAATAGCTTAGGGTAAATACCCCAAAAATATTTCAGTTGCCTCCTACTACTGGATCTAACCTTAATCAACCCTAATCTTAGGTTAAAATCACTAATCATACCCTAATAATGCTTAATTACATGAGAAGGGTAATTAAGGAAACCATGCACAATTCTTCTAATCAAGCCTTCAATAAATCTCAAAATATTAGGGGAGGTAGAAATCATTCTCTAAAACTTACTCAAAACATTTGGGATTAATTAAAGGTTTAATTAAAAAGTAACTAACAAAATAAACATTCTAATAAAAAACCAAATTTAAAAAAAATCTTAACTCAAAAATCATCAAAATTAATTTTAAAATGTTCTAGGTTTAATTATCTATCCATAGAATTTTATTTCATAGTTTTCTAAATTTTATAGCAAGAGTTATGAATTTCAGAAGATCTCTAAGTGAAATTAGAAATTATAAGCATTTTATTAATCTAACTAATCACACGGCTCACGGCATCATGGCGGCGTCGCTTTACATGCATCACGCTATGAGGAGGTCACTTAAACATCACATACTAAATGGCGGTGGTGATGCTTTAATCCTTTACCGTCTGATCAAAGATCAGATGACCAAGAATCTCCCCGCATTTTAAATTGAATAAAAGGATTTCTAAATGTGCTTAATAATCTTAGCCGTCCATGTAAAACATGCGGATGGATGGCTGAGATCATCCAAGTTTTTCTTCTTGATCAACAGAGACCATCCATGATCAAGGGGAAGATCCAAGCTCAATCTAGCATATAATCAAAATGAAATTCAACCCACACCATCTAAAGGCAGTGACAAATCCAATGGTCAAAAATTGATGGGGTGAAAATTTCTTTCACAAAGCTCCACCACATTGAGTTTAATGGTCAAAAAATCCCATACCTCGCTGGAGGTGATCACCGGTGCTCAATTCCATTGGTGGTTGAGACGAAGCCTTGTTGAGAGTATGAGCACTTGTGGTTGAGTGGATCAATGTATGGACCAACTCCTCCTTGGGTAGCTTGCAGCTTTGATCAAATTGGATGCTTCCTTGCTTTGGGAACTATAATAGAAGCTTAGGTGCACTCAACTTTGGTTTTTTATGAAGTGTGCAAGAGCAATTAGAAGGAAAAGAATTGTGGAAGAAGTTGGCAATTCAATTAGCTTCCCCTGTTTTCATTATTTGAAAATTAATAAATGGGAGAATGGAATGAGCTCTAGGATTCTTGCTATCAATCTCTGATGGCTCCAAGTTCTCACTAGCAGTCAATCAAAATAGTGAATTATTTATTTGAGTTTGTTTAGGGGGAGTATATCCCCCCCTTGAAGGATTGGACAGCCGACAATGGACATGCCATTTTGATCTAATTGATCATAGGCTAAGGGTTGTTTGATTAGTTAGGAGTGTGCACATGGTCAGTTTGAGCCAAGGAGTGGATTGCCAACCTCCCATGTGCTTGAATTTGAGCTTGAGAGGGAGTTTGAAATTTTAATTTTTGACCATAGGGTAGGGTTTTGTCTAGGGACCAAATGGGCTGACCCAAACCCATTGGGTTAGGTGCACCACTCATCACTAAGTCCCCTTGAGCTTTTAAGAATTCCTCAAGTGAATGTGAAGAGGGTATGACCAAATTACCCATGGATTAAGCCAAAATTTGTTCTATGGCCTAGGGGTAAGATGGTAATTTTGCTTTTTTTTTCCACTTTGGATATGTTGGGTATGTGGAGAATCTTAGTTTGGCCAAGTTTCAAGAGATTTGGAATTCATTTGATAGGGTTTGGCTCATGTTGACCCATTTAGGTTAAAATGGGTCAACTTGGGTCAAGTTGACCAATAGGTCAAATTGTGTCAAACCAAGGGTTGAGTCAAGTTCATATGACCATTTGAATGTTTTTGTGGCTTTGGATTGGTTTAATTTAGTATGGTTTTAATATGACTCATATGGATTCATTTAGGTCAAATGGGTCAAGTTGACCTATTTGACCCATTTGACCTATTTGATGTAGGTCAAGGGTAGGTTTTGGTTCGGGTAGTCATATGGAGTGGATTGGTATCTATATTTTCAATCAATTTGGGTTAAGTTCAATTTTGGCTCAACATGACCCCTTTATGATGGTCTAGGTCAATTGGCTGGTTAGTTTGGTTGGCCAATTGAGGCTTTGGTCAAGTTCACAAGTGATTTGGAATGGACTTGACCCATTGGTTCCAATCAATTTGGCTAAGATCAAGTTTTGACACATTTTGACCTTTAGGTCAAAATGGGTCAACTTGTCAAGTATCAATTGGCTGGGTTAGGCTCAAATGTTGGCTTGGTCAAGTTCAAACATAAGTCATGAGTGAACTTAGATCAATGGTTTCAATCAATTTGGCCTATGGTGGAATTTGGCTAAGGTTTATTTTTTTGGGCTAAGTGTTGACTTGGTCAACCCTTAGGTTTGACTTGGTTTGACCCAATTTGATTGATTGATCATCCCATGATGATTGTTGATCATGATGAGAGGCAAATATGAGTTTGGTTCACTCCAATTTGCTTAGGATTAAAATTTGGCTCATAAGGGTACTTTAGGTCACTTTGGGTCAAGTGAGCTTAAGTTGGTCAAATGGCTTGGCCAAAGCTCGATTTGAAGTTGGTTCATCTTGTATATTCACTTATGATTGAAATATATATCCATTTACAAGTGGTTTGAAGTCAAATGGGTTTTGATCCACTTGAAAATTTTATATTCAAAGGAAGAATATGAAAGGGTTTTGGGTTTGATTTTGGACTTGGGTTTTGATTGAGTGATTGAAGTTTGGATTTATAAATGATCTCATGATTGTAGGGTTGATTGAACCATGAAAGAAAATCAAGAGTTCGGCTTGATTTGAAATTGATTTGGCTAAGTTCAAGATTTTGACTTGAAAGGCTTATATTGGATTTTGAGTTGATTTGATTTTGATTTTTGGACTTGGTTATAATTGTTTGAATTTATAACTCATTTATACATGTGATTATAAATGGATCATGAGAAAATTTCAAGGATTTGAAGTGGTTTAATCATAATTTGGGCTAAGTCCATTAAGAGGGATTTAAGGGACTTAGGAAAATTTGGAGTAGGGGGTTTGATTTTTTTAATTTTGTTTGATTGATTTAAATTTATATTTCATTTATATATGTGAATATATATGAGAATATAAAATAATTATGAGAAAATCCCATGACTTTGAATTGACTTGATCAAGATTTAGGTTAAATCCATTAAAGGGAATTTAAAGGATTTAAGGGAGTTTTAAATTGGAATTTAATTTTTGAGTTGGATTTGATTTATTTATATTTATATTCCATTTATATATGAGAATATAAATGAGTTTTAATAAAATCCCAAGGATTTGAATTGATTTGATCAAGGTTTTGGATAAGTCCTTTAATGGAGAATTAATGACTTAGGAAATGTTTTAATTTGAAATTTAATTTGAGAACTTGATTTAATTGATTTATATTTATATTTCATTTATAATAGAAATGAGAATATAAATGAGTTTTGAGAAAATTTGAAGGATTTGAATTGATTTGATCAAGGTTTTAAGTTAAATCTATTAAAGGGAATTTAAAGGATTTAAAGAAAATTTCATGAATTGATTTTGAATTTTGAATTTGATTTGATTTGAATTTTTTTCATTTATATATGTGAATATAAATGAGAATATAAATGGATCATGAAAATCTCAAAGATTTGAATAGGTTTAGATCATAATTTTGGTTAAGTCCTTAAGGGACTTAGGAAAATTTGGACTTAGAAATTTTTGATGGATTTTGATCATGGGTTTCAATCATAGATTTCAATCATGGATTTCAATCAAATGGATTTGATTTGGATTTGGAGAAAATTAATTAAGATTGATTTGGAGTTTGACTTGGAGGAAGGAAAGTGAGGAATGATTTAAGCTAAGGGCAGGAAGTTTTCCTAACACCCAGGCATGACCTATTCTATGGCTAAGTCTTCTAGGGCTAGGTTGAGTGTCCACCTAATAACTAGATATGTCTTAAGACTAAGGAACTCTTAAAGTCTAAGAGAAGTCCTAAGCCTAAGATGTAGGGGTTGAGAGCTCATTCTAAAATGAGGTTAACAAAGGGCGCCCAATAGGTGTGGTGTGACTGACAAGGAACACGGTACATATTAGTGTTGACTAAAATGATCAATAATACTGATAGATCACAAGCACTAACAAAAAAATCTATCCCTAACCTAAGTTGTAGAAAGAATCCAGAGCTTAGTGTAATGTGGCTCTACTTATGTCCAAGACATAAGAGAAGGGAGAAATCCCCTAAGGAATAAAGTGTGAACCTTCCACTAGGGAAGATAGTTCAAGTCATCCACAAGGGGATGAGTAGTTTGATTTGATTCTCACTGAGGAGAAAATAATTTGATTTGTTCCACTAGAAAAGAGGGTTGAATTTGTTTCAATTTTGTTAGGTTTATATTTTTTAGATGAACCCTATTTGTTTACAATGGGTTGTCTTGAATAGGAGCCATGGAGGCTAAAACCTAAGTTACCAATCCAAAGGGGTAGTCTACTAAACACATTGGACTAGCCAAAGGGATTCGGTGTGAAGCAGCTGTACTAGGATGAAAGTGCGGGGACTCACATCCTCCAAAGTAGAGACCAGTTACTGAGATAATCTATTAGCAAGGCAACAAATTGAACCTAACATAGGGATGACTATTAAGTGAATGCCATTGGGGGACTTAGATCAGCTCAAATATTATCAAGATTGATTTCATTATTAGATTTGTTCATTTTGATTATGATGGATTCCATAGGTTTGCGATGAACTGCACTGAGTAGGGGCCATAAAGGTCTAGACCTAACTAAGATTTAGTAATTCAAAGGGAGTAGTCTACCAACCACAAGATAGGACTATCAAACTAAGGGGAAATGCCTTTTAGTATACAATGGGCAAGTCTTAAGGAGAAAGCACGGGGACTCACATCTTCTAGAAATAAGGAACCACTAGGGTGATTAGTTTCTTTGTGCAATAAATCAAACCTGACCTAGGGCTAACCATTGAGTGAATGCCGCTGGGGGACTTAGATCAACTCAAAGATAGTCAACATAGATTTCATTTTTAATTTTGTTTTGATGGATTTTGTTGGTTTATGATGGATCATACTGAGAAGGAGCTTATAGAAGTCTAAACTAATCTCAGATTTATTGAGAAAAAGGGAGTAGCTTCTCAGATGGGAGAGTTATCTGACCAAAGGAGTGCCTTTCAGTTTGCAATGATCAATTAAAGGGAAGAAAGTTCAGGGACTCACATCTTCCAATAGAAAAGATCACTAGGGTGATCTTTTATTTTTGGGCAAAGGAACCCGACTTGAGCACTGCCAATTTATGAAAATCATGAAAAGAATGTCATAGTCTTACATATTCAAAAGTGGAATGATTGTTGGGATAACTTGCTTATGGAAAAATAGATTGAACCCAACCTAAAGTTGACTACGGAATGAGTACTGACCCAGGGATTTATCTCAACTTAGGTAGTCAGGCAATTCCTACAGGTAGTTCTACTACACTTCCCTAAAGATAGGATGCCTGCTTTGGAGAAGGGGCCCTTTAGTGGCTTGAATTCCTAATCCATAAGTAAATTAAATTTTGTTGGTTTATTTTAGTTTATTTCATTGGGGACCCTGTTAGTTTATGAGGGATCAAGTTGAGAGCTTATATTAGCCTAGACCTATCTCAAATTTACTAATCCAAGGGAGAACTTGCGCATACGCTGAACAAATTCTCCAACCATAGGGGTGGCTACTAGGAAAGGGAATGTCCCAAAGTAACAGTAGTGTCTAAATGGGGTTGAGGACATGATCCAAATAGAGTGCTCGTGATGGGGCTGGTAAAGGCTTAATCCAACACCACGGAGAAAATGACATGGCTAGTCATAAATTCAATAGGTATTTGTTGTCCAACTCAAGGGAGAAAGCGGGACTCATATACACCAAGGGTGAGTACTTTGGGTGAGTCACGCAGCATAGCGAACATCAACCAACCTAAGGTGCCCATCAGTTTGCAATGATCAACCTAGGAAGAAAGCTCGAGGACTCACATCCTTCTATAGCAGAACTAACTATTAGGATAGACTATCTTCGGCTCGATAGGTGTCATTCAACCTAAGGTGACTACTAAGTGAATGCCACTAGGGGACTTATATCGACTCAAATATAGTCAAGAGGAAAGGACTCTCTGGGGACTTATCCTAAGCCTCAAAATATACTTGACTTAGATAGAGCATGATGTATAGTTCAAGAATAAAGCACGGGGACTCACATCTTCTTAAATAAATTCAACATGAGGTATCTTACTAGCTAGGCAATAAAGACTACCATACTTAGAAGGTGCTCTTTGGTTTGTAATGGCCAAGTTAGGAAGAAGGCACGGGAACTCACATCCTCCAAACAAGTGACCACTGGATGACATACTAGTAAAGTAGCATGTAGATTTACATACAATGAGTGAGTGCCATGGGGCTTGCTCTCCCACATCAAAATAGCTTAAGAAGATTTGTGTTTGTTCTTGTGTATGTGTTAAAAGAAATAGGACGCCCCTGGGGATTCTTATACCTACCTTAAAACACATTGGGGAATTATAAAATGATACCATGGATGGAAAATAGGATTCCCACTAAGAAAGGGTGTCGCTTGGGTTCTCTCATAACTAACTTAGTTGTATTAATCAAATAAGATTTCTCTGGGTTCTCTTGAACCTATTACTATGAGGATATTGTGTTTGTGTTGTGAAAAAGGGATAGGATGCTACTGGCGGACTCTTACACTGACCCTAGACACGTCATGGTGGATTCACAAGACAAGCAAACAACACTTCGAAAGAAGAGAAAATTTGATGAATGGAATATTCTTCTTATTCTTTTTATTAATGATTATTTTCAAATAATTTTTATTTCATGGGTAATATTTCATTAGATATAGCCCATTAATTGGAAGCATCGGGTGTTCCCCTTTATAATCAATAAGCCGATAAGATCCTCCAGGCCTTCTCATAACATAGGGGCCTTCCAAACTTGCCTATTTTGATGGAAAAAAATTAGTCTCCTTAGGACTAACACAAGTTCTCCTACTCAAAAAGACCTTGGGCGGACTAGGTTGATATGAGCTTGAATCATTTTGGCTTTGTACAACTCGAGGTTTTGGCATGCTCGTAGGTAACTCTCCTCCAAACCTTCGAGCTATTCTATCTATAACTTTGCATTTTACTCTGTAGTGATCTTGTTACCCAATGCTATCCTTAGTGATGGGAGTTGAACTTCTGAAGGAAGAATAGCATGGACCCGTACACTAAGTAAAATGTGGTGAAGTCGAGTTTGGTATGTGGTGTGGTAGGCCCACAAGGCTTCAACTAACTGGTCATTTTACTATAATTTGTTGTCATCAAGAGTCTTCTTTAGTATATGGTTGAGAGTTTTGTTGAATGCTTTCTCTAATCCATTAGCTCTATGGTAGTAGATGGTGGAGTATCTCCAATCTATGTTGTGTCTTCTCGCGAAGCTGTTGATTTTTGTAGAATTAGAAAATTTAGAATAAATCAAAGTGAATTTCAAAGTGATTTTTGTTTACTTTAAAATTTGATTTAATTTTGAAAAAGTGAGATGTGTTTGCTATTCCTAACCCATTGCCACATGTGTTTGATATTTTTGTTTAATTTTTAAATAATTAAATCTATTTCTATGTTTTGATTAGGTTAAGGAATGAATTAAGTAACTTAATTAACCATTACCTACACCACCTTAGAAGAATTAACTAAATAATTATGAGCCAATGAGATGACATAAAACTCACAAGAAATTTAAATTTTCAATGCACATAATAATGAAAAGGTCTAATGCAGTTTGGCTCACAATTAAAACTTAATTAAGCTAAGGGGTTTAGCTTAAGTAATTTTAAAAACACCCTTTCATACTTATGAATTGGGTTTTGATTTTATTATTTGAACTTAGTCTATTAAACACCTAAGCATCTACCCAAAGTAGATTAATTAAGTTTTGAAACTTTAGACTTTTTAGAATTGATTAAGGGGATAATTAATGAATTAACCCTTAATTAAGAAGAGATTAAGGAGAGAAGAGGGTGTTTAAGGAATTGCTTTGGGGAAATGCCCCAAAATTATTCCATGAACCTCCTATTTATTGGATCTGACCTTAATCAACCCTAATCAAAGGTTAAAATTACTAATCATACCATAATTATCCTTAATTACATAAGAAGGGTAATTAAAGAAACCATATGCAATTCATCTAATCAAGCCTTCAATAAATCCCAAGAAAATTAAGGGATGTAGAAGTCATCCCTTAAAACTTACCCAAGAAATTTGGGATTAATTAGATGCCTAATTAATAGGTAATTAGTCAAACAAACTTTCCAATAAACCCCAAATTCAAAGAAAAGCATAACTCAAAACTCATCAAAATTAATTTTAAAATGTTTTAGGTTTAATTATCTATCCATTTAATTATATTTTATATTTTTTTGATTTTTTTAGCAAGATTTATGAATTTTGGAAGATCTCTAAGTGAATTAGAAATTAATTAAGCATTTTATTAATCCTAACTAATCCCATGCTCACGGTGCGACTCGTGGTGGTGCCGGTCAACACACTTTACACATGTCAGACCATGAGGGGATAACTTAAACATCACATACCAAATGATGGTGGCGATGCACGTACATTAATCCTCAATCATTTGATCAAAGATGAGATGACCAAGGATCTCCCCGCATTTTAAATCAAATAAAAAGATTTCTAAACATGCTGAATAATCTCAACCGTCCATCCAAAATGCACGGATGGATGGCTAAGATCATCCAAGTTCTTCCTTTTGATCAACTGAGACTATTCTTGATCAAGGGGAAGATCCAAGCTCGATCTAGTATAGAATCAAATCAAATTCAACCCACACCATCTAAAGATGAGGCGCAAAATCAATGGTCAAAATTTGATGGGGTGAAAATTTCTTTCACAAAGCTCAACACCACATTGAGTTTAATGGTAAAAAAAATCCCATACCTCACTAGAGGTAATCACCAACGCTTGATTCCCTTGGAGAAGCTTTGTCTAATTGAGACAAAGCCTTGCTGAGAGTATGAGCACTTGAGGTTGAGTGGATCAATGTATGGACAAACTCCTCCTTGGGTAGCTTGCAGCTTTGATTGAATTGGACTCTTCCTTGATGTGAGAACTCCAATAGAAGCTTAGGTCCAATCAACTTAGCTCCTAGATGAAGCGTGCAAGAGCAATTGGAAGGAAATGAAGTGTGGAAGAAGTTGGCAATTCAATTGGCTTCCCCTATTTTCACTATTTGAAAACCAAGAAATGGTAGAATGGAATGAGCTCTAGGATGCTTGCTATCACTCTCTGATGGCTCCTAGGTCTCACTAGCACTCAATCAAATTAGGGAATTATCTATTTGAGTTTCTTTAGGGGGATTATATCTCCCCCTTGAAGGAATGGATGACCTGCAATGGACATGTCAGTTTGATCGAATTGATCATAAGATGAGGGCTGTTTGATCAGTTATGAGTGTGCACATGCCAATGAGTGGATTTCCAACCTCCCATGTGCTTGAATTTGAGCTTGAGAGGTAGTTTTAAATTTTAATTTTTGACCATAAGGTCGGGTTTGGTCTAGGGACCAAATGGGCTAACCCAAACCCATTGGGTTGGGTGCACCACTCACCACTAAGCCCCCTTGAGCTTTTAGGAAATCATCAAGTGAAGGTGAAGAGGGTATGACCAATTTACCCATAGGTTAAGCCAAAATTTTCTCCATGGCCTAGGGGTAAGATGGTCATTTTGCTATTTTTCCACTTTGGATATGTTGGATATGTGGAGAAACTAGGTTTGGCCAAGTTTCAAGAGAGTTGGAATTCATTTGATAAGGTTTGGCTCATGTTGACCCATTTAGGTGAAAATGGGTCAAGTTGACCAATAAGTCAAATTGGGTCAAACCAAGGGTTGGGTCAAGTTCATATGACCATTTGAAATGTTTTGGTGGCTTTAGTTTGGTTCAATTTGGTATGGTTTTGAATATGGCTCATATGACTACATTTAAGTCAAATGGGTCAAGTTGACCTATTTGACCCATTTGACTTATTTGAGGTAAGTCAAGGGTAGGTTTGGGTTTGGTTAGTCATATGGAGTGGATTGGTATCTTTGTTTCCAATCAATTTGGGTAAGTTCAATTTTGGCTCAACATGACCCCTTTAGGTCATGTTGGGTCTAAGGTCAATTGGGCTAGGTTAGGTCTAGTTGGCCAATTGATGCTTTGGTCAAGTTCCACAAGTGATTTGGAATGGACTTGACCCATTGGTTCCAATCAATTTGGTTAAGATCAAGTTTTGACACATTTTGACCCTTTAGGTCAAAATGGGTCAACTTGGGTCAAGTGGCCAATTGGGCTAGGTTAGGCTTAAATATTGGCTTGGCCAAGTTCAAACATAAGTCATGAGTCAACTTATATTAATAGTTTCAGTCAATTTGGCCTATGGTGGAATTTGGCTATGTGAGGTTTCATTTTTGGCTAAGTGTTGACTTGATCAATCCTTAGGTTTGACTTGGTTTGACCCAATTTGATTGATTGATCATCCCATGATGAGAGGCAAATATGAGTTTGATTCAATCCAATTTGGCTAGGATCAAAATTTGGCTCATATGACTACTTTAGGTCACTTTGGATCAAGTGAGCCTAAGTTGGTTAAATGGCTTAGTGAAAGCTTGATTTGAATTTTGTTAATCTTGTATATGGTTATGATTGAAATATGAATCCATTTACAAGTGGTTTGAAGTCAAATGGGTTTTGATCTATTTGAAAATTTCCTATTAAAAGGAAGAATATGAAAGGGTTTTGGGTTTAATTTTGGACTTGGGTTTTGATTGAGTGATTGAAGTTTGGATTTATATATGAGCTCATGATTGTAGGGTTGATTGAGCCATGAGAGAAAATCAAGAGTTTCTCTTGATTTCAAATTGATTTGGCTAAGTTCAAAATTTTGACTTGAAAGGCTTAGCTTGGATTTTGAGTTTATTTGAGTTTGATTTTTGGAATTGGTTTTGATTTTTTGAATTTATATTTCATTTATATATGTGAATATAAATGAGAATATAAATGGATCATGAGAAAATTTGAAGGATTTAAAGTGGTCTAATCATGATTTGGGCTAAGTCGATTTAGAGGGGATTAAGGGACTTACAAAAATTTGGAGTAGTGGGTTTGAATTTGGTTTGATTAATTTATATTTATATTTCATTTATATATGTGAATATAAATGAGAATATAAAATAATTATGAAAATCCCATGACTATGAATTTATTTGATAAAGATTTAGGTTAAATCCATTAAAGTGAATTTAAAAGATTTAAGGGAGTTTTAAATTGGAATTTAATTTTTATGAGTTTTGAAGAAATCACAAGGATTTTATTTGGTTTGATCAAGGTTTATGTTAAATCCATTAAAGAAAATTTAATGGATTTAAGGAAAATTTCATGAATTGATTTTGAATTTTAAATTTGATTTGATGTGTTTGAATTTAAATTTCATTTATATATGTGAATATAAACGAGAATATAAATGGATCATGAGAAAATCTTAAAGATTTGAATATGTTTAGATCATAATTTTGGTTAAGTCCTTAAGGAAGGCTTAGGGACTTGGGAGGTTGAACTTCAAAATTTTAATGGATTTTGATCATGGGTTTCAATAATAGATTTCAATCATTGAATTCAATAAAATGGAGTTGATTTTGATTTGGAAATAATCAATTAAGATTAATTTGGAATTTGACTTGGAGGAAGGAAAGTGAGGAATGGTTTAAGCTAAGGGTAGAAAGTTTTCCTAACAACCCTAAGGCATGACCTATTCCTATGGCTAACACTTCTAAGTCTTCTAGGGCTTGGTTGAGTGTCCACCTAATCACTAGTTGTGTCTTATGACTAAGGAACTCTTAAAGTCTAAGAGAAGCCCTAAGCCTAAGATGGAGGGGTTGAGAGCTCATTCTAAAAATGAGGTCAATAATGTTTATCTTAATTTTATCTATGTTGCTATTGCTTCCAAATTATGGTTATGGTATGATGATTTATTTAATACCAACTACTTTCATTTCTCTATTTTGATATATCAACTTCTTGAAATTTGTTTCTAAAAAATTGTCAAAGGTCATATCAAAGTTCTAGTTGCAATTACCCTTATCTGGTTCATTTGGATAAACAAAAATGATGCTAAATATCATGGTATTCCTATGCATCATAAAAGGATCATGGCTAGAACGAAAGAAAAAAATTCATGCTCTGTTTAATGCCAATCTTATTATAACATTCATTTTAGAGGCTATAAATTTGTCTCTTAAAAATTTGGTATCATTTTGCTTGATGTTGACTGTTATAAAAGAACTAGGATTATACATTGGATCAAACCCAAAAAGAATTTGATTAAAGTGAATATTGATGGTTTTGTTGCTTCGAATAAATATGATTGTGATGGTATTCTTAGAGATTCTAAAGGTCATTTGTGCTTTTTATCCTCTCAAAGCCATTTGTTATCTATCTTTGAGCTTATGGTATTAATAAAGCTATTGAAATTTGTTTGAATAAAGGTTTCCTCATCATCTGGATTGAAGTTGATGCGCTCTTGCATCTTGACATCTTAAATTCTAATAGAATAATAAATGCTGAATTATTTTTTCTTATCAATCATACTAAAATCTTCTTTCTCAAGTTTGTTATAAAATTTCCCATATCCTTCATGTAGGTAATGCTTGTGCTGATTTCTTGGCTTCTTTAGGTGCCAACTTAACTGATTTAACTTTATTTGATAATCAAAATTTGACTAAACTTTTAAGGGGTTTTGTCAATCTAGATAACACTAGAATATTTTATCTCAGATTATAATTTTCTTAGCTTAGTTTTTTCATTTAATTTTTGATGAGCCATTGCTTTTGGTTCCCCTTTGTTAAAGCCTCTTTGGGTTATGGCCATTTGCATTTTTTCACTCTTGGGCCTGTGCTGGGTTTTTTTGAGCTCTTGCTTTTGGGTTGGCCTCGTGGTTGCTACATGGTGGTTCTTATTTTTCCTAGGTTGTTTTAGGTTTTTCAACTTGGTGGCTATTAGATTCCTGGCTGGGTGATTATTATTTCTTGGTTATTTTTGGTGACCTTCATTTGAGTGGTGGCATTGCCTGCTATTTTTTGTATGGGGTTTGCCATATCTATAAGCTGGTTGCTTCCTTAACTGAGTTAGATTTTCTACTATTGTGGTGGTTGGTTGGGTGGCCTTGTTGGCTGGGTGGGTGGGCTGGCTGTGTTGGTTGGCTAGCTGGCTGTGTTGGCTGGTTTATTCGCTTTGGTGGCATATCAGAGGGTTTGTTGGTGGTCCAATTTTGGATTAGATTTGGCATGGTGTATGTTATTTGTTATTATATTTCTTCTTTTTTGTTGATTAGGTTTTGGAGATTTGGGTTTATTTCATTTGGTTGTGGTTTCAGCCTCTTCCTATAATGGTCTTCCTCTCTGTGTTGTAGTTGCTTTTGTTTTTGTTATTTTTTTGGGTTGGTTGGTTGATGTCTGTTTAATGTCTATTGTTTTGCTTTGGGATATGGTGACTTGGTTTGGTCTATTGGTGCCTAACTTGGCTTTGGTTATGATGCTTGCACTCATTGATATTTCTCCTCCTTTTTGCTGTTTGATTTGGTGGTGTTCCTATTGTATTGTTGCTGCTCCTGATGGATGGCTTTTAGTCTGTCTTACTGGTCTTTGCTTCATTTTGTTTTTGGCTGGCTATTCACCTCACCTGGATCAGAATTTTTGCTGCTTTGGTTGGGTTTGGTGGATGTTGCTATTTGCTTCTACCCTTCTCTTGGTTGTCTTGGGTGATTTTAGCATGATGGATGTTGTTTGTCTTTTCATTGATTTGGATTTTCTTCTACTATGGTGGTTGGCTGGGAGGCTAAGTTGGCTTGCAGGGTTGGTTGGTTGGCTAGGTTGGTTGGATGGGTAGTAATTTTGGCCTTTCTTTTCTGCTCTATTGGTGACATGCTGGATAGACTACTCTTGGTATGGTTCTCCTCTCTTGGCTGCTACTGCTTCCCTTTTTCTAGTTTGGGTGACAACCTTGCTGCTTTTCCTGTTTGCTTACGGAGGACATGAGCTCTTGTGTTTTTTTTTCTTTTTGGTCTTGGTTTTTTTTGGTTTGTGTTGTTAAGGTCATGATGCTTGCTCCCTTTGATGTTGCTATTCCTCTTTGGTGGTGGCTTTGGTGGTGTTCATACATTACTGTTGTTGTCCTTGATGGTTGGTTGATTTTCTGCCTTATTGGGCTTATCTATTTTGGTGGCTTTGTGGTTGGTTATTATGTCTGCTGCTTGGAGGAGTTTGCAACCTTGCAAGATGATGGACTTGGGATGATGGGCTACAAGAGGTATGTTGGCAATGATGGCCTTGATGATTCCCTTTCTATCTCCTTTTGGCTGGTAGCACTATATGTAATTGTAACCCTTCTTTGGAAGTTTGGATTCTTACATATAGTGTTGCTCCTTAAGATGATTGTAACTGAGCCCGACCCTTTTCTTTACTCTGCTCCTTTCTTTGCTCATACTTCTAATGCTTGCTTAATTGTACTCAACCTTTCATTAGTATGTTGTAGATTTCTTTTGTAGGTTGGGAGAATCTTGCAGGTGGATCTTGCTGGTGTCAAAAGTACCTAGTTGATATTGTTATTGCGCACATGGATCTGTTATTTTTGATGATTTGGTTTTGCTTTTGCTTTTATCTTTTTTCCTTATATTATTGTAATAGTTAGGGGGTTTATCTCTTTAGGACGTATTATAGCACTTTGAGCATTAGTTTAGAGATTTATCCCTCTAAAGACTTTGTACTTTTTCTTTGTGGCAATAAAATTCCCCTAATTTCCCTAAACTAAACCTAAACCCTTAGAATGGGTAGAACTTGATGACAGGAACTTCACCGTCAACTAGGCTCAATCTAGATCTAGGGGTGGAGGCGAATGGGGAGGCGGCGGTTATAGAAGTGGTGGGGGATCTGGAGGTGCTGGTGAATATGGATGTGCTGGTTAGAGCAATGGTGGTTATGGAGGCAAGAGGAGCGATGGAGGTTACAACCATGGTGGTGGCGGAGGGAAAGATTGGGGATATGATGGCGGATCCCGCTACTCGAGAGACCGGCATGGTTCTGATGGAAACTAGAGAAATTGAAGAATGGTCGATCCGATCTGCTGCTTATGGAACTATGTCTTTATAGTAGAGATGATTCTAATTATCTAGGATTTTTAATTTGCTATGCGTGCTCATTTTTTATCTATGTCATCACTTATGTCTTAGAATACTTGGTGTGTTACTTGGTTGATGAAATCAAAAGGAAGTAATGTTGAATCTGAATTTATTCTTTGTTAAAAAAAAAATCAAAAATCCTAAACCTTAAACTAAAACCTAAATCCTAGACCTTAAAACTAAACCCTAAACCTTAAAACCACATATATATATATATATATATATATATATATATATATATATATATATATATATATATATATATATATATATATATATATATATATATATATATAAACTAGATAATCTAAAATAAAAAATAAAATCCTAAACCTAAACCAAGAAAGAAAATAAAATAAAAAAATAAAACTAAACTCAAATAAAATCCTAAACTAAACTAAAAAATAAAAAACCTAAATAAAATAAAAACTAAACATAAAATAAAATTAAAATAAATCAAAATGAAATAAAATAAAACTAAATAAAAGCCTAAACCTAAAAATAAACCTAAAAAGAAAACATAAAATAAATAAATAAAATTTAAACCACTAACAAAAAAACCTAAACCTAAAACTAAAATAAACTAAAAATAAATTAAACCTATAAACCTAAATAAACTAAACCTAAACCTAAACCTAATGGTTATAAAATAAAATAAACTAAAATAAACCTAAACCTAAACAAAAAAAACCTAAAATAAAAAAAACTTAAAATCTAAACCTAAAAAATAAAATAAAACCTAAACTAAACCAAAAGAAAAATACCTTAAACCTAAAAATAAAATAAAAAATAAAACTAAAAGTAAACCTAAAATTTAAATCTAAAAATAAAATAAATTAAGATAAAACCTAAACTAAAATAATTAAAATAAACCTAAATAAAATAAAAGAAAATAAACTAAAATAAAGATAAACTAAATAAACCTAATGATTGGTTTACATAAATTAAATTTAAAAATTTAAAAAAAAAAATTCTAAACCCTAAACCCTAAACCTACCAAACCATAAACCTTAAACCCAACCTAGCCTTAAACCCAATTAACCCCTAAACCCTAAAACATGGCTAAACCCTGGCCACACCACCTACCATTAACTTAAACCCTAAATCATTTTACCCTAAATCCTAAACCCTAAAAACTTAAAACCTAAACTAAACTAAATAAAACATAAAATAAAATAAATAAAAAAACTTAAACCTAAATAAAATAAAAAAAATAAAATAAAATAAAAACCAAAACTAAAACCTAAACCTAAACCTAAAAATTAAAAAGATTAAAAAATAAAAAAAATCTAAAATAAAATAAATAGAAACCTAAACTAAATTAAATTTAAATAAAATAAACCTAAAAATAAAAAACCTAAATAAAATTAGAATTAACTGTAAAATAAAAATAAAATAAACTTGAAATAAAATTAAGTAAATACAAAATAAAAACTAAACCCAAAAAATAAACCTATAAATAAATAGAAAATAAAATGTAAACCCTAAACTAAAAAAAAATCCTAAACCTAAAATAAAATAAAATAAACAATATAACATAAACCTAAACCTAATCTAAAATAAACTAAATTAATATAAATAAAACCTAAACCTAAACATAAACTAAACTAAACCTAAACCCTAAACTAAAAAAAAATAAAATAAACTATAAATAAAACTAAACCTAAACTAAAAAATAAAAACTAAAATAAAAACCTAAAACCTAAACCTAAAAAAAATAAAATAAAAACTTAAACCTAAACCTAAAAATAAAAAATAAAACCTAAATAAAATAAAATAAAATAAAAATATATAAAATAAAATATAATAAAAATTAACTAAAGATAAATAACCTAAACTAAATAAATAAACCTAAAATAAATAGCTAAATAAAAGAAATAAAATACACCTAAATATAAATAAAGATAAAACAAGATAAAATAAAATAAATAAATAACTAAACCAAAACTACTGGTTTGCTTTATAAAAAAACCTTCAACCCTAAACCCTAAACCCTAAATCTGAGCCTACCAAACCCAAACCTGACCTACTTGGCCCTACCCAAAGGCTCTACCCTAAACCATAAATTAACTCTAAACCACCCTACCTCCACTGAACCCTCCTAGGCCTGACAAACACCTAAACTACTAATCATAACAAATCAAATAAAAACCCACCTAAACCTAAAGCTAAGCCCTAAACCATCAAATATTAATCCACAAAGCTGACACTAAAACTAAACCTAAACCATCCTAAACACTAAACCCCACACTAAACCTAAACCAAAATAAACCTAACTAAAACCCACAAAACCACAAAACCCTAAACCCCCCCCAAACCTAAACCCTAAACCTAAACTTCAATAATTAAATAAATTAAAAAATGAATCTAAACCCTAAGAATGGGTAGAACCTTGATGGTAGGAACATCACCGTCAAGCAGGCTCATCAAGATCTGCCGGTGGAGGCAAACGCGGAGGTGGCAATTATCGCAGTGGTGGTGGGGAATCTAGAGGTGTTGGTGGATATGTAGGTGGTGGTCAAAGTAGTGGGTAAAGATTAAAACCTAAAACCTAAACCTAAAAAAATAAAATAAAACTAAACTAAAAAAAAATAAAATAAAGCTAAACTTAAAAATAAAAATAATAAAACTAAACTAAAAAAAGCACTAAACCTAAACCTGAAAATAAACTAAAATAAACTTGAACTAAAATAAATAAACTAAACTAAATAAAAAATAAACATAAAAAATAAAAATAAAATTAACTAAAATAAATAAAATATAAATAAACTAAACTTACCGGGTTTCATTAAAACTCTAAACCCTAAACCCTAAACCATAACCCAATCCTGGGCCCTAAACTCTAAACCCTAAACTGGGCCCAGGCCCTAAACCCTAAAATCACAAAACCACTGTAAAATCTTGGCTATACCCTAGGCCATGAGCCATACCATAAAACTAGACCCTGATCAGTGCCCCCAGGCCCTAAACCTGGGCCTGACCCCTAAACCCTGCCCTGACCACCCCTCCCAAAACCCAGGCCAGCAGGCATAAACTGAGCACTATGACCTGAGCTTTAGGCCACTTAAACCCCTCAAACCCAGGCTGGCCTAAACCCTAAACTAACCTAAACCTAGGCTGACCCTAAACACTAAATCCTAAAACATGAGCCTCACCCTAAACCCTAGGCCCTAAACTTTAAACCACAAACCCAAACCACAAGAAAGTAAAATAAAACTAGACCCTACCTTAAACACAAACCTAAACTTAAAACTAATAAAATAAAACCTAAATAAAAATAAAAAAAAAGAAACCTAAAAATAAAACCTAAACCTAAAATAAAATAAAATAAAATTAAAAAAACTAAATAAAATAAAATAAAACTAATAAACTAAACAAATAAAATAAACCTAAGAATAAGAAACCTAAATAAAATAAAATCTAAACGTGAAATAATAATATAATAAATGTGAAAAATAATAAAATAAAAGTAAATAAAAACCTAAATGTAAAAAATAAACCAAAAAATAAAATGAAAAATAAATCAAAATTAAAACCTAAACCTAAAATAAAAAAATAAACAAAATATAATAAACCTAGCTAAAATAAACTAAAATAAAATAAAACTAAACTAAACCTAAAATAAAGTAAAGTTAAACCTTAACCTAAACTAAGTAAAATATAATAAACAAAATAAACCAAAGCTAAACTAAAAATAATACCTCAAAATAAACCAAAAAAATGTATAAAACATAAAATGATAAAATCATAAAATAAAATAAAATAAACCAAATCAAAAACAAAATAAAACTCGTCTTACATATTAAACCTACCTAAAACCTAAACCCTAAACCCTAATCCTGAGCCTAAAGCCTAGGCTGACCAAACCCACTGAGCCACTAGGCTGAGCTGAGCCACCCAAACCCTGGGTGTGGTCATGAGCCACTGAGCCACTGAGCCACTGAGCCCCAGGCCTGAGCCACTGGTAGCCACTGGCGAGCCACTGCCAAAGGCCCTGAGCCTACACTAAATTAGCCCGGCCACCCACTGACTAAACCATGCCTAGGAGCCTGAGCCACAAGGCCCCAGGCCAAAGGAGCCGGAACATTACCATACCCTGAGCCCTCAAGTCTTAGGCCCCAGGCTGAGCCTAAACTCTAAGGCTGACCTAGGCCACCAGGCACTAGCCACTAAACTGAGCCTAAAACAAACCTAAACTGGCTAAACCTAAATAAAATAACAAGGAATCCAAAATTATAAATTAAATTTAAACTAAAAGATAAAATTTAAAATAAACAAGATAAAATAAACCTAAGAATAAAAATCTTAATTAAAAAAAAGCATAAAAAATAAAATAAATAAAAAAAAAAATAAAAAGCTAAATAAAATAAACAAAATAAACCAAAATAATAAAAATTAAAAACTAAACCTTAAACTAAAAAAAAACCTAAACTTAAAATAAAAATAAAATATACAAAATATAATAAACCTAAACCTAAACTAAAATAAATGCAAACTAAACCTAAACCTATCAACTAAACATAAACTAAACCTAAATAAAATATAACAAAATAAAATAAACCTAAACTTAAAATAAAAAAAAATAAACCCTAAAAAATAAACCTAAAATAAAACTAAAACCTAAACTAAAAATAAAATAAAAAACATAAACCTAAACCTAAAACTAAAAATAAAACCAAACCTAAAATTAAAATAAAATGAAACTCAACTAAAAATAAATCTTAACTTAAATAATAAATTAAATAAAAACCTAAACTAAAATAACTTAACCTAAAAATAAATAAAATAAATTAAAAAAATAAAATATAAACCTAAATAATAATATAAAATAAAATAAACTTAAATAAATAAAATAAACTAAATAAACATAAACCTACCAATTTGTTAATTTTAAAAAGCCCCCTAAAACCATAAACCCAAAGAAAGAAATCAACCACAAACCCTAAATATAAATAAGAAATCTGACCCAAACCTAGCCTAAACTAAATCCACAAAATCCCCAAACCCCCAAAAAATCTTTAAATACAGGCAAAACTGAGCCTAAACAGACCAACCAAAACAGGCCACTGAGCCTCAGATAAACCCTAAAATATGAGCCACTAATAAGGCCAGCCAAACCCTGTAATGCTGAGCAGACCCTGGCCAATCCAAAACTAACTAACCATGGGCCCAGGTACCAACCACAGGCTCTTAAATCCTGACCTAAACCTAAAATTAAACCCTAAAGTCTAGCAAGTGACCACTGAGCCCTAAAACTCTACCACAAGATCCACAACCTAAGCCACCTAACTGAGCCCAGGACCAGAGCCAAACCTAAACCTAATAATAAAGATAAATAAATAAAACTTAAACCTAAATAAAGATAAAATATAATAGATAATGTCTAAACTAAACCTACTAAACCAAATAAGATAAAAAATAAAATTAAAAATAAACTAAAATAAAATAAATAAAACAAATTAAATTAAAAAATAAAATATACTTAAGAATAAAATACCTAAATAAAATAAACCTAAATAAAATAAAATAAAAACTAAATATAAGTTTAAACCTAATAAAATAAACCTAAAAATAAATCAAAATTAATACTTAAACCCTAAGCTAAAAAAAAACCTAAACCTAAAATGAAAATAAAATAAACCTAAACCTAAACTAAAATAAATAAAACCTAAACCTAAACTTAAAATAAACTAAACTTAAACCTAAACTAAATAAAATATAATAAACTAAAAATAAACCTAAAAAGCTAAAAAAAATGAAAACAAAAAAAAAACCTAGAATAAAAACTTAAAACTTTAAACCTAAAAAGATAAAATAAAAACCTAAGTCGAAACCTAAAAATAAAAATAAAACCTATACTAAAAAAGAAAATAAAAATAAAACTCATCTAAAAATAGACATAAACTTAAAAAAAAACTAAAAAAACCTAAACTAAAATAAATAAACCTAAAATAAATAAACTAAACTAAATAAAATAAATAAAAACTCCTGGTTTGTTTAATTAAGAATAACTAAAAACCCTAAACCTAAAATCAAACTCAAACCCTAAACCTGCAACCCTAGGCTCAGCCATATGCCCAAAACCTATCTGATGTACTGACTAACCTAAAGGCCACCCTAAACCCAGGCCACCCTCACCACCTTAACCCAAACCCTAAATCTTGATGCTCATGAGCCCTGAGACCCTAGGCCTGACACCCTGACCCTCACCACAAGGCTGAGCCACTAAAATAAAAGCTAAGCTACAAATCTAAAACTGAGCCTAAACTAAACCAGGCCACCATAACCTAAACCCAAAAACTTAAACCTGATCTAAATACCTAATAATAAAATAAA
Source organism: Cymbidium sinense (assembly GCA_021442155.1). Classification (NCBI taxonomy): domain Eukaryota; kingdom Viridiplantae; phylum Streptophyta; class Magnoliopsida; order Asparagales; family Orchidaceae; genus Cymbidium; species Cymbidium sinense. The sequence continues at coordinate 141,039,052 of CM038214.1, forward strand.
TAAAACCAACCTAAATAATAATAAACCTCTATGACCTAAACCTAATAATAAAATAAAATAAAATAAATAAACTAAAATAAATAAATATAAAATAAACAAAATAAAATAAACTAAAGAATAAAAAACTTAATAAAATAAAAAGTAAACATAAAATATGAATAAAATAAAATAAAAACTGAAAATAAACCTAAAAATAAATAAAACATAATACCTAACCCCTAAACCTAAAATAAAAATAAAATAAACAAAAATAAGATAAACCTAAACTAAAATAAAATAAATAAAACCTAAACCTAAACCTAAATCTAAGACAAACTAAAGTTAAACCGAAACCTAAACTAAATAAAATGTAATAAACTAAAAATAAACATAAAGCTAAACTAAAAAATAAAACCTAAAGGTAAACCTAAAATAAAAACTTAAACCTAAAAAATTAAAATAAAAACATAAACCTAAACTAAAAAATAAATCTAAAAATAACAAAAAAAACTAAAATAAAATAAATAAAAACCTAAACTCAAATAGAAAAATAAAATAAACCTAAAATATAAAACCTAAATAAAATAAAAACTAAGTATAAAATAAAAATAAAATAAACCTAAAATAAAATATAATAAAACTAAATAAAACCTAAACCAAAAAAAAAAAAATAAACTAAAAAAAATATAAAAACAAAAATAAACCTAAAAAACTAAAAAATAAAACCTAAAATAAACCTCTAATAAAACCTAAAACCTAAACTAAAAAATAAAACCTAAACCTAAAAAAAAAATAAAACCTAAACCTAAGAAATAAAATAAAAATAAAACTCAACGAAAAAATAAATCTAAGTCTAAAAAATAATCTAAAAAAATGACTTAAACTAAAACAAATTAACATAGAATAAATAAACTAAACTAAATAAAAATAAAAAATAAACCTACATTAAAATAAAATAAAATAAAGTCAAATAAATGAAAAATAAACTACATAAAACTAAACCCACTGGTTTGCTTAATTTTAAAAAAAAACTTAAATGTTGAACCTAAAATCCTGAACCCTAAATCCTAAACTATAAATCCTAAACCCTAAAAAATAAAATTAACCCTAAACCCTAAAACAAAACTTACAACCCTAAACTAAAACCAAAACCCCAAAACTACTTGCCAAAACCTTAAACCCACTATAACCCTACCCTAAACCCTGATTTTAAACCTAAACCACACCCACCAGCCACTTCTTTAAGCCTGACCAAAATAAACCCTAACTCTATAAATCAAACCCAGAAACCCTACAAAACCACTAGGCCCACAAACCAAACCACTGAGCCCTAAAACTAAACCCTGAGCCACCCCAAACCCCTAAACTGACCATAAACCCTAAACACTAAACCAGATCCTTGAACCTCAACCACAAGCTACATTAAATCTAACTAGTATCTTTTACTGAAACCTAAACCCTAAACTGATCCTGACAACCAACCCTACCATAAAAACTCTAAAAAAGACATAAACCTAAATAAACAAACCTAATAATAAAATGGATTAAAATAAACCAAAAATAAAACTAAACCTAAACCTGAATAAAATAACTAAAATAATAAAAAAAAACCATAACTAAACTAAAAATAAAAGAAAAAAAACCTAAGAATGAAAACCTATAATAAAAAAAAATGTAAAATATGAATAAAATAAACTAAAACTAAATACAATAAAAACTAAATAAAAATAGAAACCTAAAAAATTAATCTAACAATAAATATAAAAATAAAACATAAACCCTAAATTAAGAAAAGAAACCTAAACCTAAAATAAAACTAAAATAAATCAAAAAATAAACCTAAACTTAAACTAAAATAAAATAAACTAAAATAAATAAAACCTAAACATAAACCTAAATCTAAACTAAATAAAATATAATAAAATCAAAATAAACCTAAAGCTAAAATAAAAAATAAAATCTAAAAATAAGACTAAAATAAAACCTAAATATAAGCCTAAAATAAAACCTAAAGCTAAACTTAAAAAATAAAATTAAAACATAAACCTAAGCTTATAGTAAAAAATAAAACCTAAATAAAAAAAATAAAATAAAAATAAAACTCAATTAAAAAATAAACCTAAACCTAAAAAAGAAACTAAAATAAAAAACTTAAAATAGAAGAAATAAACCAACAATAAAACTAAGCTAAATAAATATAAAAAATATACTAGAATAAAAATAAAAAATAAAATCAAATCAAATAAATAAAAAATAAACTAAATAAATTAAATAAACTTAAACGCTTTTGTTTAATTTTAAAAGACCCAACACCACAAATCCTAAAGCCAACCTACAAACCTAAATAAAAATGCCCCCCCTACTACTTAAACAAAAGCCCTAAAAGCAGGCCAACCACTGCCTTGCTAGGCCTAGCCACACAGGCCCTAGGCCCAGATCCAGGCCCTAAACCTAAAACTTAACCCTGACCCTCCACCTAAATCTTAAACCACAGATCATGGGCCCTACTAATGCCCCTAAAGACCCTAGCACAAACTAGGCCCTGGGCCTCAAACCCTAAACACTAAACCCTGAGCACTAAACCATAAACCATAATACCCTAAACCCAAAGACCTAAACCTTTAACACTAAAACTTAAATTCACAAAAACCTAAACCTAAACTAAAATATTGAATAATAAATAAATAAAAGCTAAATATAAATAAAAAAATAAAAACTAAAATAAAATAAAAAAAACTAAAATAAAATAAAAACCTAAACTAAAACCTAGGCTTAAAAATAAAAATAAAATTAAATAAAAAAAAACTATAATTAAAACACCTAAGAATAAAAAACCTAAATAAAAGAAATACCAAACATAAAATAAGAATAAAATAAACCTAAAATAAAATAAAGTAAAAACTAAATAAAAACATAAACCTAAAAAAAAACCTAAAAATAAATAAAAAATAAAACCTAAACCCTAAACAAATAAAGAAAAGCCTAAACCTAAATTAGAAAAAAATAAACAAAATATAATAAACCTAAACCTAAACTAAAATAAATACAACGTAAACCAAAACTAAAGATAAACTAAATCTTGACATAAATGTAAACTAAATAAAATATAATAAACTGAACATAAACCTAAACTTAAACTAAAAATTAAAACCTAAAAATAAACCTAAAATAAAAACCATAAACCTAAACCTAAAAAAATAAAATAAACATAAAATCTTAAACCTAAAATAAAAAAATAAAACCTAAACTTAAAAAATAAATCTAAACTTAAAAAGTATACTAAACTAAAATAAATAAATTAAATAAAAATTAAAAATAAACTTAAATAAAATAAAAAATTAAATAAACTAAAAAAAATAAATAAATAAACTAAATAAACTTAAACATACCCATTTACTTAATTAAAAAATACCCTAAAACCTAAACCTTAAACCAAAAACCCTAAATCCTAAACCCTAAACCATAGAACTAATCCTAAACCTACAACCCTAAACCTATAACCCTAAATCCTAATCCCTAAACCCTATAACCTAAAAAGCCCTAAACCCTACTTAACTCTAAACCAAACTGATATTTGACAATTGTGACCATGACCGATCTTAAATCGTGAAACTGAGCCATGACACAGACCAAACCAGGTTAGGTGAGCCAAAAGATCCTAAATCTTGAACTCCTAGGCCACTGAGCCATATGCCCACAAACCCTACTGAGCCAGGCCCTAATTGATTAAACTGACCAAAACCAAAACCATAAATCTTAGGCCCTCAGTTAAACCCCCAAACCTAAAACTGACTAAATCACGGACCACGGACCTACCTAAAGATGTTAAACCACTATACCACCAACCCCAAAGACCCTAAAGCTCTTGAAACCCTGAATTCTGTAACTGACCCCAAACCCTAAACCTCAAAATAAACCAAACATTAAACCCTAAGCCTGGCTAAACCCTGATCCTAAACCCTAAGATCATGACTCACAAGCACTGAGCCTAAACCCTAATATCATAAACCCTAAACTAAAGCGTGAATCCTAAAACCTAAAACTTAAACCTAAACAGTAAACCTAAGAATAAATTAAATAAAAAACTTGAACCTAAATAAAATAAAAAAAACTAAATAAAATAAAAACATAAACTAAAACCTAAATCTATGCCTAAAAATAAATTAAAATAAAAAGTAAAAATAATCTAAAATAAAATAAACCTAAAAATAAAAAAAAACAAAATAAAATAAAGAAATAAAATAAGAATAAAATAAACTATAATAAAATAAAATTAAAACTAAATAAAATCTAAACTTAAAAATAAAACATAAAAGAAAACCTAAAAAACTAAAAAAAACCTAAACCAAAAAATAAAATAAAATAAACAAAATATAATAAACTTAAACCTAAACTAAAATAAATTCAACCTAAACCTAAACTTAAAATAAACTAAACTTAAACTAAATAAAATTTATAAACCTAAACTTAAACTAAAAAATAAAACTTAAAAATAAATCTAAAATAAAAACTAAAACCTAAACCTACAACCCTAAATCCTAAACCCTAAACCCTACACCCTAAAAGGTCCTAAACCCTAAACCCAAAATTGTAAAACATAACCCTAAACCTTAAACCCTTAAACCCTAAACCCTAAAACCCTAAACGCCAAACCCTAAACCCTAACCCGTAACCTTAAACCCTAAATGCTAAATCCTAAACCCTAAAACCCTAAACTCTAAACCCTGAACCCAAAACCCTAAACGAGATGGTTCTTCCTGTTATTTTGTCCTTATCCTTATAGATTTTATCGGTGTTTTTTGGGGTGTGGCTCTCTTGGTTAGGGTTTGCCCATCAGAAGGTGGCTATTGATAATTATATTGTTGGGGTTTTTTCTCCTACAACAAAGAGGAGATATGTGACATTGAGGGCTTTTTCTCTTTGGTTATAGATTAGAGAGCTATTTTCTTGCACCTATCTATCCTTTCTTTAGTGTTGCTCTGGATGAGTGTTAGGTTAGTTATTTCAGGTTTGTTATATCATCTGATTATTGGGTACACCTCTTGTAAATTGAGGTTTTATTTTTAATTAGTATTCTGAACAGGAACGAGGCTAACTACTGGTTGGAGCTTTTGTGGATTTAGCTGATGTTATCCCTGTTAGGTTTCTTATTTGCGGTTATCTCTAGCTTTGGATTATTTATAACCATATAGGGTTTTCACATTTTGTTTTTGTTTTTGGCTACCGTATCAAGCAGTTTTAACTGGATTCTTGGATAGGGATTGATGGCTGCTATCTCGGCTTTTCTTTAGGAATTTTAAAATATTTTTCATTAGATTATTCTTTCTATCCTTCTTCCTAATAGTTCTAAGTCTAATGATTGGAATCTTTGGATGTATTTGTGGCTTACAGGGTGGACTACATTGTTGGCTGCTTGGTTTGGGGCTCGAGCTGGCTAGTCGAGTTTAAAGAGTATTTACTTTGTTATAATTTTCCTTATCTTGTCAAATCTATGTATGGATCAGACTATTTAAATTTCCATTCTTCTCTTCTGGTGTCTATCTGCTTGGATTCTCTTTTTGGATTGTGGATGAACCTCTACCCTTTCTTTTTTTGTTGGTTTCCTAGCTATCATTCAGTGTTGATGTAAGTCTTATTGTTAACGTGGATATTATTATCGTTTACAGATCTTAGCATGTTCTTTTATTGAAGGACCTTACCAATTTTGGTCCTCCTTTAGCCTTTATTTGGTATCTATTTAGTCCTATCTCCCTTATTATTAGGTTTATTCCTAGCAATTGTGTCAGCATTTCTTGGTGGTGGCTTTGGTGGTGCTTCCTATGGCCTATACTTTTCTTGATGGGTTACCTCCTTATCTACTTTACTGAGTTTAATCTATCTAAATGCTAGTTTTTTTTGTGGCTACATTTGCTATTTAAAGTTTTATGCAGGTTTGTGTGATGATCATCATTGGCTAAGGTGCTCCAAGAGGTATGCTTACAATGATGGCCATGATGCTTCCCACAACTTCTTTTGACTGGTAGTGCTATAAGTAATTATAACCCTTCACTTGAAGTCTGGATGGTTACATATGGTCTTTATCCAAGACGATTATAAGCGAGCTTTAGCATCTCTTTTCTTTCAATCTACTCTTATATTTCATGCTTAATTAACTATTTCATTATCTGTACTAATCCCTTTTCAAGCTAGTTGCAGATATCTAGTACAGTTGGGAAACATTGGCTGCTAGATTATGTTAGTTTCATAAGTAGTAGAGAAAGGTTGCTGCTGATTTCAAGAATTATTTTTTATGGATCATTGCTTCTATTTTGATTAGCCTCCTTTATCTATTGTATTAGCTAAAGGGCTAATCTATTTAGGGCTTTTGTAGCTCTTTGAGCATTAGCTTAGAGATTTGCCCCCTCTAAGGACTTTGTACCTTTTCTTTGTGGCGATAAAATTTCCTTAATTTCCTATAAAAAAAAACCATAAACTAACCTTAAACCCGAAACCCAAAATGATAAACCCTAAACCATAAACCCTAACACTAACTGTAAACCCTAAACCCTAAACCCTAAACCCTAAACCCTAAAAACCCTACACCCTAAAGCCTAAACCCTAAACCATAAACTAACCCTAAACCCTAAGCTAACCTTAAACCCTCAAAACCATAAACCCTAATAACTAAACACTAAACCCTAAACTTTAATCCCTAAACCCTAACCCTAAACCCTAAACCATAAAACCCTAAACCCTAAAACCTTAAAACCTAAACCATAAACCTTAAAGCCTAAATCCTAATATCCTAAAAACTCTAAACCTAAACTAAATAAAACCTAATAATAAAATAAATAAATAAAAGCTAAACCTAAATAAAATAAAAAAACAAAAACAAAATAAAAACCTAAACTAAAACTTAAACCTAAACCTAAAAATAAAATAAAATAAAAAGTAAAAATAAACTAAAATAAAATAAACATAAGAATACAAACCTAAATAAATTAAAAAACTAAATGTAAATAAGAATAAAATTAACCTACAATAAAACTAAATGAAAACCTAAACCTAAAAGATAAATCTAAAATAAAACTTAAAAATAAATAAAAATAAAACCAAAATCCTAAACTAAAAAACTTAAACCTAAATTAAAATAAAATAAATAAAATATAAAACATAAAACAAAAATAAATACAACCTAACCCTAAACCTAAAATAAACTAAACCTAAACCTAAACATAAACTAAATAAAATATAATAAACTAAAATACACTAAACTTATAGTAAAAAAATTAAACCTAAAATAAACCTAAGCTAAAACCTAAAATCTAAACATAAAAAAATAAAATAAATAACATAAAACTAAACCTAAAAATAAAATATAAAACCTAAACCTAAAAAAGTAAAATAAAAATAAAACTCAACTAAAATTTAAACCTAAACCTAAAAAATAAACCAAATAAAAAACCTAAACTAAAATAAATAAAATTAAAGAAAATAAAATAAACTAAATATAAATAAAAAACAAAAACAAAATAAAAACCTAAACTAAAACTTAAACCTAAACCTAAAAAAAAATAAAATAAAAAGTAAAAATAAACTAAAATAAAATAAACATAAGAATACAAAACCTAAATAAATTAAAAACTAAATGTAAATGAGAATAAAATTAACCTACAATAAAAACTAAATGAAAACCTAAACCTAAAAGATAAATCTAAAAATAAAACTTAAAAATAAATAAAAAATAAAACCAAAATCCTAAACTAAAAAAACTTAAACCTAAATTAAAAATAAAATAAATAAAATATAAAAAACATAAAACAAAAATAAATACAACCTAACCCTAAACCTAAAATAAACTAAACCTAAACCTAAACATAAACTAAATAAAATATAATAAACTAAAAATACACCTAAACTTATAGTAAAAAATTAAACCTAAAAATAAACCTAAGCTAAAAACCTAAAATCTAAACATAAAAAAATAAAATAAATAACATAAAACTAAACCTAAAAATAAAATATAAAACCTAAACCTAAAAAAGTAAAATAAAAATAAAACTCAACTAAAATTTAAACCTAAACCTAAAAAATAAACTAAATAAAACCTAAACTAAAATAAATAAAATTAAAGAAAATAAAATAAACTAAATATAAAAAAAAAAACAAAACAAATAAAAAATAAAACCTAAACTAAAACTTAAACCTAAACCTAAAAATAAAATAAAATAAAAAGTAAAAATAAACTAAAATAAAATAAACATAAGAATACAAAACCTAAATAAATTAAAAACTAAATGTAAATGAGAATAAAATTAACCTACAATAAAAACTAAATGAAAACCTAAACCTAAAAGATAAATCTAAAATAAAACTTAAAAATAAATAAAAATAAAACCAAAATCCTAAACTAAAAAAACTTAAACCTAAATTAAAAAATAAAATAAATAAAATATAAAAACATAAAACAAAATAAATACAACCTAACCCTAAACCTAAAATAAACTAAACCTAAACCTAAACATAAACTAAATAAAATATAATAAACTAAAAATACACCTAAACTTATAGTAAAAAATTAAACCTAAAAATAAACCTAAGCTAAAACCTAAAATCTAAACATAAAAAAATAAAATAAATAACATAAAACTAAACCTAAAAATAAAATATAAACCTAAACCTAAAAAAGTAAAATAAAAATAAAACTCAACAAAATTTAAACCTAAACCTAAAAAATAAACCAAATAAAAAACCTAAACTAAAATAAATAAAATTAAAGCAAATAAAATAAACTAAATATAAATAAAAAATAAACTAAATAAACTAAATAAACTTAAACCTACCAGTTTACTTAATTTAACAAAACCTCTAAAACCTAAACCCTAAACACAAAACCCTAAATCTTAAACCCTAAACCCGAAACCCTAAACCATAAAACTAACCCTTAACCCTAAACACTATACTGTAAACCCTAAACACTATACTGTAAACCCTAAACTAACCGTAAACCCAAAACATAAAATCCTAAACCCTAAATCCTATACACTATACTATAAACCCTAAACTAACCCTAAACCCAAAACACAAAATCCTAAACCCTAAACCCTAAACCCTAACCATAAACTTAATCGTAAAACCCTAAACCCTAAACTCTATTCCCTAAATCCTAAAACCCAAAATCCAAAACCCTAAACCCTAAATCCTAAACCTTGACCCTAAACCCTAAACTCTAATACCTAAACCCTAAAAATACTAAACCATAAAGAAACTAAACTAATCTAACTATAAACCCAACTAATCTAAAGTATAAACATCAAACCTAAACTCAAATTAAAACAAAACAAAACTTAAACCTAAACTCTAACCTAACCCTAAACCTAAACTAAATCTAAACTAAATCAAAACCTTAAATAAACCCTAAACCCTAAACCCTAAACCATAAAAATCCTAAATGCTAAACCCTAAAATAACCTTAAACCCTAAGCTAACCCTAAACCCTAAACCTTAAACCCTTAAAACCCTAAGCCCTAAAGCCTAAACACTTAACCCTAAACCATAAACCCTAAACCCTAACCCTAAACCCTAAACCCTAAAACCCTAAACCCTAAAACTCTAAACCCTAAACCATAAACCGTAAACTCTAAATGCTAAACCCTAAACCTTAAAGCCTAAATCCTAAGAACCTAAAACCTAAACTAAATAAAAAATAATAATAAAATAAATAAATGAATAAACCTAAACCTAAATAAAATAAACAAACTAAAATAAAATAAAAACCAAAACTAAAACCTAAACTTACACCTAAAAAAAAAATAAAAATTGTAATAGTAAGCAAAAATAAAATAAACCTAAGAATAGAAAACCCAAATAAAATAAAAAATAAAAGCAAAATAAGAAAAAAAATAAACTTACAATAAAATAAAATAAAAAATAAATAAAAACTTAAACCTAGAAAAAACCTAAAAATAAAACCTAAAAATAAATAAAAACTAAAATCTAAACCCTAAGGTAAAAATAAAAACATAAATCTAAAATAAAAATAAAATAAACAAAATATAATAAACCTAAACTAAATTATATACAACCTAAACCTAAACATAAAACAAAAATTAAACCTAAACCTAAATGTCAACTAAATAAAATATAATAAACTAAAAGTAAACCTAAACTTAAATTAAAAATTAAAATGTAAAAAATAAACCTAAAATAGAATCCTAAAACCTAAACCTAAAAAAATAAAATAAAAACATAAACCTAAACCTAAAAATAAAAAATAAACCATAACCTAAAAATATAATAAAAATAAAACTCAACTAAAAAATAAACCTAAATCGAAAAAATAAACTAAAATAAAAAACCAAAGCTAAATAAACTAAACTAAATAAAAATTAAAAATAAACCTAAATAAATAAAATAAAATAAACTCAAATAAAAAAATAAACTAAATAAACTTAAACCTACCACTTTACTTAATTTAAAATTTTTTTAAAAAAAGTAAATAAAAAAATTAAAAAAAACCTAACCCTAAACCCTAAACCCTAAAATTAACCCTAATCCTTAAATCAACCCACCCTAAACCTACAATCCTAAACCTAAACCTAATCCATACAACTTAAAAAAATTAAACAATCCTAAACCTAAACCCTAAAATCATAAATCCTAAAACCCTAAACCCTAAACCATAAACCCTAAACCCAAACCTAAGCCCTAAACTCTAAATCGTAACCCTAATCCCTAAACTCTAGACCCCAAACCCTAAACCTAAAATCTAAAACCTAAACCTAAATGACAACCCAAAACCTACATATTGATTTACTTAATTTTAGAAAAAACCCCCTAAAACCTAAAACCTAAACCAAAAACCCTAAATCCTAAACCTTAAACCCTAAACCCTAAATCATAAAACTAACCCTAAACTTATAACCCTAAACTTATAAACCTAAACCCAAAACTATAAACCCTAAACCCTAAACTAACTTTAAACCCAAAGCCCAAAACCCAAAACCCTGAACCCTAAACCCTTAACCTCAACCCTAACCCTAAACCCTAAACCCTAAAACTCTAAATCCTAAAACCCTAAACCATAAATCATAAACCGTAAACTTTAAAAGCTAAACCCTAAATCGTAAACTCTAAACGCTAAACCCTAAACCTTAAAGCCTAAATCCTAAGAACCTAAACCTAAACTAAATAAAAACTAACAGTAAAATAAATAAGAAAACCTAAACCTAAATAAAATAAAAAAATTAGAATAAAATAAAAACTAAAACTAAAACCTAAACTTACACCTTAAAAAATGAAAAAAGAATAATAATAAACTAAAATAAAATAAACCTAAGTATAATAAATCCAAATAAAATAAAAAATAAAAGCAAAATAAGAATAAAATAAACTTACAATAAAATTAAATAAAAACTAATTAAAAACCTAAACCTAGAAAAAAACCTAAACATAATACATAAAAATAAATAAAAAATAAAATTTAAACTCTAAGTAAAAAAACATAAAGCTAAAATAAATATATAATAAATAAAATAAAATAAACCTAAACCTAAACTAAAATGTATACAACCTAAACATAAACCTAAAATAAATTAAACCTAAACTAAACGTAAACTAAATAAAATATAATAAACTAAAAATAAACCAAAACTTAAACTAAAAAATAAAACATAAAAAATAAATCTAAAATGAAATTCTAAAACCTAAACATAAAAAAATAAAATAAAAATATAAACCTAAACTGAAAAAATAAACTAGAATAAAAAACCAAAGCAAAATTAAATAAACCTAAAATAAATTAACTAAACTATATAAAAAAAACCTATATAAAAAAATAAATAAACTCAAATAAATAAAAAATAAACTAAATAAACTAAATAAACCTAAACCTACCACTTTATTTAATCTAAAAAATTTAAAAATAAATAAAAAATAAATAAAAAAATAAAAAAAACCCTAACCCTAAACACTATACCCTAAACCTACAATCCTTAACCTTAAACCTACAATCATAAACCCTAAAACCTAAATCCTACACGCTAAAAAAACCCTATACCATAAACACTAAATCCTAAACCTAAACCCTAGAAGCATAAACCATAAAATCCTAAACCCTAAACCCTAACCCCTAATAAACCTAACTTAACTTAAAAACCTAATTAAATCTAAATTTAATTAAAACCCAATTTAAACTAAATTTAAATAAACCAATAAACTTAAACTTAAACTTAACTAAAAATTTAAACTCAACTTAACTAACTTAAATTTAAAATCAAACTCAAAACTTAACTTAAACTTAAACTTAAACTAACCTAAATTTAAAACTAAACTTAAAAACTTAAACTTAAACCTAAACCTAAACCACAACCTAAAAACATATAAAATATTTATTAATTTAGAAAACCATTAAACATAAACCCTAAACCCAAAACCCTAAATCATAAACCCTAAACCCTAAACCCTAAATCATAAAACTAACCCTAAACTTACAACCCTAAACCCAAAACTCTACACCCTAAAAAGCCTTAAACATTAAACCCTAAAGCCTAAACTAACCCTAAACCCAAAACCCAAAACCCAAAGCTCTAAACCCTAAACCTTAACCCTAACCCTAAATGCTAAATCCTAAAACTCTAAACCCTAGACTAGATTATCAAGTTTTATTCCCAAGCTACTGGGGTTATCTCTCTGATTATCTTTATTTAGTGTTGTTTGCAGTGGGGTGCAGCTTATTACCTGTGGCTTCTGGTCCACCTAATCTGCTATTGCATTCCCATCTTTGTTCACTTAGACTTCTACTTTTCCTGTTGTATTTTAGGTTTGGGTTATGCTATCTCACTTAACATTTGCTATTTGTTAAATTCTACAATGATTATTAACAAGGGGGTTGTTAACATCTGCATTGCTTATTCTGAATGGGTTCCTTTTTTGGGCCATATTCATGAGCTGTACTCCTGGCCTGTAAGTTTCATATATGTACTATATGATTGAGATGGTGTTATTTACATGAAAATTGATTTTCTTAGCAGGATTATAGCAGGCTTTCAATCAGTTGTATATTGTTTCTATCCTTTGCCTGGCCTTTTTTGCTATTTTCTTGTGGTGGGTTTTCATGCTGGCCTAATTATACTCTTGGCTCTGGTATTAAAAAGGTGGATCTGACAAAGATGGTTCATTTTCATATAAGTAGGGATTCTCATGCTATGGTGACTATATTGATGATATTTATCTTGCATGGGATCCCCTTCCCCATTCTTCTCTTTGCTATCTCTTTTTCTATAGTGTATATGGCTTTGTTTAGGTTTGTAGGTACTAAGGCTCATAAGACTTTCAACAAATGGCTGCTATCTTCCCATAGGTTTGTAGGCTATGATGGTTGTGAGGATTTCACTCCTTTTTGGTTTGGTAGTAGCTCTTATGATGTAACCCTTCCACTGAAGTTTGGATGCTCATATTTGCATCTGTCCTAATTTGGTGTGACTGAGCCTGAGCCTTCTCTCACACACTTCTCTATAATTTTTCTCTGTTTATGCTTCTTTAATTTTTCACTTTGTCTATATTGCTTTAATTGTTCTAATTTTTATCTTTCTACATTTTTGCAGATGCATTTCTCTTTTCTTGTGTTTGCTCCTAGTGCCATGCATTCTCTCATCCCAAGTGCTTTGGCTGATCTATCCATTGGCTTATCTATGTTAATCATTTTGTATCTTTTGCTTTCCTTTTCTCTTTATTTTGCTTTTGGTTGTACTTTGATAGAGATTTACTCTAGTCGATTGTAGCTCTTTGAGCAGTAGTTTTGGAGTTTATCCCCCGTTAAGGACCTTGTATCCCTCTTTTTGTGGCAATAAAATTTCCCCTATATGGCATTTCCCAAAAAAAAAACCCTAAAACCCTAAACCCAAAATCATAAACTGTAAAATCTAAATGCTAAACCCTAAACCGTAAACTCTAAACGCTAAACCCTAAACCTTAAAGCCTAAATCATAAGAACCTAAACCTAAACTAAATAAAAATAATAAAATAAATAAATAAACCTAAACCTACATAAAATAAAAAAACTAAAATAAAATAAAAACCAAAACTAAAACCTAAACTTACACCTAAAAATAAAATTAAAACATAAAAATAATATACTAAAATAAAATAAACCTAAATAAAATAAAAAAATAAAAGTAAAATAAGAATAAAATAAACTTGTAAATAAAATAAAATAAAACTAAATAAAAACCTAAACCTAGAAAAAAAACCCTACAAATAATACATAAAAATAAATAAATAAAAAAAATCAAACCCTAAAGTAAAAAAAAAAAACATAAATCTAAAATAAATATAAAATAAAATAAACCATAAACCTTAAATTAACCTAAACTAAAATAGAAAACCTAAACTAAAATAAATAAACCAAAAATAATCAATCCAAACTAAATAAAATAAAAAAACTAAAATTAAAATAAAAAATAAATTAAACTCAGATAAATAAACCTAAACATAATAATTTACATAATTTATTAAAAAAAAAAGCTCAACCTTAAACCCTCAACCCTAAACCCTAAACCCTAAACCCTAAATCTTAAACACTAAACCGTAAACCCTAAACAATAAAACTAACCTTAAACCCTAAATCCTAAACCTACAACCCTAAACGTAAAACCCCAATCCCTAAACCCTAAACTCCAAAAAACTATAAACCCTAAACCCTAAATGCTAAGCCTAAACCCTAAACCCTAAACTATCCCTAAAGTTAAAACCCTAAACACTAAACCCTAAAACATAAACCCTAAACCCTAAACACTAATCCTAACCCTAAACCCTAAACCCTAAAACATAAAACCTAAACCTAAAAATAAAAAATAAAACCTAAACTTAAAAGTGAAAATAAAAATAAAACTCAAATAAAAAATAAACTTAAACCTAAAACATAAATTAATATAAAAACCAAAATTAAAATAAATAAACCTGAAATAAATAAACTAAATAAAAATAAAAAATAAACCTAAATAAAATAAAAAAATAAAAACTCAAATAAACAATATATAAACTAAATAAACTAAATAAAACTAAATCTACTGATTTACTTAATTTAAAAAAAAACCCAAAAATCTAAATCCTAAACCCTAAACCCTGAATCCTAAATCCTAAACCTTAAACCTAAAACCATAAAACTAACCCTAAACCATAAACCCTAAATCGACAACCCTAAACCTTATACCCTACACCTTAAAAGCCCTAAAACCCTAAACTCTAAAGCCTAAACTAACCCTAAACCCTAAACCGTAAACTCTAAACCCTAACCCAAAACCTTAAACACTAAACCCAAAACTTTAAACCCTGAAACCTAAAACCTAAACCTTACACCCTAAACCCAAAACCCTAACCCTAACCATAAACCCTAAACTCTAATTGCTAAAACATAAACCCTAAAACCTTAAACCCTAAACCCTAAAAACCTAAACCATAAAGCCTAAGCACGTAACCCTAAACTAACCCTAAACCCTAAGCTAACCCTAAATCCTTAAAATCGTAAACCCTAAAGCCTAAACCCTAAACCCTAAACCCTAACCCTAAATAGTAAACCCTAAACTATACTAAAAAATAAAATAAACCAAAGAATAAAAAATATAAATAAAAATAAAACTAATATAAAAAAAATTAAATAAAAACCTAAGTTAAATAATAAACTTAAAAGTAAAACCTAAAAATAAATAGAAAATAAAACCTAAACCAAAACTAAGAAAAAAACATAAACCAAAAATAAAAATAAAATAAATAAAATATAATACACCCAAACCTAAACTAAAACAAACAAAACTAAAATAAATAAAACCTAAACCTAAACCTAAAATAAACTAAAGCTAAACCTAAACCAAAATTAAATAAAATATAATAAATAAAAAAAACTAAACCTAAACAAAAAATAAAACCTAAAAAGATGACTAAAATAAAAAAAAAATAAACCTAAACTTAAAAAAATAAAATAAAAAAATAAACATAAAACTAAAAATAAAAAATAAAACCTAAACCTAAAAAATAAAATAAAAATATGCTCTAAATAAAATTAAAAAATAAACCTAAATAAAAATAAACAATAAAATAAACTCAAATAAATAAAAAATAAAGTAATTAAACTAAGTAAATCTAAACCTACTAGTTTGCTTAATTTAGAAAAAAATACTAAAACCTAATCCTCAAACCCAAATAGCTAAATCTTAAACCCTAAACCCTAAACCATAAAATAAACTCTAATCCCTAAAACCTAAACCTATAATGCTAAACCCTAAACCCTAAACCATAAACCCTAAACTAATCCTATAATCTAAACCCTAAACCCTAAACTAACCCTAAACTTTAAACCCTAAACCGTAAACCCTAAACCCTCAAGCCTAAACCCTAAACCCTAAAATATAATCCTAACACTAAACCTTAAACCCTAAGATCTAAAATGCTAAACCCTAAACCCTCAAGCCTAAACTAACACTAAACCCTAAAAACTAAAGCCTAAATCCTAAACCCTAAACTAACCCTAATCCCTAAGCTAACCTTAAACCCTAAACCTTAAACCCTAACAACCTTAAACCCTAAAGCCTGAACACTAAACCCTAATCCCTAAACCCTAAACCCAAACCCTAAACCCTAAACCCTAAGACCCTAAACCCTAAACTAAGCCTAAACCCTAAAACCTAAAACCTTAAACCTAAACTAAATAAAACCTAAAAATAAAATATATAAAAAAACTTAAACCTAAATTAAATTGAATAATAAAATAAAATAAACACCAAACTAAAACCATATAAACATAAAATTAAAATATAATAAACTAATAAAATAAACTAAAATAAAATAAATAAAAACATAAACTAAATAAGAAAATAAATAAACTTATGAATAAAGAACCTAAATAAAATATTAATAAAAGAAACCAAAATAAAATAAAATAATAACTAATTAAAAACCTAAACCTAAAAAAATAAATCATAAAATAAATAAAAAAATAAAATGTAAGCCCTAAACTAAAAAAAACTAAACCTAAAATAAAATAAATAAAATAAAATAAACATAAATCTAAACTAAAATAAGCTAAACTAAAATAAATAACATATAAACCTAATCCTAAAATAAACTAAACTTATACCTAAACCTAAAAATAAGAATAAAACATAGACCTAAAAGATAAAACATAAAAATAAAGCTAAACCTAAAAAATAAACTAAAATAAAAAACCTAAACTAAAAAGATAAACTAAAATAAATAAAAATAAAATAAACCTAAATTTAAAGAAAAAATAAAATAAACTAAAATAAATAAAAAGTAAACTAAATAAACCTAAACCAATCTATTTACTTAATTAAAAAAACCATAAACCCTAAGTCCTAAACCCTAAACCTAAGACCCTAAACTATAAACCCTAAAAAAACCCTAAACCCTAAACCCTAAACCTAAACCCTAACCCTAAAACATAAACCATAAAAGCATAAACCCTAAAACTCTAATCCCTAAACTCTAAACCTTAAACCCTAAACCCTGAACCCCAAATCCTAAACTAAAACCTAAAATATATAAATAAATTTAAAAATAAACCTAAACCTAAAATTAAACCCTAAGAATGGGAAGAACATTAATGGTAGGAACATCACCTTGAACTAGGCTCTGTCTAAATCTTATGGTGGAGGCAAAGGTGGAGGCAGTGATTATCACAATGATGGTGGGGGATCTAGAGGAGCTCTTGGGTATGGAGGTGGTGGTCGAAGCAGTGATGGTTATAGAGGCAGGAGGAGCGATGGAGGTTATAGCCATGGTGGTGGTGAGGGAGAGATATGATGGTGGATCCCACTACTGAGAGGCCGAGGTCATTCGATGGGAACCGGAGAAATCAAGAATGACGATATGTTCTACCGTTATGGAATTGTCTTTATAGTGGAGAATATTTTAGTTATTTAGGTTTTGATTTGCTTCATTTTTTGATCTATCTTGTGTCTTGGAAACCTTGCTGTGTTACATGGTTTATGAAATCAAAAAGAAGAAATGTTGATCCTAAATTTATTCTCTGTTAAAAAAAGCCAAAAACCCTAAACCCTAACTAAAACCTGACCATTAAACTTAAACATTAAACCCTAAACCTTACAACCATAAAACCTAAACTCTAAACCCTGAGACCTAAAACCTAAAGTCTCAATCCTAAACCCTAAACCAAAGAAAAAACACTAAATCCTAAACCCTAAACCCCAAACACCAAACCCTAAACCTAAACCCAAAACTAACCATAAACCCTAAATATTATACCTTAAAAAAATAAAAACCTAAACCTAAACTAAATAATGCCTAAAAATAAAATAAATAAATAAAACCTAAATGAAAACATAATAAAAAAATAAAATAAAAGAAAATAAAAACCAAAACTAAAATGTAAACCTAAACTAATAAGAAAATAAAATAAAATTTAAAAATTAAACTAAAATAAAATAAATAAAAACCTAAACTAAACTAAAAAAATAAAAAAACCTAAAAAAAACAAAAACTAAACCTAAAATAAAAATAAAATAAACCTAAAACAAAATTAAATAAAAACTAAATAAAAAAACATAAACCTAAACAATAAACCTAAAAAAACCTAAATAAAAAAATAAAATCTAAACCCTAAACTTAAAAAAGCCTAAAATTAAAATAGAAATAAAATAAATCTAAACCTAAACTAAAATAAACTAAAATAAAAAAAATAAAACCTAAACCTAAACCTAAAATAAACTAAACCTAAACCTAAACCTAAACTAAATAAAATCAAATAAACTAAAAATAAAACTAAATCTAAACTAAAAAATAAAACCTAAAAATAATCCAAATATAAAAACATAAAACCTAAACTTAAAAGAATAAAGTAAAAACATAAACCTAAAAATAAAAAATAAAAGCTAAACCTAGAATATAAAATAAAAATAAAATAAAACTAAAAAATAAACTTAAACCTAAAAAATAAACTAAAATAGAAAACATAAACTAAAATAATTAAACCTAAAATATAAAACTAAGCTAAATAAAAATAAAATAAACCTAGATCTAAACAAAATATAAAATCCTTGCCACAGCACTATTAGATGGGCTCCCCTCAAATTATGGATGCACTGTGGTATCCAACACTTTGGGGCCCTAATGTCGCTTCTTCTAAATCTTTAAGGAAGCGCCTCTAGTAAGACTTCTCCCTCTGTTGATTCAAGTTAATCCCATTTCAATGTCTTTTAGAGGTTTGTCGATCGTAATGTGCTCTGATGTGGATGTTGAAAAGTTCACAAAACCATTTGAATTTTCTCTTGTTGATAAATTTGCTTTGTGTCATCCAAATTTGGATAAGATGCTCTTTTTTTCTATTATCTTAAGCTTACAGGTGCTTTCTCGATTGGTCTTATTGACCCTCGGCATATCCTTACTCAACTTTCTAATGATCTAGATTATTCACAGGTTTTTTTGCATCATTCTTATTTCATCTTAAATTGTCAAATGCATTTGTTGAAGTTGTCACCCCTTTTTGACATTAAGGAGGAATCTCCTATTATCCCTATGTGGTTATCTCTTTCTGATATGTGCATTCATTTTGTTACCCATCATGTGCTTTTTGCTATCGAGGCTTTATTTGGTCGGCCTTTTGCAACTAATTGCCACCAATCGATCTTGCCCTTCTATGGCTCAGATCCTCCTAGAATTTGACATAACTAAAAAATATCCTAAGTAAGTTTGGATTGGTTCTGAAAAATATGGGAATTCTTAAAAGGTTGAATTGGAGAACCTTCTGATTTTTTGTTCCCACTGTAAAATTCATTGTCATGGCAATTCAAAATGTTTTATTCTCCATCCCCACTTAAAAAAAATGAAATCCTCCTAAAGAGAATGTTGTTCCTACCTATAAGCCAATCTCTACTTATGTTCAGAAATAGGCCTCGGATCTTAAGAATGGTATGAAGGCTATTATTGAGGTTGATTCCTTTGATATCCGGGTTATTCCTTTTGAAAAAGTTTCGGCTCCTACTGTTGATATAGATTCAGCTGATTTTCAAAATGAGAAGGATGATTTACCTCTTTTTACTTCATTGAATTTTAAAATTTCTAATACAAAGAATAATAATTTTCAAAAGTTATTAGAAGAGGATTTTGTTTCCATTGACTCTATTCTTGCATATATGCTAGCTTTGATCGATGAAAATAAATCTTTTAATGAGGATTTAAAAGATGTCGAGCATGCTGAAAACATTTTTGATCCGGATTTAACTACTCGTGCTTTAAATTATTCTAAATCATCACTATCTCTCATTTCTAATCTTCATATTCATGTTAATCCTACTTTTCAACTTAATATGGATTTGGAAGAGGGTGAACACCCCTCCAAACACTTGGAGAATTCTCTTAAATCACCAATGTTACTAAATCTTACTCGGATGATGACTCTAGGGGAAAAGAAAATGGTTTTCAAACTTATCATGCTAAAAGGAAAAAGAAGTGTTAAACATTACCCTCCTAAATTGTCCAAAACACTAGATCAAGCCTTCTCACTCCTCTCTTAATAAACCTTTGCTTAACCTTTTTTTTAATTTACTTATGTTTAATTTTCTTGTTTGGAATGTCAGAGGGATCGACACCCTTTCTATTTGTAATCGTATTAGAAATCTTTGTCGCATTCATAATATTTATTTACTTATTATTTTAGAGCCTCTTATTCATGCTAATAAAATTAACCATGTCGCCAGAATGATAAGCCTCAATAAATTTTTCTCTAATGTTAGTAATAAGATTTGGTGTTTTTGGAATAATTTTATTGAGGTTTCTATAATTGATGATCAGTAAACACTAAATCCTAAACCCTAAAACCTAAACCTTAAAACTAACCCTAAACCCTAAACCCTAACCCTAAACCTAAACCATAAATCCTAAACTAACCCTAAACCTTAAACCCAATACCCTAAAACCTAAAATCCTAAACCTAAACTCCTAAACCTAAAGCCTAAACCCTAACCCTAACCTTAAACCCTAAATCCTAAACCCTAAACCTTCAACCCTAAACCCTTAAACCTACAACCCTAAACCTTAAACTCTAATAAACCCT
Source organism: Cymbidium sinense (assembly GCA_021442155.1). Lineage (NCBI taxonomy): Eukaryota > Viridiplantae > Streptophyta > Magnoliopsida > Asparagales > Orchidaceae > Cymbidium > Cymbidium sinense. Next base: position 141,060,095 of record CM038214.1, read on the forward strand.
AAATCCTAAACCCTATACCCAAACCCTAAACCTTAAACCCTAAAAGCATAAATCCTAAAACCCTAAATCCTTAACCCTAAACCTTAAACCGTAATACTAAACCCTAAATCCTAAACCACAAACCCTAAACCTAAACTTAAAGTAACTAAATTAATTTAAAAATAGACTTAAACTATTAAACCTAATAAACCTAAAAGTAAAACTAAACCCTAAGAATGGGTAGAACCTTGATGGCAGGAACATCATCGTCAACCAGGCTAAGAAAAAATCTAAAAACTAAAATAAACTTAAAATGAACCTAAAATAAAAACCTAAAACCAAAATCTAAAACAAAATAATAAAAAACTAAACCTAAATCTAAAAATAAAAAATAAAACCTAAACCTAAAAAAATAAAATAAAAATAAAACTCCACTAAAAAATAAACCTAAGCCTAAACCTAAAAGTAAACTAAAATAAAAAACCTAAACTAAAATAAATAAACATAAAATAAATAAACCTAAAAAAATAAACATAAAATAAATAAACTAAATTAAATAAAAAATAAAAAACTAAATTAAATAAAATAAAAAATAAACCTAAATAAAATATTAAATAAATTAAATAAACTTAAACCTACTACATTAATTTTAAAATAAACCCTAAACCATAAACCCTAAATTAAACCCTAAACCCTAAATCCTAAACCCTAAACCTAAATTCTAACTTAAACCCTAAACCTAAAAGATAACCTAAACCTAAACTAAACTTAATCCTAATCCCTAAACTAACACTAAACCTTAAACCTAAACCCTAAACTCACAAACCCTAAACTCAAATCCTAAAGCTAAACAATTAACCTTAACTTCCCTAAATCTCAAAATCCTAAACCCTTTTAAAACTAAACCTTAAACCCTAAACCTAAACTAATTTAAAGCCTAAAACCTAAACCTAAACCTAACCTTAAACCTTAAACCCTAAAACCCTAAACCCTAAACCCTAATCCATAAATCCTAATCCCTAACATTAAACTCTAAACTAAAGCCCAAACTCTAAAACCAAAATTAAAAAAAATAAACCTAAATCCTAAAACCTAATAAACCTAAACCTAAACCTAAACCCTCACAATGGGAAGAACCTTGATGTAGGAACATCACCGTAAACCAAGCCCAGTCTAGATCTAGTGGTGGAGGTGAAGGCAGAGGTAGTGTTTATGGTGGTGGGGAGAGATCTGTCAGGGATATGGATGGCCGAGTGGGTGGGCGGGAGGTGGAGGTGCAACTGAGCTTACAACCGGTGGTGGCTGGGAGAGATCGGGATATGATGGTGGATCCCACTACCTGAGTTAGGTGAATTCAAGAAACTAAGAATGGTCGATCTAATCTGCTTTATAATAGAGACATCTTATATGGTTTTCAAATTACCAATGCGCTCATTTTTTTATCTATGTCATCACTTATGTTTTACAAAATTTGGTGTTACATAAATCAAAAAGAAGAAATGTTTAATCAATTTTAAAAAAAAACCAAAACTCAAAACCATAAACTAAAACAACCCTAAACTAAACTAAACCCTAAACCCTAAATCTAATCCATAAAACTTAAACCTTAAAACCCTAAAACCCTAAACCTAAAACCCTAAAACCCTAAAAAACTCTAAAACCAAAACATTAAACCTAAAACCTAAATCCTAAACCTAAACACTTAACCCTAAACCTAAACCCTAAACCCTAAACCTAAACCCTCAAACCTAAACCCTCAAACTAACTTAAACCATAAACCCAAAAAAGTTAAAAATGTAAACCTAAACTATAAATAAATAATATAAATAAAAAAGATTTAAACCTAAAATTAAAATAAAATAAAATAAAAAACTTAAACTAAATCCTAAACATGAACTAAAAAAGAAAATAGAAAATAAAATAAAAAACATTAAAATTAAACTAAACTAAATAATAAATAAAACCTAAACTAAACTAAAAAATAATAAAACTAAATAAAATAAAAACTAAACTTGAAATAAATTTTAAATAAAATAAAATAAAATAAAATAAAAACTACATAAAAATAAAAATAAAAATAAAAAAATATAATAAACTAAAATAAATAAACTACTAGTTTACTTAATTTAAAAAAAATAAAAATAAAAAAATAAATAAATAACCCTAAACATAAACCCTAAAACCTAAAACCCTTAACCCTAAACCCTGAATCCTAAACCCTAAACCCTAAAACACTAGCCCTAAACCCTAAACCCTAAACACTAACCCATAAACCCATAAACCCTAAAACCTACAACCCTAAACCCTAAATCCTAAACCCCAAACCCTAAACCCTAAACCCTAAACCCTAAAACCAAAACCTTAAACACTAAACCCTAAAAACCTAAAAACCTAAACCTAAACTAAATATAACCTAAAAATAAAATAAATAAAAACCTAAAACTAAATAAAATATAACATAAAATAAAATAAAAATCAAAACTAAAATCTAAACCAAACCCTAAACAAAATAAATAAATAAATAACTAAACTAAATAAAATAAAATAAACCTAAATAAAACTTATAAAATAAAACTAAAATGTAAAAAAATAAAAATAAAATAAACCTTAAATAAAATAAAATAAAATAAAATTAAACCTAAATAAAACTCTAAACCTAAAAAAGAAAAATTTTTAAAAAAAATCTAAAACTAAATAAAAAAACCTAAACCATAAAGTAAAAAAAAACCCTAAACCTAAAATAAACAAAATAAATAAACTTAAACCAAAACTAAAATAAACAAAACTAAAATAAATAAAATCTAAACCAAAACCTAAAATAAACTAAGCCTAAACCCTAATCTAAATAAATTAAATAAACTAAAAATAAACCTAAACCTAAATTAGAAAATAAACATAAAATGAAAAGCTAAATCTAAAAAAATAAAATAAAAACCTAAACCGAAACCTAAAATAAAAAATAAAACTTAAGCCTAAAAAATAAAATAAAAGTAAAATTAAACTAAAAACTAAACATAACCCTAAACCTAAACCCAAAAAATAAACTAAAATAAAAAACTAAAGTAAACTAAATAAACTAAACTAAATTAAACTAAACCCTAAATCCTTAAAAGCTAAAAACTTAAACCTAAACTAAATAAAATAAATAAAAAATTGAAATAAAATAAAATAAAAACATAAACTAAAACCTAAACTTGAACCTAAACCTAAACCTAAAAAGAAAAGAAAATAAAATAAAATATAAAAAACCTCAACTAAACTAAAAAATAAAAAAAATTAAACAAAATAAAAACTAAACATAAAATAAACTAAAATTAAATAACATAAAAATTAAATAAAAACCTAAATAAAATAAACTCAAATAAAATTAAGAAATAAAAATACTAAAATATATAAAAAATAAACTAAATAAACATAAAATTACAAGTTTACTTAATATTAAAAAAATTAAAAATTAAGAAATTAAAAAAAAACATAACCCTAAATGGTATACCCTAAAACTTACCCTAAACCCTAAACCCTTAAATGACAACCCTAAACCCTAAACTGTAAATCATAAACCCAAAATCCTAAACCCTAAAAACCTAAACTAAATAAAACCTAATAATAAAATAAATAAATAAAACCTAAACCTAAATAAAATAAAATAATAACATAAAATATAAACATAAACTAAAACCAAAAGCTAAACCTAAACATCAATCTAAACTTAAAAATAAAAACTATACTAAAATAAAATATATAAAAACCTAGACTACACTAAAAAAAATAAAATAAACCTAAAAATAAAGAACCTAAATAAAATTCAAAAACTAAACTTAAAATAAAAATTAAATAGACCTAAAATAAAAACTAAATAAAAACCTAAACCTAAAAGATAAACCAAATAAAACCTAAAAAAAAAAATAAATAAAAACCTAAACCATAAACTACAAAACAAGCCTAAACCTAAAATAAAAAATAAAATAAAATCAATTAAAACCTAAAATAAAATAAACTAAACAAAAATAAATAAAACCTAAACCTAAACTTAAAATAAGCTAAACGTAAACCCTAAACTAAATAAAATAAATAAACTAAAATAAGACCTAAATCGAAACTAAAAAAATAAAACCTAAAAATAAACCAAAAATATAGACTTAAAACTTAAAATTAAAAAAATAAAATAAAAACCTATACTTAAACAAAAAAATTAAAAAATAAAACCTAAATATAAAAATTAAATTCGAAATAAAAATATACTAAAAATAATCATAAACCTAAGCCAAAAACTAAAAAATAAACTAAAATAAAAACCTAAACTAAAATAAATAAACTAAACTAAATAAAAATAAAAGTAAACCTAAATTAAAAAATAAAATAAACTAAAAAAATAAAAATAATCTAAATAAACATGAACCTACCGATATTTAATTTAAAAAAAAAACCCTAAACTAAAATAAATAAACCTAAAATAAAAAAACTAAATTAAATAAAAATAAAAAAATAAAATAAACTAAAATAAATAAAAAATAAACTAAATAAACCTAAACCTACCAATTTTCTTAATTAAAAAAAGTAAACCTTAAACCCTAAACCCTAAACCCTAAACCCTAAATCCTAAACCCTAATCCATAAATCCTAAACTTAAAACTAAGCTTAAACCTTAAACCCTAAATCCTAAAACCCTAAACCATAAACCATAAACCCTAAACCCTAAAACCTAAAATCCAGAACCCTAAACCCTAAACCTTATACCCTAAACCCAAAACCATATATCCTAAATCCTAAACGCTAACCTAAACCCTAAACCCCAAATCCTAAACCCTAAACCCTAAACACTAAACTAACCCTAAACCCTAAAAGCTAAAATCTAAACCTAAATTAAATAAAAAATAATAATAATAATAATAATAATAATAATAATAATAATAATAATAATAATAATAATAATAATAATAACATAAAATAAAAATATAAACTAAACCCTAAACCTAAACCTAAACCAAAACCAAAAATTAAAATAAAATAGAAAATAAAAACTAAATTAAAATAAAATAAATAAAAACCTAAACTAACTTAAAAAAAATAAAACATAAATAAAATAAAAACTAAACCTAAAATAAAAATAAAAGAAACTTAAAATAAAATAAAATAAAAACTAAAAAAACCTAAATAAAAATAAGAATGAAAATAAACCTAAAAAAAATAAGAAAATAAACTAAAATAAATAAAAAATAAACTAAATAAACCTAAACCTAGTAGTTTACTTAATTTAGAAAAAAAATAATAACCTTAAATCCTAAACCATAAAACTAACCTTAAACCCTAAACCCTAAACCCTAAACCTAAAACCTTAAACCTTAAACCTTAAACCTTAAACCTTAAACCATAAAACCTAAACTGTAACCCTAAACCCTAAACCCAAAACCCTAAACCCTAAACACTAAACCCTAAACTAACCCTAACCCTAATGCTAACCTCCTAACCCTAACCTTAGCCCTAACTCTAAACCCTAAACCCTAAACCTAAATGTAATTAATCCCTAAACCTAAACTTAAACTAAACCTTAAACCTAAACTATAAATACCCTAACTCCTAACCTAAACTATAATCTAACCCTAATCTGGAGAAAGTCAAACTCAACTATAAACTATTAACTCCTATAAACCTAACTTTAAACTCAAATACTAAAACCTAAGTTAAACCTAAATCTTAACTTACAACCTAAATCAACCCTAAACTCTAAACTTAAACTATAAACTAAAACTCTAAACTCTAATCCTAAAACTTAAACTTAAAGTTTAAACTAAATACTAAACCCTAAAACTAAAATTTTAAACTCTAAACTATAAACCTAAATTCTAAACTATAAACCCTAAATACTAAATCTAATTCCACCTAACCTAACCTTAATTATAAATTAATTAACCTAAAACTCAACCTAATCTTAAACCCTTTAAAAAAATCTTTAATTTAACTAAACCTAATTTAACTTTAACTATAATAACGACATTAATCCTTAGTTTAACCCTAACTTAAATCCTAAACCCTAACTTTAATCTACCGAACTTTAATCTAAACCTAAACTTAACTAAACTATAATCTAACTTTAAACTTAAATTTAAACTTTAAACACTAAACCTAATCCAACTAGATTAACTAAATACATAACTCTATTCTAACCCTAAGACTAAACTAACTAAAACTAAAACCTTTAAACTCTAAATCCCCATAAATTAATCTTAAAATTTTAACTTAACTTAACTCCTAATTCCCTAACTTTAACCTTTAAACTTAAATTAAATTTAAACAATTTAAATTTAATGACGAAGAACCTTTAATCTGAAACGAACTTTAATCTTAACTAACCTCTTAATCTGAATTGAATCTAACTTAACTTTAATCTATTTTAACCGAATCTTTAACTAATCGAACGAATGAACTTTAATCTTTAAATCTTAACTTTAATCTGAAATTTAACTTTAACTCACTCACCTTTAAATTTAATCTTAACTACTTCCTAATCTAACTCCCGAATTTAAACTAATACCTTTAATCTAACTCTAATTTAATCTTATTCTAATCTAAAACTTTAATTTTAATTTAACTCTAATTTTAACTTAACCCAACCTAACTAACCTAACTCCTAACCTAATTTAAGACCCAACTCCAAACCTTAACCTAACCCTAACCCTAACTCATAACCCTAACTCCTAACCCTAACCCTAACCCTAACCCTAACCTAACCCTGACCCTAACCCTAACCCTAACCTTAACCTTAACCCTAACCTTATCTTTTTCCTAGATATTTCTTTAGTACTTCTATTATTCTCATACCTAAGAAATATAATCTAGACTATTGGAGTGATTTTAGACTTATTAGGCTTTGTAGCTTCTTCAATTATTTGAGTTCCAAATTTTCTTACCAACAAACTTAATCTTTTACTTAATAGAATTATCTCTCTTAACAAAACTAGTTTTGTTAGAGGTAAATCAATTTCTAACAATATTTTACTTGCCAAAGAATTAATTCTTGGTCTTAATGCCAAGACTAGAGGTGGCAACATTCTTTTCAAATTAGAAATTACCAAAGCCTTTGATAACATCTCTTTGGATTTCCTTTTCCATATTTTGAATTTATTTAGGTTTTCTAATAAATTTATTTTTCTTATTAAAAATTGTATTAATAATGCATGGTTTTCAATTTTTCTTACTGGGAAACCATGGGTTTCTTTCCCTCTTCCCATTTACGCCAGCATCCTTTATCTCCTACTTTATTTATTATTTTTGTTGAGTACTTATCTTAGAGCATCAATGATTTATTCTTAAACAACCCTTGTATGTACTACAAAACTCTTGGTGGCCTTCTTATTTCCCATTTAGGTTCTACAGGTGATTTCATTTTTTTTGGTTCAATGCTTCCATTCATCACATGAAGCATCTCAACTCTTTTTAAAATAAATTTGTTAAAGAAAGTGGCTTTTCTATCAATGATAAGAAAAGCTATTTTATTACTTCCTCTAGTATCTCCAATAATAAATTCAATTAAATCTTATATTTCACTAAGTTTAAACATCAACACTTACCACTTAAGTACTTTGGTGCTCTGCTCTTTAAAGGCTTGAAATGTTCCCATCTCTTTGATGAGCTAGTTAAAAACATTTCAAATAAAATTTCTGTTTGGGAATTCCATTTACTTTCCTTTGGTGGTAGGCTACTATTCTTAAAAGCACTCTCAATTTAGTGCCTCTTATTTGACTCAAACTATTATCCCCACTAATGCTACACTTATCATAATTGATCTTTTGCTTAACAAATTTTCTTGGGGCTCCAATAATTCTACCAAAAGAATGCATTGGACATATTTGCATGAATGTTATGGTCTTGTGTGAGAAGGTGCTCTTGGTTGCAAGCCTATTTGTGAAGCTATCACTGCCTTCTCTCATAAGCTCTGGTGGAATTTTAGAAAGAATGATAGCCTTGAGCTAATTTTATGGTGGAAAATTTTTTCCAAGGTAAACACCCCCTTAACTGTGCTTATAAAGTTGGTGAGTCTCTGATTTGGAAAAGGCTTTGCTCCATTAAATGGGTTGCTGAATCATTAATATCTTGGGGTATTCAATTGGGTTCTTCTTTCTTTTTGGCAAGATAGTTAGATTGACAACGGATCTATTGACACCATTTTATCTACCCACTCTACTACTGCTATCAAAGTTAATTCCTTTTGGCTTAATAACAATGGGAATGAAAGAAAACATGATAATTATATCCTTATTTCTTTTTGACAAATTTAGAAATATCCCCATTTATGCTAACAAACCTGACAAAATTCTTTTTAAGCTTTCTTTTAATGGTGACTTTGTACTTAAAAAGATTTGAAATTTTATTAGAGATAAACAGAATCCCTCTAATGTTTTTATTAAACTTTGGAATAATATCATTTCCATTTCCTATTCAGCTTTAGCTTGGGGCATTTTGAATAAAGAAAAATTAATGCTCTTTTAATGCCAATGTGTAATATTCATTTTAAAGGTTACAAATTTGTGGCTAAAAATCTGGGTATCATTCTGCCTGAGTTTGACTCTTATAAAAGTGTTAGGATTATCCATTGGATCAAACCTAAAGATAATTTGATTAATGTGAATATCGATGGTTCTATTGCTTCCAATAAATATGTCTATGGTGGTATTCTTAGGGATTCTAAAGGTACTATCATTTGTGCTTTTGCCTATCCTCTCAAAGCTTGTTCTATTATTTTTTTTGAGCTTATGGCTGTTAATAAAGCTATTGAAATCTATTTGAATGGAGGTTTCCTCAACATCTAGATTGAAGTTGATGCTCTCTTGCTTACTGACATGCTTAATTGCAATAGAAATGGGAATGCTGAATTATTTTATCTTCTTAATCATTCTAAAAATCTTTTTTTCTCAAGTTTGATTTAAAATTTCTCACATCTTTCATGAAGGTAATTCTTGTGTAGATTACTTGGCTAACTTTGGTGCTAACTTAACTGAGTTCACTTTATTTGACAACCAAACTTTGCCTAAACTATTAAGAGGTTTGGTTAATTTGGATAATATTTGATTGCCTTATATCAGATTACATATTCTTGGCCTAGTTTTTATGTTGGTTTTGAAGATCTTTTGCTTTTGGTTGCCCTTGTTCAACCCTCTTTAGGTTGTGGTTATCAACTTATTTTCTCTCTTTGGCTTAAGATGGGTTATGTTTTTGATCTCTTACTTTTGGATTGGCCTGGTTTTTGCTACCTGGTGGTTATTGTAAGTGCAACTTGGGTTGTCTTGGTTTTTTTAGCTTAGTGGTTTTTCTATCTCTGTTGGGTGTTTACCACATTTTCCCCTTGGCTATTTTTTATATCCTCTTTTTGGGTTATGGCTATGGATGGTGTAGGTTTTTCTTTCTATATGGGTTTTGCCTCTTTTCTGGGTTGTTGTGTTGGTTGATAGGGTGGCTTTGTTGGCTAGTTGGGTTTCTCAGGAAGTTTTGGCTAGTTGGGTTGGTTCGATGGCTAGCTGTTGTGGCTATTTTTTTTATTTTTTGTTGGTGATTCATCTAGGGGGTTTTTGGTGGTTTATCTTTGGCTTAATTTTGGCATGGTGGAGGTTGTTGATTGGTTATTATTTTCTATGTTTGTTGAGTAGGGTTTGGTGGTCATTTTTTTGATTTTTTATATCTTTTGGTTATGGTTCTAACCTCCTCTTGTATTGGACTTCCTGTTTTGGCTACAACAGTTTTGGGTTTGTGTATTGTCCTAGATTGGCTGGTTTGAAGGCTATTTTGTGGTTGTTAGTTGGCCTAGGGTACTAGTAGCTTGGTTGGGTGCCTTTATTGCTGTTGTTCCTATTGGTTGGCTTGTAGTTTATCTTACTGGGCTTTGTACCTTTCTTGTCTTTTGCTGGCTATTCTACTAACCTGGATTAGATTTTCTTTTGCCTTGGTTAGGTTTAGTGGCTTCTATATGCTACTACCCTTTCCCTAGTTATCTTCGATGATTTTGGCTTGTTGACTGCTATTGGTCTTTACACTGACTTCAATTTTCTACTACTGTGGTGGTTGGCTAGGAGTATATGTTGGCTGGCTGGTTTGGTTAGTTGTATTGGCTAGCTTGATTGGTTGGAGGGGTGGCTATTTTGGCTGGTTTTTCCTCCTCCTTTGGTGATTCTTCTGGGAACCTACTGGTGTTCTTTCTATGACCTATATTTCTGGTTCCCTCCTGCTTTGTTTTTTTCTCTCTTGGTTGCAGCAGATAGCAGCCTTGGTTGGGTTTAGTGGCGGATATCTGCTTCTACCATTTTCTTGGCTATTTTGGGTGATTTTGGCTTGATGATTGTTGTTGGTCTTTATAGTGACTTCAATTTTCTACTGATGTGGTGGTTGGCTAGGAGGATATGTGGGCTGGCTAGTTTGGTTGTATTATGGTGTTGGTTATTGTGTGGCTATTTTTTTTTTCCTCCTTTGGTGACTCTTCTAACCTGTTCTTTCAGGACCTATATTTTGGTTTCCTCCCACTTTGTTTTTTTTCTCTTAGTTGCAGACCCTGCCCCCAATTTGAGTGGTAGCCTTGGTCCACCCAATTTGTAATGAGTGTTTTATTGGCTCTTTTTCACTTTGTTCATGAAGATATGAACACTTGTGTTTTTCTTTTTTTCTCTTGTTTGTCTCTAGTGTTGTTACCCATCATGATACTTGCTCCTTTGATTTTGTTATTCCTTTTGGTGGTGGCTTTGGTGGTGCTCCCACTGTATTGTCTATCCCTAATGGTTGGTTGATTATCTGCCTTTTTGGGCTTGGTTGTTTTGGTTGCTTGGTGGTTGGGTATTATGGTTATTGCTTGGAGGATTTTGCAGCCTTTCTGGATGATGTACTTTGATTGATGGGCTACACTAGGTATGCTAGATTTGATGGCCTTGATGTTTTCCACTCTTTCTTCTTTTGGCTAGTAGTGCTATATGTAATTGTAACCCTTCTCCTGAAGTTTGGTTGCTTACATATAGTGTTGCACCTTAAGATGATTGTAAATGAACCTGAGCTTTTTCTTTACTTTACTCCTTCTATTTCCTCTTACTTTCTATATTGGCTTAATTGTACACTTCCTTTCAAAAGTATGATGCAGATATATTTTATAGGTAGGGAGAGTCTTGTGGATCTTGCTAGTATCAGAAGGACCAAATGAAGTTTGTTGTTGCTCACATGGATTTTGTACTATTGATTTTTTTTCTTTTGCTTTCTTTCCTTCATTATTTCAATAGTTAGGGGATTTATTTCTTTAGGATTTAATGTAGCACTTTCAGCATTAGCTTAGAGATTTACCCCCTATAAGGACTTTGTACTTTTTCTTTGTGGCAATGAAGATTTCCCTAATTGCCCTAAAAACACCCTAAACTAACCCAAAACCATAAACCCTAAAAAGCTAAGAACTTAAATCTAAACTAAATTAAACCTAAAAATAAAATAAGTAAAAAAAACTAAATCAAAATAAAATAAAAAAATAAAAAAATAAAATAAAATGAAAACATAAACTAGAATCTAAACCTAAACCTAAACTTAAAATGAAAATAAAATAAAAACTAAAATAAAATAAAATAAAATAAATAAAAACCTAAATTAAAGTAAAAAAACCTAAATCAAATAAAGACTAAACCTAAATAAAAATAAAATAAAATAAAATCATAAATAATAAAATAAATAAAAAATAAACCTAAACCTACTAGTTTACTTAATTTAAGAAAAAAATAAAAAATAAAAAAACTTTAACCCTAAACCCTAAATCCTAAACTCTAAAACTACAACCCTAAAACCTAAACCCAAAATCATAAAATAATAAAACCCTAAACCCTAAAACCTACAATCCTAAACCCTAAATACTAAACACTAAAAACCTAAAGGCCTAAACCTAAATTAAACAAAACCTAAAAAAATAAATAAATAAAACCTAAACCTAAATAAAATAAAACGCTAACCATAAACCCTAAACCTACAACCCTAAACCCAAACCAAATAAAACCTAAACCCTAAACCCTAAACCCTAAAACTCGAAACCCTAAACCATAAAAAATCCTAAACCCTAAATCCTAAAGCCTATAACCCTAAACCCTAAACCCTAAACGCTAAATGCCAAACCATAAACCCTAAATAAAATAAAAAGTAAAATAAAATAAAAACCTAAACCAAGACCATAACCTAAACTTTAAAAAAAATATATTTATAAAAAATAACAACTAAACTAAAATACAATAAATAAAAACCTAAACTAAATTAATAAATAAAATAAACCTAGAAATAAAAAACATAAATAAAATAAAAAATAAATGCAAAATAAACAAAAATAATTATAAAAATAAATAAAAACTAAAACCTAAACCAAAAAAAAACCTAAACCTAAAACAAACAAAATAAAATAAACCTAAACCTAAACTAAAATAAATAAAACCTAAACCTAAACCATAAAATGAATAAATTGAAATAAACTAAAAATTAACCTAAACCTAAACTAAAATATAAAACCTAAAAAATTAACATAAAATAAAAACGTTAAACCTAAATTTAAAAAAGTTAAATAAAAACTTTAACCTAAACCTAAAAATAAAAAATAAAACTTAAACCTAAAAAAATAAAAATAAAACTAAGCTAAAAAATAAACATAAACCTAAAGCTAAACTTAAAAAATAAATTAAAATAAGAAATCTAAATTAAAATAAATAAATTAAACTAAATAAACAAAATAAACATATATAAAAATAAAAAATAAAATAAACCTAAATAAACCTAAACCTACAAGTTTACTTAATTTTAAAAAAAAACCCTAAACCCTAAATCCTAAACCCTAAACCCTAACCCCTAAATCCTAAACCCTAAAACTAACCCTAAACCTTAAACCCTAAACCCTAAACCCTAAACTAACCCTTAACCCTAAACCATAAACCCTAAACTAACCCTAAACCCTAAACCTAAACCCTAAAACTAACCATAAACACTAAACCTACAACCCTAAACCTTAAACTAAACCTAAAACCCTAAAAAAAATAACACTAAACCCTAAACCCTAATCCCCAAACCTTAAACCCTAAACCCTAAATCTTAAAAACAAAAAAACCTAAACTTAAAAATAAATTAAATAAAAAAACCTAATCCAAAATAAGATAAATAAAATAAAATAAAATAAAAACCAAAACTAAAACATAAATCCGATGCAAGGTCTTGCACATTTTTTTTTCATCAGATTCATGCCATACATCGCCTGTGGGACGCCCTAGCATTAACACAATCATTTAAAGATTCATGTCATGAATATTTCGACAAGTTTTTTATGGCGACTACCTATCACAACCCTCCACATTTCACATCCAGACTTGGGACTGACAAAGGTAGTGTTCCTAAATCCTAAATCATAATAACCAAAAAAACTAAATCTACACTAAATAAAACCTAAAAATAAAAAAAAAAATCTAAACTTAAATATAATAATAAAATAGAATAAAATTATAACATTAACCTAAACCTAAAAATAAAATAAAATAAAAAATTAAATAAATTAAAATAAATAAATAAAACATAAACTAAACTAAAACATAAAATAAAACAAAGAATTAAAAACCTAAATAAAAGAAAAAATAAATGTTAAATAAAAATAAAATAAGCCTAATATAAAATAAAATAAAAACATCAACATAAAAATGAAACCTAAAAATAAATAAAAAATAATACCTAAACCCTAAATAGAAAAAACCTAAACATAAAATAAAAATAAAATAAACAAAATAAAATAAACTTAAACCTAAACTAAAATAAACTAAACTAAAATAAATAAAACCTAAAATAAACTAAACTAAACCTAAACCTAAATAAATAAATAAAATAAAATAAACTAAAATAAACCTAAACCTAAACTTAAAACCCTAAAATAAACTAAAATAATAACCTAAAACCTAAACCTTAAAAAAAAATAAAATAAAACCTAAACCTAAACTTTAAATTAAAAAATTAAACCTAAAAAAAAAATAAATAAAAAATAATAAAACTCAACTAAAAAAATAAACCTTAACCTAAACCTATAAAAATAAACTAAAATAAAATACCAAAATTAAAATGAATAAATAAAAATAAACTTAAAAAATGTAAAATAAAGTAAACTAAAATAAATATTAAAATAAATTATAAATACTAAATAAACCTAAACCTATCAGTTTACTTAATTTTAAAAAAAACCTTAAACCCTAAATCCTAAACCTTAAACCCTAAATCCTAAACCTTAATCCCTAACCCTAAACCCTAAACCCAAAACCCTAAACCTTAAAACCCTAAACCCTAAACTTTAAAAACCCTATGCCCTAAAGCCTAAACCCTAAACCCTAATCCATAAACTCAAAACCCCAAACCCTAAACCCTAAAAATCCTAAACCCAAATGCTTTAACCCTATAGCCTCAACCCTAAACTAACCCTAAATAGTAAGCTAACCCTAAACCCTAAACCCCAATTTTTGTTCCTCACTTTTTTGGCAAGTTAATCGGCTTGGTCAAGGATCTATTGATTCCCTTCTTAATACTCATTCCACTATGGTGCTTAAGTTTCATCAATTACTTATTAATAATAATTAGGATGTGTTTCAATTGATTAACCTTGTCCCTAATGTGATCTTTGATAAAATCCTTAAAATTTCCCCTCACCTTAATGAACCCAACCAAATTCTTTTAAAATTTCTTCTTCTAGATATTTTGTTGTTAAGGATGTATGGCATTTTATCGATTTAAATATCAAGAGTCCTTGGTTTTTGCTAAAATCTGGAATAATAGTGTCCCTATTTCATTTTCAGTCTTAACTTGGAGCATTCTTAAGCATTATATCCCTGTGGATGCTACTCTTTTAAAAATAGGATTCCACCTCCCCTCTAATTATCACTGTTGCTATCACATTGAAAGTGTGGATCATGTTTTTGTGAATGACCCTATTGCAGCTAGATTGTGGAACTAGTATGATAATATTTTTAAAACCTTCCATTTTAATGGTTCATTTTCTATTATGCAACTCCTTGTAGCATGTTTCTTTCATACTTCTAAGGGTCATGTTAAAATTATCTTAGCTATTACTATTCTTTGGTATATTTGGATGGATAGAAATGATGCAAAGCACCATAATATTCTTATGAATTATAGCTGTATCAATGCTAGATCCAAATTCAAAATGTTTTCTCTTTTTAAATCCAATCTTCATACTCACTCCAATTTTAAAGGGTACAAGTTTGTGGCCTTGAAATTTAGAATTAACCTTCTTCCTTGTAATGTCTCTCCCACTAAAAAAATTATCTAATGGATTAAACCTAATTATCATTATATTAAGGTTAACACCGATGGCTAAATCTCTAGTGGTTATTATGGTTATGGTGGGATTTCGACAGATCACAATGGCAAGGATATTTTTGATTTTGTTGCCCCTTTAGAGGCTTGTTCTATTTTATTTGTTGAACTTAAAGGCATTCATCATGGCATTTCCATTTATTTACAACAAGGTTTCATAAGATTTGGTTTGAAGTTGATGCTATCTTCTTTTAGATTTACTTAAGTCTAATTCCTATGGTAAAGCTAATGTATTATATTTGCTTAATCATACTAGGTGTCTTCTTGCTAACCTAGATTTTCAAATTTCACATATTTATAAGGAAGGCAATTCTAATGCTGATTTTCTTGCTAATTTGGGGGCCAAGTTTGCATGTTTGCAAATGTTTTCTAATGATGATCTTTCTTTCCTATTAAGGGGTATTGTTAATCTAGATAAAATTGGATTGCCTTACCTTAGAAGCATTTAGCTTTTCCTTTTTCCTTTTTGTCTTTAGATTTCTCTATGGTGTTATTTTTTCTTAAAACTGGTTATTTCCTCTGCTAGTTTGGTCTTGAGTTTTTTCGTCACCAAAACCTATTTTTATTCTCCAGTATGAGTTCTTCCTATCTTTTAGATTGGTTGGGGTTATTTTTTCCTTCCTTTGGTTTTCTGCTATAGTTTTTGGTTTCTAGTTTATTTTCTCTCCCATCATGGTAGATGTGTTTACAACAGGTAGATTCTATTTGGTTTTGCTTATCTTCTAGTTGGTGTGTTTCTCTCTTCTTATTTGACTATTATTTTGGGTGTTTTAGGTTATTTTGATGATGGGTAGGGTTTTCTCCAATTTTTTTTGTTCTCCTATGTGGGTTTTTTAGGTTTTAGTTATTTATTGGTTGGAATTCTCTGTAGCCTAGTTTGTTTTGGCTTTTTTGGTCAGTTGTCGGGTGTTGTCTTGCTGTGGGTTTTTTCTATTCTTGGGTGTTGCTCAGGATTGGTTACCTACCTTTGGTTCTAGTTCTCTTTTCTGGTGGATATTTTTTAGAGTTTTTCTAAAGTGGTTTCTCTATGGCTGGATGACCCATCACCTAGTTGCTTGCTGATTATGGTTGTTATTCCAAGTGCATTTGATTGTCCATTCTCTCATGAGTTGCACCCTTCACTTCTCTTTTTTTTTTTAGCTATGTTGTTTGGGGTAAGGGATTCTTTGGGATTGTTCATCAATTATGGTTTTGCCACTGTTTATGGATATTGCTCCCTAAGATGGGTTGGGTGCCCTTGAGGTTGTATGTTGCTTTATTGTAGCTCATAAAACTATTTTTTTTTCAGCTCTTTACCCTTACTTTATTTCAATTATGGATGATTTTGAAGATGGATGTAACTGGATTGTTATATCTTCGTTATGGGTTGGTCCTCCTCCTATATTATTAAGGTATTGGTTTTGGTTTTTATTCTAAATTGGTAGGCTGAAGACTCTTAGTGGGCTATTTTTTGGCCTTGGGTGATGATGGTTGTGTTGGGTAAATATTTTGTTGTTGTTTCTATTTGTTGGCTTGTATTTGGTCCTAATTGGCTTTTAAATTTTCTACCATTAGTTGTTATCTCTATTTTTCTAGATTGGATTTTCTTTTCCTTGGATTATGATAGGTGGTTGTTGCCTGTTTCTATCTACCGGGGTATTTTTGATGTTTATGACTGGATGACTGCTGTTGGATTTTATACTGATGATTCTCGATGATGACTTGGATCCTTTATCATTAAGGTGGTGTGCTTGGAGGTCTTCTTTGTTGGCTACTTGGATTGGTTGTTCTAGCTAGCTTGTTGGTTTAAGGAGTATTTATTTTGGTATAATTTTCCTGCTTCTTTGGAGACTATGTTGGGAACTGGCTGCTTAACTTTCTATCATTCTTTTCTTCTAGTTTCCTCTTGCTAGGATTCTCCATTCTGGCTTGTGGCTAAACCTCCCCCCTTTCCTGTTTGGATGGTAGCCTTGCTGCCTAACCCTCTTGCTATTAGACTGGTATTATTACTTCTAGCTCTTTGCATGTCCTTTTGATGGAGGATCCTACAACTTATGTGTTTCCTTTTGCCTTTATTTTATCTCTGTTCAGTGTCTTTTTCTCATATTATGATGTTTGCTTCTAGTGATTTTATTAGCCATTCTTGGTGGTGGCTTTGGTGGTGCTCCCTCTGGTCTGGTGCTATCCTAATGGTTTACCTTCTTATCTATTATATTGCTTAATAACTCGAGTGTTGGGTTTTGAGGTTATATTTGTTGTTTGGAGTTTTATGTGTTTGTGCGATGATCGTCCTTGGATAAGGTGCTAGAAGAGGTATTCTGGCAATGATGGCCATGATGTATCCCACTCTTTTTTCTTTTGGCTGGCAATGCTATATGTAATTGTAACCCTTCACATGAAGTATGGATGCTTACATATATTGTTGCTCCTTTAGATGATTGTAACTAAGCTTCAGCCCTTTCTTTATCTTTTTTCCTTTTATCTATTCTTACTATTGATGCTTGATTAATTACTTGGTTATCTATACTCATCCCTTTAAAAGCATGTTGCAGATCTCTTTTATAGGTTGGGAGACTATTGATGGTGGATCATGCTGGTTTCAAAAGGATCAGAGGAAGTTTGCTACTGCTTACATGGACTTTCTTTTGTTGATTATTGTTTCTATTTTCCTTTGCTTTCTTTCTTTAACTATTGCATTAGTTAGGGGCTTATCTCTTCAGGACTTTATGTAGCTCTTTGAGCATTAGCATAGAGATTTGCCCCCTCTAAGGACTTTGTACCTTTTCTTTATCGCAATAAAATTTTCCAAATTTCCCAATAAAAAACCCCTAAAAACCCTAAACCCTAAAGCCTAAACACTAAATCCTAAACCCTAAACCATAAACCCTAAACCCTAACCCTAAGCCCTAAGCCCTAAAATCCTAAACCCTAAAATCCTAAACCCTAAAACCCTAAACCCTAAGCCCTAAACCATAAACCCTAAATCTTGAAAACCTAAACTAAATAAAACCTAAAAATAAAATAAATAAAATATAATAAATAAAATAAAATAAAAACATAAACTAAAACCAAAACCTAAACCAAAAAAAAAATAAAAGAAAAAATAAGAATAAACTAAAATAAAATAAATAAAAACCTAAACTAAACTAAAATATAAAATAAACCTAAGACTAAAAAACCTAAATAAAATAAAAACAATACATAAAATAAAATAAAATAAACCTAAAATAAAATAAAAGAAAAACTAAATAAAACCTAAACCTAAAAAATGAACCTAAAAATAAATAAAAAATAAAACTTAAACCCTAAACTAAAAAGACCTAAACTAAAAAAAACCAAAACCTAAATTAAAAATAAAATTAACAAAATAAAATAAACTTAAACCTAAACCAAAATAAACTAAACTGAAATATATAAAACCTAAACCTAAACCTAAACTAAATAAAATAAAATAAAATAAACTAAAAATAATACTAAACCTAAACTTAAAAATAGAACTTAAAAATAAACCTAAAAGAAAACCTAAAACCTAAACCTCAACCTAAAAATAGAAAATAAATCCTAAACCTAAAAATTAAAATTAAAATAAAACTCAACTAAAAAATAAACCTGAACCTAAACCTAAACATAAAAAATAAGGTAAAATAAAAATCGTAAACTAAAATAAATAAACCTCAAATAAATAAACTAAACTAATTAAAAATAAAAAAGAAACATAAATAAAAATAAAAAATAAATTAAACTAAAATAAATAAAAAGTAAACTAAATAGACTAAATAAACCAAAACCTACCAGTTTACTTAATTTAAAAAAAAAACCCTAAACCTTAAATCCTAAACCTACAACCCTAAACCTAAAGCCCTAAACCCTTAACCCTAACTAAACCCTAAACCATAAAAGCAAAAATACTAAAACTCTAAACCCAAACCCAAACCTAAACCCTAAACCCTAACCCTAAACCCTAAACCCCAAACCCTCAACCTAAACCTAAAGTAATTATATAAATTAAAAAATAAGCCTAAACCTAAAACCTAATAAACCTAAATCTAAACCTAAACATGAAGAATGAGCAAAACCTTGACGATAGGAACATCACAGTCAACCTGGCTCAATCTAGATCTGGGGATGGAGGGAAAAGGAGGCGGTTATGCTGATGGTGGGGATCTAGAGGTGCCGGATATGGAGGTGGTGGTGAGGTTATAAAGCGGAGGAGTAGGATCTAGAGGTGTAGAAATGTGTCCTAATTTTTTATCTATGTCATCACTTCAGTCTCTGAAAACTTGGTGTGCTACTTGGTTGATGAATTCAAAATGAAGAAACGTTAAATATGAATTTACTCTCTGTTAAAAAATACAAAAAGCCCTAAACCTTAAACTAAAACTTGAACCCTAAACCTAAAACCTAAACCATAAACCCTAAACCTAAACTAAACCCTAAAATCTAAACCTAAACCCTAAACCTTAAAACCCTAGATCCTAAACCCTGAACCCTAAACCCTAAACCCTAAACCCTAAAACCTAAATCCTAAGCCATAAACCCTAAACCCTAAACCCCAAACATGAAACCCTAACCCTAAACCCTAAACTAACCATAAACCCTAAACCATAAATCTTAAACCCTAAAAACTAAAAACCTAAACCTAAACTAAATAAAACCTAAAAAATAATAATTAAAAAAAACCTAAACCAAAATATAATAATAAAATAAAATAAAAACACAAACTAAAACATAAACCTAAACCTAAACCTAAACCTAAAAAATAAAATAAAAATAAAGCTAAACTAAAATTTAAACATAAACCTAAACCTAAACCAAAAAATAAACTAAAGTAAAGAACCTAAACTAAAATAAATAAACTAAAAATAAATAAACTAATCTAAATAAAAATAAAAAATAAGTTAAATAAAATTAAAATTAACTAAAATATAAAAAATAAACTTAAACATATCGATTTATTTAATTTAAAAAAAAACCATAAATACTAAACCCTAAACCCAAAATCCTAAACCATAAACCCTAAACCCTAAATAAAAAAAATAAAAAACTCTAACCTAAACCCTAATCCCTAAAACTAACCCTAAACCCTAAACCCAAAACCCAAAAATCATAAACCCTAAACCCTAAACCATAAACCCTAAACCCTAAAACCTACAACACTAAACCTTAAACCCTAAACCACAAACCCTAAACCTTAAACCCTAAACCCTACACGCTAAACCTTAAAAACCCAAAAACCTAAAATCCTTAAAACCTAAACCTAAATAAAATAAAACCTAAAAGTAAAATAAATAAAAAAACTTAAACCTAAATTAAATAAATAATATTAAATAAAATAAAAACCTAAACTAAAACCTAAACCTAAACCTAAACCTTAAAATAAAATAAAATATAAATTAAAAACTAAACTAAAATAAAATAAATAAAAACTAAACTAAACTAAAAAATAAAATAAACCAAAATAAAAAAACCAATTAAAATTCAACCCAAATGTAAAGTAAAAATAAAATAAACTTAAAATAAATTAAAATAAAAACCTAAACCTAAAAAATAAACCTAAAATAAATTAAAAATAAAACTTAAACCCTAAACTAAAAAAGGCTAAACCTAAAATAAATAAAATAAAAGAAACCAAAACCTAAACTAAAATAAATAAAATATAAACCTAAACCTAAACACTAAACTAAATAAAGTAAAATAAACTAAAAATAAATGTAAACCTAAACTAAAAAATAAAACATAAAAATAAACCTAAAATAAAAACCTAAAACCTAAACCTAAAAAAATAAAAAATAAAACCTAAACCTAAACTAAAATAAAATAAAACCTAAGAAATAAAATAAAATAAAATTAAACTAAAAAAAAAGATAAAGCTAAACCTAAACCAAAAAAAAATAAAGAAAATAAAACCTAAACTAAAATAAATAAACCTAAAATAAATAAACTAAACTTAATAAAAATAAATGATAAACCTAAATAAAAATTAAACTAAATAAACTATCTAAACCTAGACCTACCACTTTACTTAAATTAAAAAAATAAAAAAATTATATAATATTTAAAAATAAATAAAAAGAATCCCTAACCCTAAACCCTAAACCCTAAAACTAACCCTAAACTCTAATCCGTAAATCCTAGATCAACAACCCTAAACCCTAAAAACTAAACCTACATCCTACAAAACTCTAACCCTTAAATTCTAATCCCTAAACCTAAACCCTAAAAGCATAAACCCTAAACCTTAAACCCTAAACCCTAAACTCTAAACCCCAAACCCTAAACCTAGACCTAAATTAACTAAATAAAGTAAAAAATAAACCTAAACCCTAAAACCTAATAAACCTAAACCTAAACCCTAAGAATGGACAGAACCTTGACGGCAGGAACATCACTATCAATGGGGCTCAATCTAGATCTAGTGGAGGAGGCGAAGGCGGAGGTAGCGATTATCATAGTTGGTGGTGGGGGATGGAGGTGGTGGTCGGAGTAGTGGGGGTTATGGAGGCGGAGGAGCGAAGTATGTTACAGCCGTGGTGGTGGCAAAAAGGAAGAAATCAGGGATATGATGGTGGATACAATTCCTCGAGAGGCTTGGGTGGTTATGATGGGAACTAGAGAAATTGATGAACGACCGATTTGATCTGGTACATATGAAACTGTGTCTTTATAGTAGAGATGTTTCTAGTTATCTAGGATTTTTGATTTGCTCTATACATGCTCATTTTTTATCTATGTCATTGCTTATGTTTTAGAAAACTTGGTGTGTTACTCAGTTGATGAAATCAAAAAGAAGAAATGTTGAATATAAATTTTTTCTATTAAAAAAATAAAAACCCTTAAACCCTAAACTAAAACTTAAACCATAAACCTAAACCCTAAACCCTAAAAAAAAATATAAAATATATTGAAAAAGAAAACCCTAACCTTAAACCCTAAACCCTAAAATCTATAACCCTAAACCCCAAACCCTAAACCCTACATCCTAAACCCTAAAAACCTACTAAACCTATTCAAAATAAAACATAAAAAAAAATAATTAAAAAAACCTAAGCCTAAATAATATAAAATAAAAACCTAAGCTAAAACCTAAACCTAAACTTAAAGCTAAACCTAAACTAAATAAAATAAATAAATTAAAAATAAACTTAAACCGAAACTAAAAAATAGAACCTAAAAATAAACCTAAAATAATAACCTAAAACCTGAACCTAAAAAAATAAAATAAAAACCTAAACCTAAACCTAAAACTAAAAATAAAAAAATAAAACCTAAACCTAAAAAATAAAATAAAAATTAAACTAAACTAAAAAATAAACCTAAACTTAAACTTAAACCTAAGAATAAACTAAAATAAAAAACCTAAACAAAAATAAATAAACCTAAAATAAAGAAACTAAATTAAATAAAAATAAAAATAAACCTAAATAAAACTAAAAGATAAAATAAACTAAAATAAATAAAAAATAAACTTAATAAATCTACCTACCACTTTACTTAATTTAAAAATAATAAAAATAAAAAAATAAATAAATAACCCCTAACCCTAAACCCTAAACCCTAAAACTAACCTTAAAACCTAAACCATAAACTTAAATTTACAACCCTAAACCTACAACCCTAAACCCTAAATCTTAAACCCTACACCCTAAAAAACCTTAAACCCTAAACCTAAACTCTGAAAGCATAAACAAGAAAACCCTAAACCCTAAACCCTAATCCATAAACCATAACCCTAAACCCTAAACATGAAATGTTAAACCTAAATATAAAGAAACTAAATAAATTAAAAAATAAACCTAAACCCTAAGAATGGGAAAAACCTTGATGGCAGGAACATCACTGTCAACCAGGCTCAGTCTAGATCTGGCGATGGAGGCAAAGGTGGAGGCGATAGTTATTGCAGTGGTGGTGGGGGTTTGATGTGCTGGTGAATATGGAGGTGGTGGTCGGAGCAGTGGTGGTTACGAAGGAGGGAGGAGCGACGGAGGTTATATCTGTGGTAATGGCGGAGGGAGAGATCAGGGATATGATGGTGGATCCTTCTACTCAAGAGGCTGAGGTGGTTCTGATGGGAACTGGAGAAACTAAAGAATGGCCGATCCGATCTGATGCATATGGAACTATGTCTTTATAGTAGAGATAGTTTTAGTTATCTATGATTTTTGAATTGCTCTATGCGTGCTGATTTTTATCTATGTCATCATTTGTGTCTTAGAAAACTTGGTGTGTTATTTGGTTAATGAAATTGAAAAGAAGAAATGTTGAATATGAATTTTTTCTCTCTTAAAAAAACTAACGAAAAAACCTAAACCCTAAACTTGAACCTAAACCCTAAACCTAAAACCTAAACCATAAATCCTAAGCCCTAAACCCTAAACCCTAAGCCCCAAAACCTACAACCCTAAACCCCTAAACCCTAAACCCTAAATCCAAAAAACCTAAAACCTAAACCTAAACTAAATAAAACATAAAAATAAAATAAATAAAAAATATAGGCCTAAATAAAATTAAAAAATAAAAATAAAAAATTAACTAAAACATAAACCTAAACCTAAGCCTAAACTTAGAAATAAATTAAAATAAGAAATAAAAAATAAAATAAAATAAAATAAAACAAAACCTAAACTAAAAAAAAATAAAATAAACCTAAAAATAAAAAACTCAAATAAAATAAAAACTAAACAAAAAATAATAATAAAATAAATTTAAAATATAATAAAATAAGAACTAAAT